>CM076577.1:1021960495-1022560495 GCA_034641835.2 Pinus albicaulis | reverse complement strand
GCATCCATTTTAGCTTCCTTTTTAGCTTCCTTTGTAGCTTCATTTTTAGTTTCCTCTACAATATCGTATTTTTTTTCCTGGTAATGGCATTAGATATGAATTTTCATATTACACATGCTAAGGATGGGTTTTGTAATTAATTTGGGGGGGAGGAGTGTATGATAAGACAAATTAAGTAATTATCATATGGTGGACACACAATACATGTATCCTAAATCACTAATAACCATTGCCGCCCTCACTCCTATTTTCAGTTGTGAAAATAAACGTGACTACTTGGAAATCATTCGTAGTAGTTGTCACTTATCATTGAAAGCATGAATTCATTGAAAGGGTAACCTCAGTTATTACCTACCCATTGCCAAATTTAATTCGACTGATCTTCTCTACCCAATTCTTTGTATTAAATAAGTGTCACCATGTAGCAGTATCTTAGCAATTATGAGAAGTAATTGTCTCTGAGATAGAAATGGAAGGAGTGATAGTCTACCATGAACCAAAATCCATTGATGTGATGCTACACCAAATAGAACCCCTAGAAATATTTAGGAATATAGGGTGTTTATTTTACTTTGAGAAGTTGCACGTTTTCAGTGAAAAAATGATATGGAATTCACAAAATATTTATAGGAGTAACATTAAAAAGTTAGATGATTCTAAGTTGTTGTAAAAAAAGGACATAATTTCCAAGGTACAAATTTTACATCATATAGGGGCTTGCGAGTTTTGTAGGAAAATAGTAGTTCCAACAACCATGTAAAAACTTTTATATCGAGGAGAGGAACTAAGGATGAAGGGAAGAGGAGTTGATAGAAAATCCTTTAGTCACCCTTAGGATGATGCGATTTTATTTATTTAGAAGTTCATTACTTGTGTGGGACATTTTGCGATATTATTGCATTATCATTTTCAGTTATTGGCACATATTTGTAATGGACACCTAATAAATGTTCCCTATTATTTGTTAAAATATTTACAACATATGGCAGAGGCGGTGAGTATAGGAAAGAAATCCGCATATATTCTTAACCAACCATGTGTTGATTATGTTAATCATAATTCATTGACTACAAGATTAGGGAAGCACATGGACTCGTTTATTAGCAAAGTCACATGGACCAGCCACTAAAACAGAGGAAAATGAAAGTGAAGAACAAGAGGTAACTGTTGAAAGAATACTTGAAGATAGAGAAATCATACCTCCCAGACAACATAGATCATCTATACTTCCTAGAAAAATAAGAGAGGTTAAACTTCATAACAAAAACACTAAGTGACAAATTTCCATAAGAACGTTTGTTGGTACATCCACCGAAGAAAAAATATCATGCACTAAGGAAATTGTGGATATATCCAGTGGAAATTATAAGTATATTTATCATGGATTCCCTTTTGAGGAAGAAGGGACCAAAGCAAGGGAACCTAAAACAAAATTAGTAGAGGGATTTATTTGTGAAACATAAATGTCAACGGAATATAAGTAAGTATCTGAAAATTGTACTCTTGTATAAACGTCAATGAGAAATATGAATTTGAAGAAGAAATAAAGTGATGAATAGGAGGTAAGTGCTAAAACAAAACCAAAAGATAGAACAATTACACATCCTAGACAAAGTAGAGTAGCTACACTTCATAGAAAAAGGGAATCGGTTACACCTCCTAAACCCCTTCACAGAAAACCTCAGAGATGGATTTCCATAAGAAGGTATGTTGGTACATCCACTAAAGGAAAAAGAGAATGGACTAAATAATTTTTGGATATATCTAGTTGAAAATCTAAGGATATCTATTGTGGGAGAAGAATGATAAAATAGCGACACCTGGAACTCCATCAGCTAAAGGAGGAGTTCCTAAAACAAAAATTCCTCATAGATCTAAGGAATCATTTGGAAAATCTACTCCTGTACCAAATGTGGTAAAAAATATAAAATTGAAGAAGCGATTAGGTGGAAAGAATACCAAAAAGAGAGTGTGGGTAATTGTTACACCATGAGCTAGCCAAATATATGAGGAATGTACTGATACAACAGAACCAAAGGAGTTTGTGGGATAGAAGAATGAAGAGAAAGAAGAGTAATTTGTAAAAGAACATACCCTGACACCTTAATATCATGTTATTCCACCTGAAATAAAGGAACATGAGGAACAATATAAAGAGGATGAGCTATAAAAGGAACAAGAAGGTATCTCTTTACTAGGTAATTCTTAATTTGACCTCCTTATTCAACAAATTAATAAATTGAAGGAGGAAAATAATAATTTAAGGAAACAAATTACCATGGTTTAAGGGGAGCTCAAGTCAACAAAAAAAAATGGAATAGAAACGCTCAGAAAAGTGGTAGAGTTAATGTTAGTTATATTTTGTGAAGGATATATGAAAGTGAAGGAGGAAACAGGTTACAAAATTCCAACCACTATTTCATTTGGAATTCAAGTTGGAGAGAAAGATGAAGAATTTGAAATTGTTGTTCCACAAGAACCTTCTTTAGATGTTGATTTTAAACCAGATCCAATCGAGTATAAAGAGATAGATATGTTGTGACATGAAATCATTCAGATATGGACATGAAAATACCTATTTTGGGGGGACATATTACGATGTGAAATTTTCATCTTTTTGCACTCATTTTCCTATGTTTTCAATACCATTTTTTATTCTTGAGACCATACTATGCCAATATAACAAAAAATATGAACCTCAATATTTCTCTTGTTATATTTCATCCTTATGATACAATTATACCTATAATTTGGCATGAGAACTATCTTTTTAGGCTATTTTTATCGTAAAACTTAAAAGACAGTTGTTAAAGGGTTTGTGGTCTTTTGAGTTATTGTTGTATGATTACACTTTGTATTTTTGGCTCACCAAGGACATGATAAGGACTCGATGATCATTCTTGTTACACATAATGATTTATTTTGGATGCATTGAGCTCCTTCAATTAATTATGAACATCAATTTGGCAACTATCTAACCAAAAGATTGTTTGATTGTCAAAGGCGAAGGTTTTGGACAACATAACTGAAATGGTTAGGATTTTATATTTATAATTATTGTAATTTGTAAAAGCTATTACATCCTTGTCCGAAACTTAGAATTTTTTATCAAATTATTAGTATTTATTCTCAAATTAGATCACCTAATAATCAAGGTATTCTCATGATGATCTTATCATTGCAATATGAAATTATAAAGAGGTGTACTCTTTACTCGTGCGAGGTAGACATATAGAAACATATAGATAGTCATGGAGGGGGAGAAAAGAAACATTGCAATAATGTATGTTTCATTAAATTAATCTCAATGATTGGTGGCACCATACCTTTCTGTTAACTAGCTTGTGTGGTATATAGTGTTACTCTTATTGTTATTCTTGTTCATGCTTTAATGATTGCATAATTCTAACCACTCTAGGGTGTAACAAAATAGGTCCTGGATTGGTCCCTTTGTTAGTGTCAAAGTTATTTAATTCCTATTATAGTTTGATGGTGTGTTCATTTAATTCCAATATGTGTTTCAACATTTTTTCAAAGAATAATTTCCAGCAGTGCTCTTCTTTTCTGAATAACAGTGAAGTGTCATAGAGTGGTTTTATTTTTCATTCTGTGTTTATTTCTTGATAGTGTGAACAAGGTTTGAGACTGCAACAAACATAGTGTTGAGTTGATGAGAATGTGATTACAACAATTGAGTTTTAGTATCATTAGAAATGTTCATCATTTCCCTTGCATATATTTGGCGTAATAGCTTCATAATAACAAAAACTACCCGAATTGAAAATTAATGTGAATAATTGGAACTATTACTCTGGATTAAAAGGAAAATTTCTCTACCAAAGATCAAACTACAAATAAAACTATACACACCTTTCACATATTGCAAGTTGAAGGAAATTTTGGAATGCTATATTAAATATGAAGTAAAATTATTTAACGTTCAAAGTAAACATATCGTAATTCAAAATTTCTAAATTAAATAATTAAATAGTCTATAATTTAAATGAATCTGATTCACAAATAAATGAAGTATGGGCATACATTTTAGTGAAGCAAGGCAATTTTGGTCTCCTTCACAAAAATGGATGCCCAAACTTCATTCCATGGAAAAATTGAAAGATTCAACTATGAGAGTATTTTTTTCCTCATAATTAACATTGATATTTCAGATAGAAGTTTTTTTTGTTCAAGAATATGCCAAATTGGATCAATTATGTAGGGTTAAAGTCAATGTTTGTGTGCCTCAATTAGATGTGCACCAGGAATCGTAATTAATTTTTCGTATGATAATAATGATTCAAAAATAAATATAAAACCATTTTATGCAACATAGCATGGTAATTTTCCTAAAATAAATGTTATACACTGAAATCTAGGTATGCCAAAATATCAATTGATGATGCCTTCCAATGATCACAGTTGCAACAAATATGCACTCCAAGGTCAAAAAAATTACAGTATCGGTAATGAAATTTAAAATGGGGCATAATTAGACCATTACTAACACTAGGATAGATCACTGCATCATGGATGACAAATATCCTACATAACTATGTTTCTCACTTATACAAAACTTTCACATAAGGGAAGTCGACGCAAAACGTATAATGTGGTAACAATTTAAAAGTGTTTAAAATAATTAAATAAACACTTTACAATTTGAATCAATCATATTGGCCAATAAATGAAGCTTGGGTGTCCATTTTTTTAAGCAATCCAATTTTGGCCTTCTTCACAAAAATGCATGTTGAGCCTTCATTTCAAGGCCAAATTGAATGATTCAAATTGGAGTGTATTTTTTTACTTATAATTAAAAATAATATAATTAAATATTTTTATTTTTTCACACACATATTTATGTTATTCAATAATTCTCTAAATAGCATGGATTTAAAAGGGTAAAAGGAAGGGCTTTTGTGCCTCAAATAAATGCACACTGAGAATGTTTAGGAACAGGGTGATAGACTAAAAAAAATAAAACTTATGTTTTAATAGTTGAAACTTATAGTTTCTTGGTTGAAACACTATATGTAACATTGGATGACCTTATTTTAGGAGTAATTAAGTTTAAATGTTTGCAAGGGATAGATAAAGCGATAATATCTAACATTTGCACAGTTTATTTTAGTATTTTCCTATATTGTACTATTTTTTAGGGTTTTTTTTTTAAAGATTAAGTCAAGTGGCCTAGTTAGGGTTTGAGGATAAATAGGTAAAGGTTAATGGAGAAAAATATGACTACTTATTATGTCTTGTTTTGAAATGAAGTATAAGTAAATATATAACAAGGAAAAAGTGCGTAAAATCATTAAATAAACAATATAAAATTTGAATCAATCAGATTGGACAATAAAAGAACTTTAAATGTGCATTTTAGTGAAGAAGGAAATTTTGGCATGCTTCACAAAAATGCACACCCAACCTTCATTTAAAGCCCAAATTAAATTAATCAACTTCAAGATTATTTGTTTTACTCATAGGTAACATTAATACAATTAAATAAATATTTTTTCACATATGCGTTTGTGTTGTTAAAATATACTCCAAATTTCATCGATTTCAAAGGGTAAAAGGTAGGGTTTATCTGCCTCAAATAAATGCACATCAGGAATGTTTGGGAACAAGGTTATGGACTAAGAAAAACAATTCATGAATTTTAATAGTTGAAATTTGTAGTTTCATGGTTAAAACCCTATAAGTAAGGTTTGATGACCTTATAATTCTAGTAATTATTTTTTAATGTTTTCAAGGTATATATAAAGGGATAACACCTAGTGTTTTCAGGGTCTATTTTAGGCCTTTTCTATATTGCACATATTTTTTATGGTTTTAATTTTAGGACTAGGTAAAGTGACCTATTTAGGACATTTACTATAAAAAGGTTTGGGTGTTATTTTAATGCAAAATGGACATTTACTATCATTATGAATAACTAGTTTCATGATGGAAATTTGGTTAATTCTACCCATGAGAAAGATGTAATGTCTATGTTACATGTCATCAAATATTGCAACCTTATTTTTAAAATTGTTATTTTTAATAAACTATATCTTATATCTAAATATTAAAAATTATTTTTTAATTTCATGTCTTAAAAAAATATATGAATAAAGGAGAAAAGTTAAATCACCTTCTAAACAATTTAATTCATTTAATAATTTTTTATTTTCTTTATAAAAGTGTTTTATAGAAAAATAAATCAATAATTTGAAAAAAAAACCATTTCCCCATGCATTCCTCACGGTTTATTCACTGCACATTTTTTCATTTAAAATGCATTCATCATGGTTTATTCAGCATGCATTCTTGCATTTAGTATTCATTGCTCATGGTCTATGTATAATACATTCTTTCATTCAATGTTGATTCCTCATCGTCTATGTAGCATGCGTTCTTCCATTTAGTGTGCATTCAACTAGTGTGTTTTGAACCAAGACAATGATGGCCTCAATTGAAGCATCAAGATCCTCTTACACGTAAATAGTTGACACACGAGGTTCCAAATAGAACTTCAGAGTCAAAAAATTCAAAGGTTGTGTCGATACATGAAGAGATATAGGAAATTTTCCACCAGCTATGCTACATATCTTCAGAAGAGAAGAGGTTTCTAAATTTATATTTGGACAATTCAATTTCGAAATGGAATAGATTGATCCATAAAAAAATTTGTGATAAAGGAATTGAATTAAAAATATTTGGGCAGAGGATTAACGTGGACCCTGATCTCATTGCATGAGAAAAAAAATTACACACATAGGGGGAGCAATAGTTGACTGCAGTAAAGGTAGAAATTTAAATGGGCAGTAAAATATGTGTGAAAAAAGGTTTTTTTTTTTTTTTTTTGTTCTGAGGAATGGATTAAAAATGCAAGAAGTTCCCCAAGGATTATATAAATCCTTGATTCATGTTGTCCTTAAGCCAATTATGAATCATCAAAAGCTTGATATTTGAATGCACGAGGGAAGTTATTCATGTTGGATATTAATTCCAACTATAATCTGAAACATGTGGACAGAAATGTCATTTCTATGGATATTTCAGAAGGATGGATGCCTCAAAGTCATGTTTTATTTTTGCACTCCACTGTGCAATAAATTTTCTGAGTTAATTTCCCTACAACAGCCAACTTTGCTTTTTCCAAATGGCACCAAGTTATCTCCCACTGCTTACTGCATTTAAAAGGCTGATAATATTAAAAGATATTTCTATTATTTTAATGTTTTAAGTCAAATGTGTTTTTTCAACATATAAATGTAATACACAACAGTAGTTTTAATGTTATAGAAATAGAGAAAGATAGAGAATTAGAGACAGAGGAAAAGAAAAAGATAGAGAGTAGAAAACAGAGGAAATCAAAATCATTTTGTTTTGTAGCAGCAGTGCATTTTCTGGAGTGTTTCAGCAACAAACTATGTGGAGTTTCAACAACTAACTGTGTGTTGTTGAAACAGAAATCTGTGTAAAAGCAGAAATTGAAAAACAGTGTAAGAAGTATTTTGTTTATTCTAGAACTGTAGTTCTGATGAAAGTTTTTATTTTGTAATAGTCATTTTTATGGTTAATGAAATAGAGCTTTACTCCATCTCTTTGTCCACATCTCTATCATTAAATATTTTTGTTTAGTTGAGGAACTTTTCTTCCTCTATTTTTTTTGGAATATTAAAAAATTTCTATCATGATATCAGAGCTAGTCTAGCCACTCAGTGAGACAAAACAGAGTTTTTTTTTCACTGCAGGACTATAAGAAGCTTATTGAGTAGATTTCTCAAGAAAAGAAAGTTCTTTCTTGTTTTATTATATAGTTAGTATCTTTTCATTACTTATACAGTTAAGATGGCAGATGCTGGAACTGGTTTGAAAGATTCCCAACTTCCACAGTTTAATGGGAAGAATCATAGATATTGGTCCATAACTATGAGAGCTTTGTTTTCTTCTCAAGGATTATGGGAGCTAGTTGAAACTGGCTACCCTGAACTTGCAGATGCAATAGTGTTGGCTACTTTGACAGTAGCAGAAAGAGACCTATTGAAGAGTGACAGGAAGAAGGAATCCAAAGCCCTCTTTTTTCTCTTTCAATCGATATATGAGAGTGTTTTCCCATGGATTGCAATAGCAACAAAGTCTAAGGAAGCATGGGATATTCTCAAAACTGACTATCAAGGTATGGAGAAGGTGAAGACTACAAAGTTGTAGATGTTGAGGAGAGACTTTGAAACAATCAGCATGAAGGAATCTGATACAATAGATTCATTCTTCACTCAAGTTATTGAGTTGATAACCCAGATAAGATCTCATGGTGAATCTCTTGAAGAAAGAAGGATTGTAGAGAAGATCTTGAGAAGTTTACGCTCAAGGTTTGAAGCAATTGTGGTAGCAATAGAAGAGACAAAGGATCTCTCACACTTCACAGTAGATGAACTAAGTGCCTCTCTTATGTCTCATGAACACAGAATGAGTAGAGGAACAAATTCCTCTTTGGAGCAAGTATTCAAGACTCAGATTTCATTCGGTCGAGGAAGAGGTTGAGGCAGAGCAAATAACAGAGGTCATGGAAGAAGCCAAAACAGAGGCAGAAATAATCCTGCTAGCACAAGTGGAAGGAGATGCAATCAGAACCAAGATGAAGGTTCAGGAAAACAACAAGCTCATGGACAAAGGTATGACAAATCCCAAGTCCAATGTCATTATTGTAAGAAATATGGGCACTATGCCAATGAATGTAGGAAAAAGAAAAATGACATGAATAATGGGAAAAATTCTAATTTTGCAAATGAAGAAGATAAGAATCCAAAGATTGTGCTATTAACATGTAACATTGCACAAGAAAAACAAGATGATTTTTGGTTCTTAGACTTAGGCTGTAGTAATCATATGACTGGAAACATTGCCATGTTTTCAAATCTAGATGAAAATGTTAAATCTGAGGTAACAACAGGAACTGATAGTAATATATCTGTCAAGGGTAAAGGCAGAGTCAGTATGCTAGCAAGAAATGGAGAACAGATGTTTGTGCCAGAGGTATACTATGTACCTAGTCAGAAATGTAATCTTTTGAGTATTGGACAACTCATTGACAAAGGTTATAATGTGTTCTTCAAAAATGATGTGTGTACAATCAGAGACATACCTCCAAGTAAGAAGATCATTGCAGAGGTGTAGATGACCAAAAATATAATGTTTCCTCTCAAACTCAAGGAAGATTTGATGGAAGGAAGAACTATTGTAGCTGTAACACAAGAAGTCTTTCAAGAAAAAGTGAAAGATGAGAATTGGTTGTGGCACTTGAGATTTGGACATCTCAATTTCGAAGGCTTGAATTTGTTGCACAGGAAGAGAATGGTAAAGGGATTGCCATTGATTGAGAATCTGGACAACCTTTATGAAGGCTGCATCTTGGGCAAACAACACAAAGAAAACTTTCCAACAGGAAAGAGTATAAGGGAAAAATCACCCTTGGAAATTGTTCACTCTGATGTGTGTGGACTGATGCAAATACCATCATTTGCTGGAAATAAATATTTTTTAACTTTCATTGATGATTACACCAGAAATACATGGGTGTATGTGTTGAAACAGAAGAGTGACGTGTTTCAGAAATTTTTCCAATTCAGAAATCTTGTTGAGAAGAAGTGTGGGAATTATATCAAAGTGCTCAGAACAGATAGAGGTGGAGAGTACATCTCCAAATACTTTCTGCATTTCTGTAGAGAGAATGGCATACAAAAGCAATTCACAGCAAGGTATACACCTCAGCAAAACGGTGTTGCAGAAAGGAAGAATAGGACCATTATGGACATGGTCAGAAGTATGCTAAAGGCAAAACACTTACTACATGAGTATTGGGATGAAGCTGTCACTTGCGTAGTTTACATCTTGAACACATGGCCAACTAAAGCTGTCATGAACAAAATACCAGAAGAAGCATGGAGTGGACAAAAGCAAATTGTCACTCATATGAGAGTATTCAACTGTGTAGCATATGCACATGTATTAGATCAGCTAAGGAAGAAGCTGACAGTAAGGGGGAGAAGTGTGTCTTTATTGGCTATTGTGATGAGTCAAAAGTATACAAAATCTATAATCCATCCACCAAGAAATTGATAGTAAGCAGAGATGTGCAGTTCATTGAAGATGAAGCTTGGGATGGAAGCTTAGAGAAGATAGTGAACATGAAGACAATTGTGTCTCACGAAGAAGAAGAGGAAGGGACAACAGCAAATAATCCTTCCTTGGTGGGTCCTCCTCCACCACAACAAGTACAACAAACCACACCACAAGCTGGAATTTGAATAGCCTTGAGAAGTCAAGGAAGTGCTTCTCTAAGCACACCGCAGGGATCAGAAATTCCCTCAAGTTTGAATGGAACTCCAAGCACACCAAGAGGACCAAGATTTAGAAATTTGAATGAGATTTATGAACAAGGAGAGGTAAGCAACAATACTGGTCTAAATTCTTTATTCGCTTTATATTTTCATGTTGATGACCCAATTCATTTTAAAGATGTTGTAAATGAAGATAAATGGATTGAAGAAATGAATGAACAAATTGGTGCAATTGAGAAGAGTAAAACATGGGAGTTAGTGGACCTCTCTGAAGACAAATATTTCATTGGAGTTAAGTGGGTCTATAAGACCAAAAGCAATGCTGAAGGCAAGATCGATAGGCACAAAGAAAGACTTGTTGTGAAAGGCTACAAGCAACAACAAGGTAGAGACTATGATGAAACCTTTGCACCAGTAGCAAGGATGGAAACAGTCAGAACAGTGTTGTCTATTGTGGTACAACACAAATGGAGGATTTATCATATGGACGTTAAATCTTCATTCCTGAATGGAGTGTTAAAAGAAGAGGTATATGTTGAAAAACCTCCAGGCTATGAAGTTGAAGGCCAAGAGCATAAAGTATGCAGACTGAAGAAGGCTCTTTATGGGCTGAAGTAAGCTCCAAGAGCATGGTACAACAGATTAGATGCTTACTTGATTGAGAATGGGTTTGAGAAGTGTGATGGTGAACCCACACTCTACATAAAGGAGAATTAGATTCTTATTGTGGTTTTATATGTAGATGATTTAATTTTTGCCAGCAATGATGCTTCTCTCGTTGCTGAATTTAAAGCAGTCATGAAAAGAGAATTTGAAATGACTGACTTGGGCTTCTTAAGATATTTTCTTGGAATTGAAGTAGACCAAAGTGAAAATGGTGTTTTCATTTCCCAAGTTAAATATGTAGAAGCAGTGTTGAAGATATTTAACATGCAGAATAGCAAGGCAGCTGTGACTCGACCTGTAATGGGGTTCAAATTGAGCAAAGAAAATAGCAGCAAGGATTTTGATCCGACATTGTACAAGAGCATAGTTGGTAGCCTTATGTACTTGACTGCAACTAGGCCAGATATAATGCATTCTATGAGTTTAATCTCCAGATTTATGGAAAGAATGAAAGAGGCTTATTGGCAGGAAGCCAATAGGATTCTAAGGTATGTGAATGGAACAAAGGGGTTTGGTATTTTACACTCCTCTTCTAAAAGTTTCATGTTGACAGGTTACAGTGACAGTGATTGGGCTAGAAGTGTTGATGATAGGAAGAGCACATTAGGATATGTGTTTCATATGGGATCGGGAGCCATCTCATGGGCTTCCAAGAAGCAACCAATTGTGGCTTTGTCAACAGCAAAAGAATAATATGTGGCAGGAACAACAATAGCATGCCAAGCAGTATGGCCGAGAAGAGTTCTCAGAGATTTGTGTCATGAACAAGTACAAGACACAACCATTTACTGTGACAATAGCTCGGCAATAGCATTGTCTAAAAATTCTATTCTTCATAAAAGGACAAAGCACATAGACACCAAGTTTCACTTCATTCATGAATTGGTTAACAATGGTGAAATTGTTTTGCAGCACTGCAGAACAAAGGAGAAATTTGCTGACATCTTGACAAAACCATTGGGAAAGAAAATTTCTGATTATCTCAGAGAATTTTTAGGTATGCAAGATAGCAGCAGTTGTAATTAAGTGGGAGTGTTGGATGTTAATTCCAACTACAATCTAAAATAGGTGGACATAAATCTGATTTCTGTGGATATTTCAGAAGGACAGATGCCTCAAAGTGGTGTTTTATTTTTTCACTCCACTTTGCATTAAATTTTTTGAGTTAATGTCCCTGCAATAGTCAATTTTTTTTTTCCAAATGGCACCAAGTTATCTACCACCGCTTACTGCATTTAAAAGGCTGATAATATTAGAATATATTTCTATTATTTTAATTTTTTAAGTCAAATGTTTTTTTTCAACATATAAATGTAATAGACAGCAGTAGTTTTAATGTTAGAGAAATAGATAAAGGTAAAGAATTAGAGATAGAGGCAGAGAAGAATACAAAGAGAAGAAAATAGAGGAAATCATAATTAATGTGTTTTGTAGCAGTAGCACATTTTCCAAAGTGTTTCAGCAACAGACTGTGTGGAGTTCCAGCAACTGACTGTGTGCTGTTGAAACAAAAATCTGTGTAAAAGAAGAAATTGAAAAAAAAAGTAAGGAGAATTTTGTTTATTCTAGAACTGTAGTTTTGATGAAAGTTTGTATTTTGTAATAGTCATTTTTATGGTTAATGAAATAGAGCTTTACTCCTCTTTGTCCACATCTCTATAATTAAATCTTTGTGTTTAGCTGAGGAACTTTGCTTCCTCTGTTTTGTTCGAAATATTTGGAAATTTCTATCAATTCATTGGGTTGAAATCACGACCATAGATGTCCCTCATGAGTTGGCTAAAAAATTACATTATGCTTTACAAGAAAATAAAATTAACAGGGTTAAATTCAATTTCTTAGGAAGCCTACAAAAAAATATTGATTTGTATAGACCTAGTGTTGAAACAAAGCCTCTTAAAACTTACATTATGAAATAAAAAATAAATAAAACCATTGAGGAATAACTTGAACGCACTCCTCTTGAAGGTGTGAAAAATTTCGTTGATATAGTTTTCCATGCTGAAAATGTATTTTTTACTATTCTAGTAGAGTTACATGTGCATGTGGATGAAGATGAGGATCATGTAGGTATGGAGCATTATAAGGAAACATGTAATGATGATTTCTCTCTAATAGACAAAATAATTTCTAAACGATTTTGACCTTAGTATAATTTATCTTTTATGGGTGATTCAAAACATACATCTCCAAGTTTAAATATACAAAATCTAACATACAATTTTGATAATAAATTTAAATTCTCATTATATGATAGAATAATCCATTTCAAGCAAGTTGCAATGGAGGTTTCTTCCTCTATATACAACTGAAATGAAAAGTACTAAAAGTACTAACTAAAGGATAATGATATTGTTAAATGCATGAAGAAGATTGGATTGCTAGAATGAATAATCGTGCAACAAACAAAAAAATGAGTGAAATTCCTAAACACCAATGATAAAATTATTGATCAATTATGTAATCAGGTATCTAATATGAGCGATAAAATTATGAGGGAGATATATGAATTTCATTCAAATTTGAAAAGAGTTTAGGATGCATGTGATGAAAAAACTAGTGAACTTGAAGTGGAGTTGGGAAGAAGACTATAGGTTCTCAATATGCTTCCATTGGAAGCTTAAAATATTTTTTAGGCTTAATCTGTGAAGTTATTCAATGAAAAAGATAAAATTATTGAATTTTTAAAGGTTGAAATTGTAAATAAATATAAATATTAGGAAAAAAAAATATTGAATAATAGGTTAAAAAATACAAGAAAATAGTGACTAAGTTGAAGAAAATAGGTCACAGAGAAGCTAATAAGTTGAAAGAGAGATATCTTCAAATTTCCGGGAAAGGAAAGAGATTAAAGAACTTGAAATGGAAAAATATATGCATTTTTTATAAGGTGGTACTCAGAGTAGGGATAAAGGTATGGGTAACGTTAAAGGTACAACTCAAGATAAATGAGTAGAACAAATTCCTTCAAAGGACTTGGAGAAATCCAAGATAAAAGCATGAGTGAAGGTTTTAGAGACCATTGTCTCAAACACCAAATTTGTGGGTGATATGTATGTCTCACCAGCACTTGTTCAATCATTGAGGTAGATGATAGTTGAGAAAGATAAAATAATTACAGATCTACACAATGACCTCATGAGAGACCAAAAATCATAACATTTAGGATGTGACATGGATATACAAAATTTAAAATCCCAATTTTGTTATTTTTACATCAATTAGAGAGGGAAAAACAACAAGTAGAGAGGGGAAAATAGAAACAATTACCAAATCAACAAATTGACAATAATCAACAAAAATCAACGCAGTAATATCTTGAGGATAAATTACAACAACTCATTAGTTAATTGGATAAATGTATATATGAACTCAAATCTACAAAGGAAAATATTGAAAGGAATATAACTTAGAACCAATAGAATTATAAGAAGAATGTGGATTTATTGAATAGGCTAAGAGAAGAAAAATATGATACAATGGAATATTATGAAACTAATATTCAATAAATCCAACAGGGATCAAAGGATGTGTGTGTTGTAGCACCCAAACAATTAAATTCGTCCATGGAAGGAATGATAAACTTTTAATCTAAAAAGGAGGGCTTGTAGAATACTCTCAATCATCCTTGAGTTTTAGAATAAAATTTTTTAGATGTTCTATCTACGTAGACACATTTCAACATGTAACACACACACACACACACACACACACACACACACACACACACACACATATATATATATATATATATATATATATATTTTCTGTTATATTTTTTGTTAAATGCATTTTTTAATGAATTGCTAGTCTTTTCTGAGGACTTGCTTTTATGTCTCCTTCATGGAATTTTTTTCTGGTTTTGTTGTCATTGAGATGTAGTTGCCCTTTTATTTCTCGACAGTGTAATGGAATTTTATAAGTTAATAGCTTACTGAAATGATAAATTGCTGCTATGGAATGTACTACAATTATATTTTAAATAGAAAAAATGTCTCCTTTCCATAGTTTAATAAATTTACAATATTGTTAGTGCATCATATAGAAAAATTTGCCATAGGGTGCCTCAAAAGGAAGTCCAGACATTCTTGGAGTTGAAGGTATAATATTTAACAAAAATGGTGAAAACAATTTTCTTTTGCCTAGGGGATTGACACTGCCTCAATTAATCTGGATGAGATGTGGGCTCCGTAGAAATATCTTTGAATTCTTCTCTAGCATGGTTTTCTCTATTAATAAGAAAATTGCATAAAGCTTATATGAGATATAAATTTAGAAAAAAAAATAAAAAATAGATGTATAGTAAGATTGTAGATATCAACATCACTAGAAATATAATCCAGATATACTTCTCTCACTAGAAGAAATATCCTTCTAAGACTGAAAAAATACTACAAAAATAACGGCTTCAAGTCTCACAAATTTATCAACTCCAACTCCAACTCCAACGATCCTAAGTATCAAGTGAAAGAAATAATGCCTTTAATTACTTAGTAAATAAAAAATGTAGAATTTGAATAAATCATATTCACCAAGAATTGAAGCCTAGGCATGCATTTTAGTGAAGCAAGGAAATTTCGGCCTACTTGACAGAAATGCACGCCCAACCATCATTACTAGGACAAATTGAATGATTAGACTTGGAGAGTATTTTTTTACTCATAAATAACTTTAATACAATTAAATGTTTCTATTTTTTCCCGTATAAAATAATTTTGATTAGGCTTAGCGAAATATTTCAATTTGTTTTATAATATAAATTAGTGAAAAAAATTTCCATACATGTAGCCTAATGGTTTGGATTTGCATTGATTTACATATATGATATATGTAGTTATATTTTTCAAAATTTTCATATTTAATGCATTTTTATTCGATAGCCTCTTCATCCTATTTCAAATTCAATTCGAGTTTAACTAATAAGCTGACAACACGTCTAAACCATTATGATCTAATAAATGATCACTAACCATGCTAACTCCCATGCAAGTAATCCTAGTTTTTCTACCAACAATTCATACCAAAGATTGAACACTTTAAGGATATTGCAATAGGTAATTTTTATCAACACAAATAATAATAAAGCATTTCAATGTTTGGGCAACAAAAATCATCATTTTTAAACATGTATTAGAAAAAAATCTCAAAATTTAGAAGCCTTTCTCATTAACATTATTTTCTACAACAATTTCATCCATTGTATTATTGTTAATGTTAATATCCGTTTTCAAGTATTTAATATTATGATAATCCTCATCGTGACCTACAACATATTCATCACCATTGAAATTTGACTACAGAGCATCGATCTTGTTTCTAGATATATTGGATCAACATTTTATATACAATCATATAACTTTGGGTTGTTGTCTTCTTGTGCATGAACATAACCATCTTCACCATTAGCATGGATGTCAATTTCTTCGATGTTCTCAAATTCCTCTCTCATTTTGTTGGTAGTGATTATTCAACTTAGTATACACTAATGCATCATTAAATACATGTCTTAATATTGGATCATAATGTATGAAAAATATCGATTTGGGTTCCATAATACCTTCACGGAAAAATACCTGCGCATGAATGAAATACATATATTAGATCTATGTTATAACAATTGGATTGTTTAATAAACACACACACACACACACTTGTATAATAAACTATGAATTAATAGATTAACAATCACTATCGCTTCTTGTTTGAATTAAATAAATACCCGCTCACAATGAATTGGTAGAACATAAGGCTTCTTATCCTCTCGTAGGAACCTTGAGGAACCTATAGAAAACAATCCATTATGGGTATCATGTCTTCATGTAATATCAAATGATTCATATCATCTACACTTAAAAATACAACATTTAAAAGAGAAGTAATACAACTCAATGAATTGTTGTGTTTTCCCAACACATGTGGATTTCCTTCAATAATATTATTATCTTTTTATCTTGCTTTACTAGATTGCTTGAATCAACCATGATGTCACAAGAAAAGGATTGTCTCTTTGAATCTATACTTTTTACATGATAATGTCAGCCATATTCCCATATTATAGGATATTTCCTCCCCCGAATTACCATTTATTTCAATGAAAAATAAAATGATGAATATTAAATTAGTTGACAATGTCAAAATTTTAAAGAAAGAACAATTTGTAAAATTCCAACTGTACCTTTGTTTCACATCCTGTACACATTTTGATTTCATTTTTTTTTTTGTTTAAATATGTACTTTCATCATATATTTGATTTTTAATTTGTTCAATAACCCATTTTAGTGTGCAATATCTTCCCTATTCCCCAACTAGATTAGTGCGATGTGGAGTATTTTTTCGATTTGATTTCTTAAAGCATCTCCTTGCTTCTAATTTTTTTTTTTTTAACATATAAATCAATCCATTTTTTCATAAATTCAATGTGTTACATAATGAGCTTGTGGAATATAACACTTTTTTCTACACCTGTTACATTTCAACATGTTTATTTCAAACTCCAAATGTCATATTGTATATTTGACAAATACATTATAGAGTAAATTGATGGCTACAAGTAAAAAAACCACAATGATGATGAATTTAAATAATATTTTCTATTTCAACACCATTATATTCTAGTTTTTATACATTAATAATATCTTATGTTCATTCTTCATCCCAGAAGCATGGCCCATCTTCAAAATCCTTACCAAAGAATTCACATAGGAAGAAAAGTGCTTCATTAAATACATAACCTTCTTCCATGAAGACCTATGGATGTAAATTTTGGTGGACATATATTTTTATAGTTTTGATACACCTCTCAAAGAAAAACATCCACCTCATTGATAAGACATGTGCCAAATTCAATGTCACCAACTAGGTGAATAAGTAAACAAACATGTAGGTCCATTAAACTTGTAATGAGCTCCTTCTCAAATACAAATAAAATTTATGAAATTTCCTTATTTCATTTTGGAACTTCACAATAATGGATATCTTTGGAGGTCATCGACCTAATATAAGAATAACCAATTAGTATGAACCTTTAGTAAAAGATTAATAAGAAATATAATATCTCTATGTCTCACACACAAAAATTTCATATCACATACCTCGAAAATATTGACAATTGATTTATGGCATTCCTTAAGTCAATATTAAGACATGAATCCACCCTAATTTCCAATGGCATGATATTCTATCAAACAAATTTTATCAAAGATCATTAATAGTTTTTCTCACTCGAAATATGAAAATATATTTTGTTTTACTAGTAAAAGATAAATGATGATAATACCTTCATGAAATTATGAAAATAATGTGTTTTAAATCATGTTAGATTCCAATCAAATATAAAATCCTTTTTCGGAGCACGGCCCATGGCCAATAGTTATCCTCATAGAATGGATGTAATTTTTGAGTTGGTCTAGCTATTTTTATTTTCAAAATACATGGAGCTTTTGCCTATGTCTCATTTTGCGTATTTAGAAACAAATGTCTTTTATCAAATTTGGTACATGAAAGAGAAGCATCTCTCCTTGAAGAAAATATATCCTTCTCTTTACCTCATATATGTCTAAATATAGAATCCCAGAATTTTTTGAAGATATGAATTGGATTTAGTAGGTAAGCTATTAATATATCCTTCTAGTAAGGGAGTTTATAAAATATGGATTTCGTTTAGCATATTATGTACAAATTTTTATGGTTCTTCGGTTGGATCACCCCGATCAAAAAAATCCTCTCGAGCTTTCAATTCAACCTCTTCATACTTCTTAAGCTAATCACCAGAGGGCCTCTATTTTTAACTTTTCCACCAAATTGATTTTTCTTTTTATTTATAAACTTATGATTTGGTGATAGAAAAACCAAGTTGTTTTCATAAATAATTTTATGTATATCATTAGAATAACACGTTCGAAAATTTTCTTTGCATCTTAGCCATGTAAATATCCCCTTCATTTGAAGCCATATAATTCAACAGTTAATGTTAATAACATAAAAAAAATAAGATAACCATAAGTATGAAATTTGGGATGAAAAAAAATTATAAGTGTAAATACGTAAATTTCTTATTTTATAAAAATAAATACCAATCCCTCAGAAATCATGAATATTCCAACATAGCAGACCATACAACATGGAATACCTATTTGATGGAGGGCGTGATATATCATACATTCTTATGCCTTTCCATAGACTTTTCATCTCATCAATAAAAGGTGGAAGATAAACAACCATTTTTTTACATGATTTTTCTTAGAACGATGTGACTGAGCATAATGTTCTTCTTTATAACTCTCATCCATGGGAAATTATTGTATACTATTGGTATGATTGGACAAACACTATAATTTGAGCTTGGGGAAGAGAATGGGTACACTCGAGCAAAGAAAATACGAAACTTAATACTACGAGGATAGAACCTAGGGTTTGTAGGGTCTATTTTAGGAATTTTCTATATTGTACATTTTTTTGGGTTTTAATTTTAAGACTAGGTCAAGTGACTGATTTAAGATATTTACTATAAAATGTTTTGGGTGCCACTTTAACTCAAAAAATACATTTCCTATCATTTATAAATAATTGGTTTCATGATGGAAATTTGGTCAATTCTATGCATAAGAAAGAAGTGATGTTCATCTTACATGGCATCAAAATATTTCAACCTTGTTTTTAAAAGTGTTATGTTTTAATAAAATATATCTTATATATAAATATTAAATTTTATTTTTTAATTTCGTGTCTCACAAAATATATGAATAAAGGATAAAAGTTAAAGTTCCTTATAAATTATTTCATTCACTTAATCAAATTTTATTTTCTTTATAAAAGTGATTTCTAGAAAAATAAATCAACGAGTTAAAAAAAATCATTTTCTCATGCATTACTCACGGTTTATTCACTACACATTTTTCATTCAATATGCATTCATCATGGTTTATTCAGCATGAATTATTGCATTCAGTGTTCGTTCCTCATGGTCTATGTAGCATCCATTCTTGCATTCAATGTTGATCCATCATGGTCTATGTAGCATGCAATATTTGATTTCGTGTGCATTCAACTAGTGTGTCTTGACCCAAGGTAATGATGGCCTCAATTGAAACATCAACATCCTCTTTCTGATAAACAATGTTCCCAAGGAAGTTGCATAGTCAAAAAATTCAAGGCTTGTGTCAATGCATGAAGAGATACAAAATATTATCCATTGGGTATCCTGAAAGAGGTTTATAAATTTATATTTGGACACTTCAATTTCCAAGATGAGATAGATGAGGCGATAGAAAATTTTGGTGGTAAAGCCAAGGAATTAAAAATATTTGGGTAGAGGATTATCCTAGACCCTGATCTCGTTGCAAGAGTAAAAAAAAATACACACTGAGATGGAGCAATATTTAATTCGAAGAAAAACCCTAAGGTAGAAAATATTGAAGTGGACACTAAAATGTCTTGGAAAAAAGTTTTGTTCTGAGGAATGAATTAAAAATGCAACATATTCTCCAAGGGCTATACAAATCCTTGATTCATGTTGTCCTTAATCCAAGTACGAATCATCATAATCTTGATATTTCCAATTACTGCATGAAGACATTTACTCATTGGTTTGAAAGCATGACCATAGATGTCCCTCATGTGTTGGCTAAAAAATTACATTATTCCTTGCAAGAAAATAAAATTAACAAGGTTAAATTCAGTTTCCCAAAAATTATTGATTTGTATATACCTAGTGTTGTAACAAGGTATATTATAGCTTACATTAGGAAATCAAAAGTGAAGAAAACTTTGAGGAAGGACCTGAAAAGACCCCTCTTTAAGGTGTGGAAAATTTTGCTGATATATTTTTCCATGCTGAAATATAGTTGCTGGTGTTCTAGCAGACTTACATGTGCTTGTCGATTAAGATGAGGATCATGTAAGTATGGTTAATTATAAGGAAACATGTAATGATGATTTTTTTCTAATATATAGAATTTCTTCTAAACAATTTCACCCCATTATAATTTATATTTTGTGGGTGATTCAACATCTACATCTCCAATTTTGAATATCCATAGTCTAATATACAATTTCGATAATAAAAATAAATTCTCAATATCTGATAGAATTATCTATTTCAATAAAATTGTAACATAATTTTTTTCCTCTATATACATCTAAAAGGAAAATTACTGACTAAAGGATAAGGATATTTTTGAGTGCATGAAGAAGATTGGAGTGATAGAATCAGAAAACAAAAAAATCAGTGAAAGTCCTTAACACCAATGATAAAATTATTGATCAATTTTGTAATCAAGTATCCAATATGAGCGATAAATGTATAAGGGAGATAGATAAACTACATGTGAATTTAAAAATATTTTAGGATACGCATGATGAAAAAATTAGTGAACTTGAAGAGGAGTTGGGAAGAAGACTAGAGGTTCTCAATATACCTCCATTGGAAACTAAAATATTTTTGAGGCTTAATTAGTCAAGTTATTCAATAAAAAAGACAAAACTATTGAATATTTAAATGTTGAAATTTTAAATAAATATAAAGATGAGGACAAACAAAAACATGAATAATAGGTTAAAAAATACAGGAAAAGAGTGAATAAGTTGGAGAAAACATGTCATAGGCAAGCTAATAAGTTTAAAAAGAGATATCTTCAATTTTCTAGGGAAAAAGAGGATATTAAAGAATTTGAAATGGAAAAATATCGACATGTTCTATAAGGTGGTATTGAGAGTGGGGATAAAGGTAAGGGTAAGGATAAAGGTACAACTCATGATACATGAGTAGAAAAAATTCCTTCAAGCGCAAAGATACAAATCATGATACCTGAGTAGAAAAAATTCCTTCAAAGGACATGGGAGAATTTCAAGATAAAATCATGAGTGAAGGCTTTAGAGACCATTGTTTCAACCATAAACTTTTTGGGTGATGTGTATGTCTCACTAGCACTTGTTCAATCATTGAGGTAGACGATAGGTAAGAGAGATAAAACAATTATAGAGCTGCAAAACTTTCTCATGAGTGACCCAAAAGCATAACATTTAGGATGTGACATGGATATACAAAATTTTAAATCCCAAGTTTCTTATTTGGACATAAATTAGAGAGGGAAAAAAAAAGTAGTGAGGGTAACATAAAAACACTCACCAAATCAACATATCGACAACAATTAACAACAATCACAGAAAAAATATCTTAAGGATAAAGTACAAAAATTCATTAGTTAATTTGCCAAATGTAAATATCAATTGACATGTACAAAGCTAAATATTTAAAGGAATGTAACTAAGAACCAATAGAATTATAAGAAGAATGTGGATTTATTGAATAGGCTAAGACAAGAAAAATCAGATACGAGAGAACATTATGAATTGCAAATTCAATAACTCCAACAATGATCAAAGGATGTGTGTGTTGTATCACCCAAACAATCACAATCGTCCATAGAAGGAAAGAGGCATGCTTATTGTATAGAGGAGGGCTTGTAGAATACTCTCAATCATCCTCAAGTTTTAGGATAACAATTTTTAGGTGTTCTATCTATGTAGACACATTTGAACATGTAATATATATATATATATATATATATATATATTTTCTATTAACGTTAATTATATATCATTATATTTTCCATTAACATGGATTTTTTAATGAATTGGTAGCCTTTTTTGACATAATTTTATGTCTCCTTCATGAATTTTTTTATCTAGTTTTGGTCTAATTGAGATTCAATTACTCTTTTAGTTTTGGAAAATGTAATGGAATTTTATAAGCTAATAGCTTACTGAAGTGAAAATTTTCTGCTATGGAATATACTAAAATTGTATTTACTTCTTTCCATAGTAAAATAAATTTGCAATATTCTTAGCGCATCATATGGAAAAATTTACCATAGGGTGCCTCAAAAGGAAATAGAGACATTGTTGGAGCGGAAGGTATAATATTTAAGCAAAATGGTAAAAAAATTTGTCTTATTCTTGGGGGATTGACACCACCTCAATTAATCAGGATGAGATGTGGGTTGCCTAGAAATGTCTTTTCATTCTTCTCTAGCATGGTTTTCTCTATTAATAAGAGGATTTCATAAATCTTACATGAGATAAATTTAGGAACATTAAAACAAAATATATACATAATAAGGTTGTAGATATCAATATTGCTAGAAATATAATCCACATATCCTTATCAAACGAGACAAAATATCCTTTTAAGACTAACAAAATACTACAAAACTAAGGCCTTCAATGCTCAAAAAATTATCAACTCCAACTCGGACAATCTAAGTATCAAGCGAAGGAAATAATTCCTTTAATTACTTAGAAAATAAATAATTTACAATTTGAATAAACCATATTTTCCAAGAATTGAAGCATATGCATGCATTTTAGTGAAGCAAGGCAATTTCGGCCTACTTGATATAAATGCATGCCCAACCTTCATTACAAGGCCATTTTGAATGATTCGACTTGGAGAGTATTTTTTTACTCATAAATAAATTTAAAAAAACTAAATGTTTCCATTTTTTCCCATATAAAATATTTTTTAGTAGGCTTAGTGAAATATTTCAATTTGTTTCATAATATAAATTAATGAACAAAATTTCCATGCAGCCTAATGGTTTGGATTTACATTGTTTTACATATATGATATATGTAGTTATATTTTTTAACAATTGCATATTTAATGTATTATTATTCAATAGGCTCTTCATCCTAGTTCAATCTGAGTTTAATCAATAATATAACAACACCTCTAAACTATTATAAACTAAAAAATGACCACTAACCATGCTAACTCTTATGCATGTAATCCTATTTTTTCTGCCAACAATTCATACCAAATATGGAACACTTTAAGGATATTTCAATACATAATTTGTATCAACATAAATAATATTGAAGCATTTCAATGTTTGGGCCAAAAAAATCATCATTTTTAAAAATGTATTAGAAGCAAATATCAAAATTCATAATTCTTTCTCATTAACATTATTGTCTGCAACAATGTCATCCATTGTATTATTGTTAGTATTCATATGTTATTTAAAGTATTTAATAGTATGATCATCCTAATATTTACCTGCAACATCTACATAATCATTTAAAATTGACTACAAACCATATATATTGTTGATGTATATATTTGGATCAACATTTTGTATACCATACATATTTTTGTCTTTTATACCATCATCTAACACTGTATTTTTGTCTTCTTGTGCATGAACATAACCATATTCAACGTTAGTATGGATGCCAATTTCTTCTATGTTTTGTAATTCCCCTCTCTCATTTTTCTGGCAATCATTGTTCGACTTAGTATCCACTAATTCATCATCAAATACATGTATTGATATTGGATCATAATGTATGAAAAATATCCATTTTGGCTCTATAATGCCATCAGAGAAAAATACCTGCACATGAATGACATAAATACATTATATATATGTTATAACAAATTTATTGTTTAATAAACTCACACAAAAACACACATAATAAACTATGAACTAGTATATTAATGATCACTACTGATTCTTGTCTGAATTAAAGAAATACTCACTCATAATGAATTGGTAGAACATAAGGCTTCTTATCCTCTCCTAGGAGCCTTGAGGAATCTATAGAAAAAAATCCATTATGGGCATCATGTCTTCATGTCATATCAAATGATTAATATAATCCGCACTTAAAAATACAACATTTAAAAGAGTAGTAATACAACTCAATAATTTTTTGGATTTTCCCAACACATTGTAGATTCTATTCACTACTATTATTATGTTTTGAGCTTGCTTTACTGCTTTCTTGAATCAACCATGATGTCACAAGAAAAGGATCATATCTTTACATTTATAATTTTATATGATAATGTCAGCCATACTCCCACATTATCAGATATTTCCTCCCTTGTGAAATACCATTTATTTCAGTGAAAAAAATATAATGATGAATATTAAAATAGTTAACAATGTGAAAATTGAAAAGAAGTAACATTCTGTAAAATTCCAACTATACCTTTCTTTCACATCCTCTACAGATTTTGATTTCATCTTTTCTTTGTGTTTAAATATACAAATGCATCTTCTATTTGATTTTGAATTTGTTCAATAACATGTTGTAGTGTGAAATCTCTTCCCCATTCCCCAACTAGATCAGTGGGAAGTGGAGTATTTTTTGGGTTCGATTACTTAAACTATCTCCTTGCTCCTAACACTTCTTTTCTTTTTTTAACATATAAATAAATCCATTTTTTCGTAAAGTAAATGTGGTACATAAGTAACCTGTTGAATATAACACTTTTTTCTGCACCTATTACATATCAACATGTTTATTTCAAACTCCCAATATCATGGTTTATATTTCGAAAATCAATTATAAAGTAAGTTGATGACTGCAAGCAAAAAAACCACAATGATGTTGAATTTAAATATTAATTTATATTTAAACACCATTATATTTATTTCTTTATACATTAATAATATTTTATGTTAATTTTTCATCTCAGAATCGTGGCCCATATTCAAAATCCTTACCAAGGAATTCACATAGGAAGAAAAATGCTTCAATAAATACATACCATTTATCCATGCAACCCTTTGGATGTGCATTCTGTTGGACATATATGCTTATATTTTTCATATACCTCTCTAAAAAAAGCATCCACCTCGTTAATACGAAATGTGTGAATTCAATTTCACCGACTAGGTGTATAAGTAAATGGACTTGTAGGTCCATGAAAAATTTAAGGAGCTCCATCTAAAATACAAATAAAATTTTTGAAATTCCTTCTTTCATTTTGGAACTTCACATTTGTGGTTCTCTTTGGAGTTCACCCACCTAATATTGGAATAAAAAATTAGTATGAACCTTCAGTAAAAAAATAATAAGCAATATAATATCTCTATGTCTTAGACACATAAATTTCATATAACATACCTTGGAAATGTTGAAAATCAAGTTATGACATTCCTTAAGTGAATAGTAAGACATGAATCCACTGTAATTTCCAATGGCATGATATTCTATCAAAAAAATATCTCAACAATCATTAGTAGTCTTTTTCGAACAAAATATCAAAATATATTTTGTACTTAATGTTAGTAGAAAAGGGTAAATTATTATAATACCTTCATGAAATTATGAAAATAATTTGTTTTAAACCATTTTACATTCCAATCAAATATAAACTCTTTTTCCAAGGATGACCCATAGCCAATAGGTGTCCTCATAGAACAAATGAAATTTTTCAATTTGTCTAGATATTTTTATTTTAAAAATCCATGGATCTTTTTCATGTGCCGTTTTCCCTATTTGGAAAAAAAAAATATTCTATCAAATTTGGTACGTGAAAGAGAAACATCTCTCCTTCAAGACAACATATATCATTACTTGATATATGTGTAAATATATAATCTAGGAAATTTTTGAAGATGTGAATTGGATTTAATAGGTAATATATTAATAGATCCTTCCAGTAACAGAGTTCATAAAATATGGATTCCGTTTTCATTCCTTTTAGCATCTTATCTACAACATGTTGTGTTTCTTCAATTGAATCACCTCGAACAAAAAAATCCTCTCGATATTTAAATTCAGCATCTTGACACTTCATAAGCCAATCACTTGGACTGCTAATGGTGAGAGGGCCTCTATGTTCAAATTTTTCACCAAATTGATTGTTCTTATGATTTCTAAACTTATTATTTGGTGGTAGAAAAACCATATTTTTTGCATAAATAATTTTCGTAGATCATTACAGTAACACCCTTGAAATGTTTCTGCACATCTTTGACATGTAAATATCCCCTTCATTTGAATCCATACAACTTAATTGGTAATGTTAGTAACATAAAAATAATACTATAAACGTAAGTATAAAAGCTGGGATGAAAATAAATTATGAGTGTAAATATGTAAATATTGTGTCTTACCAAAACAAGCACCAAGCCCTGGGAAATCATGAATAGTCCAACATAACACACCACACCATACAACATGAAGGACCTATTTGAGGGACGATGTGATATCTCATACATTCTGCTACATTTCCATAGCACTTGCATCTCATCAATAAAAGGTTGAAGATAAACATCCATTTTTTTTGCTTGACATTTTCTTAGAACGATGAGAATCAGCATAAGGTTCTTCTTTCTAACTCTCATCCATGGGGAAATATTGAATATTATCAATATGATTTTACAAACACTATAATTCGAGCTTAGGAAAGAGAATAAGAACACTCAATAAATTTCAAGACCAAAAATAGTACTAGGGGGTTCATCTTTAATGTTTCTTGGCCATTTTCCTTTATTTGTCTCATTTCTTTCGATTCATCTTTAATTCACATGAATACATATTTACTCCTATTCATTTCCTTCCAATCAATCATTTGTGTAATCGAATTTTAACTAAACGGTCATTGAAGTCTAGGTATAATCGACATGTGATGTAAAAAATTATTTGGAACTGTAGGACCTTGTACATCTCTATGATATATATTCTCTTTGCATACAATTTATTCCACATTTTCTTTATATTCATCTCTATACAAAAAGAAATAAATTTTTACATGAATGAATTTTATTATATTCAATCCCAATTTCAACCAACAACTGATGCGCTTCTCTACAAGTTGATGACAACACATTCTCTTCAGGGAATATTTTATTTTTTAATGCCATGAAAGCTTTCCCAATTTTAAATCAATTGAATGTTTGACTTATGATGAACGTGTTTTCTATGATATTCTATATTTCGATTATTTAGATACAGTATATGGTTTTAAAGTCCCCTTAAAGAAAAATAAATTAAGTGGATGAAAGTTTATGAATTACAGACACCAATTAACAATGTAAGGTAAGAAATAGATTTCAAGTCACTTAAATAAGGTACTAAATTGTTTGTTTTCCCAACTGAATAGTGACTATAATTCTAATAATATTAATGTGCATGAATGTTTTTATAATCTACTTGAATTTTATCTGAACAGGAGTCTATTATATGCTTGCTTAATTGAGTCTTTAAGGTTGTTATCATAAAAGTTATGTTGGCAGTAACTACCCATGCTATCATCATTATTTTCAACCATGTGATCATTACCGTCATCATTGTTTCCTTTCCCAAAGAAACATGTAAGAATCTCACTCAATCATTCTTCATGTATTACAATTTAACTATCATTACCATCATTAATTCTAGGCAACATGCCATCAATTTATGTTAATCTCAGCATCGCTTCAAATATCTTGGTTGGTACTATTCTCTTCAATATTTCTCTTCTCACCTTGGTATGGTTTAAAATATGGTTTGGATCATCTCGTCCAAATATTAATAACCTATTTTTACCTGAGGTATTACTAGGTGTATCATCCATATATTCTAGCTATTGACAAACCCCTAGCATTATTTAATGTTAAGCAACAATTGGATAAATCATGAATGCATCATTTTCGAATAAATATAATCAAATATCTCTTAACAAACAAAAAAATATAAAATTCATTATATATATATATATATATATATATATCAATTTAATAATGGAACATCATTTTATAGACAACCCTTTTTATAAAATAATTTAAAATAAAACACAATTTTGACAACATAGTATATAAAATGTAGATCCAAACTCATTGATTGTTATTTTTTTTTTATTCCCTTAATAATATCCTTAGGGAGACCTTGTTCTTCCCTTTTCCTTCACGCGGGAGTGAATTTTAAGAAGGGGTAATTAAACAAAAACTCATCCCCAATGGTAAGGTCCATAATAGCATCAACCATTACCAGTATACCAATATCTCTTTCCATGTCTCCATATTTATCATTTATAATGTCAACAAATTGACTATTAAATATTATACTAGGGTCCCTTCCATTACTACTATTTATAAATCCTGTAATATTTTTGTGTGTGTATGAACATCCATATATATGCATAATATTACCTCTATTAATTGTTTTTTCACCTTTCAATTGGATACAATGTGTATACATATTCAAATTCATACCATATTTTGACATGCTATCCTTATATTATACTAGCGTTCTCCATTCACCAATGTAATATGGTGCGAATCTCTTAGTGGTTTTTTGTGAATTTATTCTATGATTAGATCCCATCTAAACATTTTAGACAATAAAGAGGCCTTTATTCACTCAATGAATACTGGAGGTCGTATCATGTATTTGTATCCCCAAAATTGAAACACCTCATACACTTAGGTTGTTGTTGATTATTAGGTAAGCACAATATAGTCAATGATCAAATGTCCCGTTGTAAATATATCTAAATATTAAGAGGAAGTCATCATCTCTATCACATTCATTATCAGAAGGTATGAAACTCACCTTCCCCTTTTCTTTGAGTAAATTATGCATCTTTAAACCAGTACTTAATATGTTACCCATTTTCATCCATTCCTCATCTTTTGAGTTGGTATATGTGCACATATTTTTCTTAGATGTATAATAAGATAAATTATCATAAAAATATAGGCTTGAAGTCAGCGCTCTAGGAAAATTTAAACCAAGAAGTTTATCCTGCAAATAATCATTAAGAAAAAAAATTATTTAAATAATAAAAAACAATGTTTAAAAGAAGAATGCATATTATTTAACTCAAATTGGAAAATTTCTTAGCACAATTACTATTGGTTTCAAATCGATTGTAGGAGGCATGCTACTCATTTTAAGCTCATATTTTATGTAATGTACTTGTACAGTCACATGTTTGAATTGTTTCTTTCTATGACATATAGAACATCCGCAAACAACAATTTTCTCAATGTGTTCATCCCATGTACTATAGTCCTAACCAACCTCTTGGACATTGCAATTATTTGTTGTGTATTCAAGATAAATTGTCATATGATCTTCCACCCACTATTTTCTATGTTATTTAATAATTTAAGCTCGTCATCGATGTACATATCTTTTTCTTTGCAAGTTGAAGGCTCAAGCTCTTCATTTTCTCCAATATCAATCTAAAGTAATCAACAACATGCATTGATTTATTTGAAGATTGGATAATACACTATACATTTTAATAATATCATGAAAATAGATGGATGTATCATAAAATTCCATTATATCATTTTATCCTAATTTAAGTCAAAATTTGAGTTCTTGATGTCCAACTTTCTCCATTGTGTCCTCATTTGATACGGCATGATTTGTTTCCATGGCCCCATATGAATCTTGTAATAGAAAACATAATCAATAATTTTTAGTAAATAAATTATATCATTTCAATGAATATGTTATCTGGAAAAATCTTCACTTTAGTAATAGATTTGACATATTTATATCATGTGAAATTTGATTTGAAAAAAAAATTAGGACCTGTTGAAGCCTCGAAAATCGCTACTTCAAACATTGTGGGAAAACCACCCGGTTAGGACCTGATGACAACTCCTTTTTGTTGGAAATGTTTTCATTGATGGCAAAGGAGCAGAGAGCTAGAAGAGGTAGCAAAAGGACAAGAATTAGTCAAGGAGCAGAGGAAGCAAAAGGAATAAGACTCTGTAATGGCTCATTTTAGTCAAGGTGACTGAATAGCGGAATAAATCAAAGAGGAGACAGTTCTATTGGAACTTGTAATCAAAGAAAATAATCATGGTTAAAGGAGGCTCGATTCCCTTAAGTTGCTGAGCTAGTATAGTGTGGAGGAAGTCGAAATCCTAGTCTTTGCCTGGAAAGTGTGGAGGAAGTCGAAATCCTAGTCTCTACATAAGAAGTATTGCGAAATGGAAGTGTTATGGCATAAAAAAGTATGAGCGTAGATTGAACATTAAAGCGAGAATAGAATCGATGGCATAACAGAGTATGAGCGCATTTTGAATATGAAAGTGAGAACATAATCAATGGAAAGGCATGGTGCATTCAAGAGTTATCATTCTCCACATAACAGTTGTCTAGGCCAGTAGAGATGAGTCGTTGGTAATTGCAGTATGAACCAAGAAACTATGTTGAGGAATTGCACATGAAAGGTAGACTTCATATATATATATATATATATATGCACGACAGAACCCTGAGGGAAAAGGAGAGGAACCATGAGCATTGTGAACAATGACAGTGGGTTTGTGAAACCAACCCCACCCATATCGTACCGCCTTTGTACGGTAAGTTTTATTTCCAATTTGAACACGATCAACAACATAGGATGACACGTGGTCTTAAGTGGTTTGGAGAACCCGCTCTCATCATGAGTTAAAGCCCCTGCATCTAACTCGTGTGATTTCCATAGGATCGGAGGGTTGAAGCGCAATAATATAACGACCGTTGGATGAGCAGGGTAAGTTAATGCTGGGACCCATCGTCATCGTGCGTTTTTTAGCAGTTAAAAGGAGGGAAGTTTGGTTGCGCGATTATCGTCGGATCATCCCAAAACAAAGCCATAACTTCTCAACCGTCAGAAGTGAGAGGTAGGTACTGTGGGCTGGGAGATGTTGTATATGTTATTGTGTGTTTGTAAATCCAAAGTTATGGGTTTTACTATAATGTTCCAAATATTTAAACGAAGGCTCTATCATATGTTATTGTATATATTATGGTTGTATATGAAAAGAAAGAGCCGAGTGACATATGAAGCAGGGTTTAATATAAGCTATAAGGTTCAGTAGCACAGATATAATGCCGAGGGTTGCTGAAAAAAGGGTATGGTAATACTATATGAAAGGGTTTCTGCTCGTGAATAAACCTTGGATATAATATTTAGGCAGTTCATTATATTGATTCACAGTTCATAAAGTCTGGGTAATTAAAAACAAAGCCGAAGGTTTGTATTATGGGATGTAATGCCCATTTCATATGGTGGGCCATTATGGGTTTATGTATGAAGATCGATTAATGATTCGAATCCATGGTTCATTTTATAAAAAGGCGCATACAGAAGAGCTGAAAGCTGGGTTGATTGGGTTCTTTGTATATGAGAGCATATTATATGCGTGAGTGTTGTAGCTATAGGTTCATAACCATTTATTAACGGTGAAGAAGACTTCATGGTAAGGATTTGTAAGAGGAGATTTCACGTAATTAAATTACCAGTTTAGTAAATAGTGTATAGAAATTTCCCAGACAAGGAAATTGTGTTGGATAGAAAATAGAAGGCACAATTTTATATGCACGGAGAGAAAAATTCAGGGACTGGGAGTTTTACCCTATATTATAATACAGGTATATATATATATATATATATATATATCAGATACACAACTACAGTGAACCTGGAGAATTTGTACAGAGGTAAAAAGAGTCTACAGAATTGAAGAGGTATGCAGTGAAGGGATTTAAAAATTGCAGTGAATAGGTACATGTACAGGTGCTCAGAGTTGTAGTAAACAAAGGTATGCAGGACAGTTGCACAACAGCGACAAAAAGGAAAAAACCAACAAGCCAAGGGCTGAGAAAAGTTTATGTATTGAAACTGAAAATGTAAATGTTTAATTGTTTTTATATTGTTTGTGATGCAAAAGGAATGTATCTGAAGGAAAAGAAAAACCCCATTCTAACATTGAAATTTGTTCATATTGTTATATTTTTTTAAAATGAGTTGGACAAGGAAATGAGAAGACAGAAGCCAAAGAGTCATGGTTGTTCACTCCAAATTCCTTGTGGAATACAAACATTCATGTGATGAACTCTATATATAATATCAACTTGATATGCATAGAGAGGTCAGAGAGAGTAACGATAGAGAATGCAAAGTATAGAAGATTGATGAAGAGAAGATAAGGAAGAGAGGAGTAGAAAGAGATGCTACAGAACAGAGCTGATATCTGAGGTAAATTAGCAAACATTTCTTTTGATAAATTGAGGAAGTTGGAGCTTCCCTATCAAGTTGGAGCTTGATAGCTGTCAGTTGCATCAGACTGAGGTTGGAGCCTCCTGTATGTTGGTGCCTACAGAAAAATAGTGGTGAGAGGGAGTTGGAGCTTGACTTTGCATTACAACAATAATAAAATGTGGTTTTCTCCCTTTATGGGTTTCCACTTACATCTGTTGTCTCTATGTGTGTTGCTTATATGTTGATATGATCCACTCAATTTGTTTAATTTTTTTTTGCTCGCACAATAAGGTTGATGTCACATTAATTTAATACTTGCTACAACATTTTAAGATAGTTCACATATTAAGCTATAAATAAGTTTGATGAAAATTTAAATTGATGATGCATGTGTTAAACTGATTCACCGCCCCCCCTTTCAGTTTAACCAAAGATTCAACAATTGGTATCAAAACTGGTTCCTTTTGTACCAGTTTAACCACTGAAAGGAGATCTTAGGCCCCCAAGATGGCTAGTCAAGAAGGAAGCTCAACCAATAAAGCCCCTTTCTTCACTGGTGCTAATTATTCCTTCTGGAAAATCAGAATGAGAGAATACATAATGTCTCTAGGAATAGAGGTATGGGCTGCTGTAGAATTTGGATATGCCCCAAAGGCAACTGACCCAGAACAAGAAGCTAAACAAGAATTTGTAGCAAATGCAAAGGCCATGAATGAAATCTTAAGTGGACTTTGTGAGGCTGAATTTATCAAAATAATGCATAGTAATATTGCCAAATATATGTGGGACACTCTAGAGAATATCCATGAGGGAAATAAAAAGGTAAAGAATGCCAAACTTCAAGTATATAGAGCCCAGTTTGAAAATTTAAAAATGAATGATGATGAAGATGTTGGGAGCTTCTTCTTAAGAGTTGTAGAAATTGTTAACAATATGAAAGCTCTTGGAGAAACCATACTAGAAAGTATAATTGTGCAAAAGATTCTAAGATCTCTTCCATCCAGGTTTAATCCCAAGGTGTCTGCAATAGAAGAAATAGCTAATTGGGAGACCTTGAATATGAACCAGTTACTTGGAAATATAACAACCTATGAGATGAGACTCCCACAGAAGAAGCCAAGTACGAGGGAGGAAACTTTTAAAACAGAAAAGAAGAAAGAAGAAAAGGAAGATACATGTTCTTCCTCTGATGGAGAAGAGGCTAAATTTGTCAAGAAACTGGATAGAGGCTCAGGTAAATACAAAGGTAAAATTCCTTTCAAATGATTTAACTGTGGAAGAGTTGGACACTATGCTGCTAAGTGTCCTCACAATAAAGTAAAGGATCAGGCTCAAGGATCATGGAAAAATACATCAAAGAGCTGGCAGAAAGGAAAGAAAACTAGTAGAAAATCCTTCTATGCTCAACAAGACAGCAGTGCATCTGAAGACTCAAATGAACCCTCAAGTGAAGAAGGAACCTCTGAATTTTTATTGATGGCCATAGAAGAACTTGAAGGACTCCTGCTAGAAGATGAAGAAGAAGAAGGTGAAGTCAACCTTGAGGGGGAGCTAAGAAGTGATCTAGAGGAGATTGATAGACTCAAACTGAAGTGCAGAAAACAAAAGGGAATTCTCCTCAAGTATGTACGAGAAGAACAGAATTTAGAAGTCCTCATGCAGCTAAAGAAAGAGCTTGAGGAAGCCAAGAATATAGAAGATATGTTACGTAAGCAAATCAAGGAGAAAACTCAGGAATAAGAGAATTTGGAAGAAGAAGTAGTATGTCTCAGGAAGAAATTAAAAAATGCTCAAAGGAAAGTTGCTATAAATTCATCTCAAATAACAAGGTCTGGTAAGTTGAATGAAATTCTGGATGCTCAAAGATCTCCTATGATAAAAACTGGAATAGGCTATGAAGGAGAATCAAGTAAAAGAAAATAAGAGGAAAAATGAGAGATTATTTTTGTAAAAGCAAAGAAGAATGATGAAGTAGCTCAAATAATTCCTACAAAAGAAGAAATGTATAAGGAGGGAGACAGAACCCATAAATTTCCTCTAATAACAAAGAATGAAATAAATACTCAGACAACAAAAAAATATTCCTATACCCCTGAGTATGGAAAATTTGGAAGCCATCAAAGGAGATTCTTCCCTCCTATGAAAAATGCTACCTATTATGTCTGCCACAAGCTTGGACACATTGCTGCATACTGTCATACAAGGAGGAGTAATTCAAACCAGCAAAAGATACAAACAATGAAGAGACTACCTAAAGAAAACAAATGGAGAAGACAACCTCACATCAGGTATGCAGATTGTTTCTATGGTCACTGTTTTTATTGTAAATAATTTGGGCATAAAATCATTGAATGCAGAAAATATGGACAAATATTGATGCTCAACACCTCAAGGAGGTTTATGAATCAAGGAAATTTTACTGGTACTCACAATTCTGAAAAAATCATAATCAAATATTGTATATGCAACAAAATTGGACATATTCCTTCCAAATGTCCTCTTAGAAGATCTAGTTCATCATCTCACAAAAGATACCAAACAAGAGGGTACTTCCAATGGATAAAGAAGGTGAATAAATGTGACTTGGCCCTAACTGGTCAAGACCTGAAAAGCCACTGGTATTTTGACAGTGGCTACTCAAAACACATGACTAGAGATAGAAGCAAGTTTATAACTTTTGATGAAAAGAAATCTGGCAATGTTACTTTTGGCAATGATAAATCAAGAAAAATAAAAGGAAAAGGCTCAGTCAGCCTAGATAATGGTAGAGGAAAGGCCCGAGATGTACTATTTGTATATGGGCTGAAAGAAAATTTGTTGAGTGTCAGTCAAATGTGTGATAAAGGCTATGAAGTTCTTTTTAGATCACAAGATTGTGAAGTCAAATCAAGCACCACAGGTAAGACTCTTCTCAAAGGAGTTCGAACAGAGAGTAATGTTTACATTGTGAAAGAGGAAGATGAAGCATGTCATCTTAGAAAAGTTGAGGAGTCATGGTTATGGCATAAAAGGTTGGGACATCTCAGCTTCGATCATATCATCAGACTGAGCAAGAAGAAAGCGGTCAAAGACATGCTAGAAATAAAAAGGCCTTCTAATACCATATGCAAATCATGTCAATTGGGAAAATAGACCTGCACATCCTTTAAGGCCAAAGATGAGTTATCAACAAGAAGACCACTCCAACTTATGCACATGGACCTGTGTGGACCTGCAAGAACTAAAAAACCAAGTGGAGAATCCTACTTCATGCTAATAATAGATGATTTATCTAGAATGACATGGGTTGCATTTCTCAAGAATAAATCGAAAGCTCTGGAAAAATTCAAAATATTCAAAGCTTTAGCAGAAAATCAGACAGGATGCAAGCTAAAATGCATAAATCAGATAGAGGAGGTGAATTCATAGATTATGACTTTGCAGACCTATGTAATGAACATGGCATAAAGCAAAAATTTACTATTGTAGGGACACCTCAGCAGAATGGAGTAGCAGAGAGACAAAACAGATATGTACAACAAATTGCGAGAGCCATGATGCAAGACAGTAATATTCCTCAAACCTTCTGGGAAAAAGAAATACACATAGCCATGCATATCCTTAACAAAGCTCACTTAAGGCCAAGCAGTGACAAGACTCCCAATGAGCTATGGCATGGGAAACCAGCTTCAATCAAACATTTTAGAATCTTTGGAAGCAAGTGTTACATAAAGAATAATGATGAAAATATTGGGAAATTTGATGCAAGAGAAGATGAAGGGATATTTCTAGGATATGCTTCCAAAAGTAAAGGGTACGGGTGCTACAACAAGACTCTTTGAAAAATTGTAGAAAGCATTGACGTGAGATTTGATGAAGAACTTCCAAACAATAAAAGAGGTACCGAATGCAGCAGTCCTTCAGAATGCCATGAAGAAGAAAACTAAGATGCTGATGAAATAAGAAAGACAATAGAAGATGTTGAACTAAGCTCTACAGCCCCTTCTAGATACACTCAGAAGAACCATCCTGAAGATCCGATCATAGGAGACAATAGAGTAGGGGTCCAGACAAGAAGGCATCTAACTGAACAGACCGAAGAGGTATACATAGCCATGTTATCACAAATAGAGCCAAAGGAATTTGAAGAAGCCAGCAAGGAAAAGTCTTGGGTGGATGCTATGAATGAAGAATTGGACCAAATTGAGAAGAAAAATACGTGGGAACTAGTTCCTAGACCCACTGAGAAAAATGTCATAGGCTCAAAATGGGTATTCAAAAATAAAATGAATGAGGAAGGACAAGTAGATAGGAATAAAGCTATACTTGTCTACAAAGGATATTCACAAATCGAAGGACTTGATTACGATGAAACATTTGCCCCTGTAGCCAGAATGGAAGCCATCAGAATGTTTCTAGCCTTTGCATGCTACCAAGACTTCAAGGTATATCAAATGGATGTGAAATCTGCATTTCTGAATGGAGATCTAGAAGAAGAAGTCTACATGGAACAACCAGAAGGCTTCTCATTAACAAAAAAAGAAGACTATGTATGCAGACTAAATAAGGCTCTATATGGACTAAAGCAAGCTCCTCGTGCTTGGTAGTCAAGGCTGGATAAATACTTGCAAAACCAAGGCTTTAAGAGAGGAGGAGTAGACAACAATCTATACATAAAAGCCCATGAAAATGAACTCTTTATTGTTGTCGTATATGTTGATGACATTATGTTTTGAAGCAACAAAGATGAGCTAGAAAAAGGGTTTTCTAAGGAGATGAAATCAGAGTTAGAGATGCCTATGATTGGAGAGCTCAATTTCTATTTAGGACTTCAAATTTAGCAAAAGAACACATGTACATTCATATCACAGGAAAAAAGAAATGTTGAAAAAGTTCAAAATGGAAGACTGCAAACCTGTGTCAACTCCCATGATCACAGGATGAAAGCTGTGTGCTGATGATGGATCTACTGATGTAGATAAAAAACTCTACAGATCCATGATAGGAAGTCTGTTGTATCTGACACCATCAAGACCAAACATCATGCTAGCAGTAGGACTAGTGGCTAGATATCAAGCAGCACCTAAAAAAAATCACCTCCTAGCAGTCAAAAGAATATTCAGATATATACAAGGAACTGCACAGTATGGAATTTGGCATCCTAAAGGAAAAAGCTTCATTTTGACATCATACATAGATGCAGATTGGGCCAGCTGTGTGGATGACAGGAAAATCACAAGTGGAGGTGCATTCTATCTAGGAGAAATTATGGTGGCATGGATAAGCAAGAAACAAACATCTATTTCTCTATCTACAGCAGAATCAGAATACATAGTAGCAACATCATGTTGTACATAAGTCATGTGGATGAAGCAAACCCTTCAAGACATGAAGTTAAGCATTGATTAGCCTATCTCAATCAAATGTGATAATACAAGTGCTATAAGCATATCAAAAAATCCTGTGCTTCATTCAAAAACTAAGCATATCCCAATCAAGTATCATTTTCTCCGAGAACAAGTGGCTCAAAAGGTAGTAAATCTGGAGTATGTACCAACAAAAGAATAGACAACAGATATATTTACCAAACCTCTTGCTAGAGAACCATTTTAATATTTGAGAGAGAGACTAGGGGTAGTATCTGTAGATGCTACTCTCTGATATGAAGAGAAATTACAGCTTCAGGGGGAGAATAGAAATGAAAATATCATTCCAAGGGGATATTAGCTAGTAAGGGAAGCATGAAACAGGTCCTCATGATCAAAGGATTATGGCAAGAGTACATCCAACATAAAAGAGTCAATGAAAAGGCTAAAGAATCAGTATTTTTGTTTACTCTTGAAACATTATACTGAGTATTGAAGCAATATCTTTTTCTCTATAATTGAATGATCTTCGTAAGTCAACACTTATATATCTTCAAGGCCTCTAACTTATAATTACTCATAAACTGTGTGAAGTTTCGTAGCTGAGCCTTCTATCAAACAACTTTAAGTTGTGTGGAAGATTATCATGATAGAACAATTAAAATATCTGGAGTATGAAGGACTATTTGATCAATAAAGATAAATTAACCATTGACATACATACCTCCTTATGTCATGAAGAAAATAACATTATTGATAAGTGAGTTTGACTAATACATTGAATGTGTCTAGCCTCAAGGGTTTGTTCTTGAAAGTGCTGTGTGCACGCAGTAAAGTTGGTATTTGGTCTCTTAAATTGAAAGGTCACCTAATCTCACAATAAGTTGCTCACAACAACAATAAGGACCTTTCAGCTATTAACTATAATATCATTATCAGTATCCTAGCTCATATCATCACCAACAGACAAGTTCAAATATTCTCAAAAGTGCTCTCTCAAAAACTCATGTACACCAATTTGAAGCAGCAGGGTACAAAGTCAAAAGAAGAAGGCCTAAAGACATCTTAGAGAGAGGAAATGAAGAGATATAAAGCACATTAGGAAATGTGCAACCCTTTGCCATTGATTTCAAAGGGGGAGGAAAATCAAGTAACAGAAGATAGGATCCTCTAAAAGAAGACAGACAGAGGAAGACTTGGAGGAAGCATTGGAGTATTGGTGAAGGTGCTGCCATCAATGCCAAAGGGGGATACTATTGGAAATGTTTTCATTGATGGAAAAGGAGCAGAGAGCTAGCAAAGGTAGCAAAAGGACAAGAATTAGTCAAGGAGCAGAGGAAGCAAAAGGAATAAGACTCTGTAATGGCTCATCTTAGTCAAGGTGACCGAATAGTAGAATACCTTAAAGAGGAGACAGTTCTGCTGGAACTTGTAATCAAAGAAAATAATCACGGTTAAAGGAGGCTCGATTCCCTTAGGTTCTTGAGCTACTATAGTGTGGAGGAAGTCAAAATCCTAGTTTGTGCATGGAAAGTGTGGAGGAAGTCAAAATCCTAGTCTCTGCGTGAAAAGTATTGCGAAATGGAAGTGTTATGACATAACAGAGTATGAGCGTAGGTTGAACATGAAAGCGAGAAGAGAATCGATGGCATAATAGAGTATGAGTGCAATTTGAATATGAAAGTGAGAACAAATCAATGGAAAGGCATGGTGCATTGAGGAGTTATCATTCTCCACGTAATAGTTGTCTAGGCCTGTAGAGATGAGTCGTTGGTAATTCTAGTATGAACCAAGAAACTATGTTGAGGAATTGCACATGAAAGGCAGAGTTCATATATATATATATATATGAACGATGGAACCCTGAGGGAAAAGGAAAGGAACCACGAGCACTGTGAATAGTGACAGCGGGTTTGCGAAACCAACCCCACCCATATCATACCACCTTTGTACGGTAAGCTGTATTTCCAACTCGAATGTGATCAACGCGATAGGATGACACATGATCTTAAGCAATTTGGGGAACCCGCTCTCATCACAAGTTAAAGCCTGTGCATCTAACTTGTACGATTTCCGTAGGATCGGAGGGTTGAAGCACAATAAGACAGCGACCGTTGGATGAGCAGGGTAAGTTAATGGTGGGAACCATCGTCATCACGGATTTTTGACTGGTTAAAAGGAGGGCAGTTTGGTTGCACGATTATTGTCGGATCATCCCAAAACAAAGCAATAACTTCTCAACCATCATATGTGAGAGGTAAGTACTGTGGGCCTGAAGATGTTGTATATGTTATTGTGTGGTTGTAAATCTAAAGTTGTGAGTTTACCTATAATGTTCAAAATATTTAAACGAAAGCCATATCATATGTTACTATATATATTATGATTGGATATGAAAAGATAGAGTCGATTGTCATATGGAGCGAGGTTTAATATAAGCTATAAGGTTGAGTAGCACAGATATAATGCCGAGGGTTGTTGAAAAAAGGGTATGATAATACTATATGAAAGGGTTTCCGCTCATGACTAAACCTTGGATATAAGATTTGGGCACTTCATTATATTGATTCATAGTTCGTAAAGTCAGGGTAATTAAAAACAAAGCCGAAGGTTTGTATTATGGGATGTAATTCCCATTTCACATGGTGGGCCATTATGGGCTTACGTATGAATATCGATTAGTGATTCGAAGCCATGGTTCAATTTATAGAAAGGCACATACAAAAGAGCTGAAAGATGGGTTGATTGGGTTCTTTGTATATGAGAGCATTTTATACGCATGAGTGCTATAACTATAGGTTCATAACCATTTATTAACGGTGAAGAAGTCTTCATGGTACTAATTTGTAAGAGGAGATTTCAAGTAATTAAATTACCAGTTCAGTAAATAGAGTATCAAAATTGCGCAGATAAGGAAATTGTGTTGGATAGAAAATAGAAGGCACAATTTTATATGCATAGAGAGAAAAATTCAGGGACTGGGAGTTTTACCCTGTATTATAATATATATATATATATATATATATATATATATATATATATATATATATATATATCAGATACAAAACTACAATGAACCTGGAGAATTTGTACAGAGGTAAAAAGAGACTGTAGAATTGAAGAGGTGTGTAGCGAAGAGATTTAAAAATTGCAGTGAACAGGTATGCATGTATAAGTGCTTAGAGTTGTAGTAAACAGAAGTATGCAGGACAGTTGCACAATAGCAACAGAAAGGAAAAAACCAACAAGCCAAGGGCTAAGAAAAGTTTATGTATTGAAACTGAAAATGTAAATGTTTAATTGTTTTTATATTGTTTGTGATGCAAAGGCAAGTATCTGAGGGAAAAGAAAAATCCCATTGTAACATTGAAATTTGTACATATTGTTATATTTTTTTAAAATGAGTTGGACAAAGGAATAAGAAGATAGAATCCAAAGAGTCATGGATGTTCACTCTAAATTTCTTGTGGAATACAAACAATCAAGTGATGAACTCTATATATAATATCAACTTGATATGCATAGAGAGGTCAGAGAGAGTAAGGATAGAAAATGCAAAGTATAGAAGATTGAGGCAGAGAAGATAAGGAAGAGAGGAGCAGAAAGAGATGCTACAGAACAGAGCTGATATCTGAGTTAAATTAGCAAACATTTCTTTTGATAAATTGAGGAAGTTGGAGCTTCCCTATGAAGTTGGAGCTTGATAACTGTCAGTTGTAGCTGACTGAGGTTTGAGCCTCCTATAGGTTGGTGCCTACAGAAAAACAGTGGTGAAAGGGAGTTGGAGCTTGCCTTTGCATCACAACAATAATAAAATGTGGTTTTCTCCCTTTATGGGTTTCCACTTACATCTTCTGTCTCTATGTGTGTTGCTTATATGTTGATATGATCCACTCAATCTCTTTAATTGTTTGCTGCTCTCACAATAAGGTTGATGTCACATTAATTTAATACTTGCTGCAACATTTTAAGACAGTTCGCATATTAAGCTGTAAATAAGTTTGATGAAAATTTAAATTGCCGATGCATGTGTTAAACTGATTCACCCCCCCTCTCGGTTTAACCAAAGATTCAACACTTTTCTGTTTTGTTTGGTGGCTCTGACTAGATTGATAGGACTAGTTTCCTAATAACTTAAGTGGGTTGGTGATGGCATGATTGTGTGAGTGGATAATGAGTACTAAGTGATTGGATTAATCTATCTAATTTAATCTATAACTTGTAAATTATTTCTAAAACTAACCTGGGTGTCAAATATGAATACAAATTTAATATTGTTTCAATTGAATCAATAACCATGAAAATGTATTATAATTTAACTAAAATATGCAGCATCAAAGAATGACAACTCTATTTAAGAAATTAAACAGAGTTATAATAACACATTGCATTCATCATTTTATATATCATTTGTATTCACTGTGAAAGATGAAATATTTATATACACTCAGAAATTATATGTATAAAGAAACATTTGTAAAACAAGTACATATAAATGATAGAAAATTTAAATAGAATATCTCATAACATAAGAGAGATAACAGTAAATCAATAGAAATACCGGATTCATCTTGATATTTTTCCAGATGCAATTCTATATCCAGATCCAGTGCTTCAATGTAAAACAGACTCTCAGGTACAGAAATGAAATTCTCCGAGGTAATTTGGCATAAACCACCAGATGTGATCCTTTATAAAAAAATATAATAATCAATGGAGTACAAAAATGTAACATCCAAGTCAAAAATATTACAAATTCAGGACCCCTTTCTAAATACATGAAAGGGGTTTAAATAGGAACTTAATAAAAAAAAATAACTAAAACTATTCCTACAATATATCATCAGAAATCTAGAAATAGACTTGCGATATTACAATGAAATAGATTCGTTGATTTTCCCCTGCATTCATTGCGCCAAAGTGGAAAATTTTGAGCATATCTTTAACCTTTGCTGGATGACTTAGCCTTGAATGTAACTAACCAGTATACGTGGCATCAGAAAACTTTGGAATGATGCAAATAATGTAATTGGAAAGGCATTTAATTGCAATTTTCTAACTGTGTGGCTTGATTAGATATGTCCACATGATTTCCCATGAAATTCCTTGAAGTTTGTTGATTTGCTGATTCTTATTGATTGACTCTTGCTTCCACTTGCAATCTGTCTCTTTTACCTTTGGTAATTTACCTGGGATACAATCTGAAATTAGATTGGTGGCATATAAGCTAGCATTGATCAACTGTGTTATACTATTCATTATAGTTTTGGATCCTAATGTGGCTCTTTCTCCGTTTATCAACTGATTTCCCCATTCAGTAAACAGAATTTATTTGTTTCTTTATTCAATCTTGGGAAGGTTTGCCTTATTTCCCTGCTCTGAGTCGTGCCATGAAAGAAATTCAGAATTTTTTTTCATTTGCATCATCAAATTCGAGCCTGAGGCTGATTCCTTTACCTATAAGAGCTAATTTTATCTCACATAAGGGCTCAGTTTGTGCCAGTTTTTGACATATTCCATTTAACTACTGAGACAGTAGTTTGTTCGTTTCAAGAGCTTATGTTTTAAATTGATCTAATTTAGGATCATTCCTAAATTTGTCCAATATTGTTTCGAATACTTTCTCTTGCTCAACCTTAGAAATTTTCTCATTTTGCAGTAGGGTCTATAGTTTTGTCAGCTCTTGAGTTAGCTGTTGTTGCTTATTCAAGGCTTTTTGATCAATCTTTTTCTTTTCAATGTAAAGTTTCTCTTCCAACTATTTAGATCTGAGCTTTTCATCTTGTAACTATTGTTCCAACTGCATAATCTCTTGTTGATTTTCTATTGTTTGTTCCTCTAGCATAGCTATTTTTACTTCCTTTTGTTTCATCATTTGTATGACTTCTGAAGCCTTGTCTATAGTAGCTACACTATAGGCACCTGCATATTGTGACAACTTGGAGAGATCCTCTGAAGGATCCGCGTCAGTATTTTTCCAAACAATGTTCATCAGTTCAACTTGTGATGTTGAAAGTGATTCTTGATCTGTTTTTCTTCTCTTCCTCTACTTCCTGACAACAACCCTATGCTTAGGAATATAAAAGACATCTAGAGGAGGAATATATTCTACTTTCAATAGAATTTATTCTATAGGATGCTCAGGGATGATTTCCATATCTTGGTCTTTCAGCATTTCAACTTGAGGATTATTTTTTAATCCTATTTGCTGAGCAAATTGTTTATATTGAGTTAGCAAATGGGAAGAAACAATAAATTCATTAGAATCCACCACATTCTCAATGGTCCTTTCTCTTTCAATTTGATTATTTGGCTTATTACCAATATCTTCCTTTTCTGTTTGTATATTAGCCTCAATGCCTGTATTTTCTTTCTCAACATGCACATTGGTCTCAATACCTTTGTTTTCCTTCCCTGTTTGAACTGTAGTTCCTTTCCCACTAGGTTCATTTTTTTTGCTTCCAGTATTTTCCTTTTGAACATCAAGCTTGCCACTTGTGCTTTTGTTTTCAATACGTACATTTCCCTTGCTGGTAGATGCTTCTTTTCTTGCTTTGTTGGCTGCATATTCTTTTTCCTTCTACTCTGTTTCTGTATTTTCAGCTCCTTGTGAATGGATTCTTAATTGGTCAAGAGGAGCTTTTAGTAGTATCTGAATTTGAAACAACATGAATTTATTCATATCTTCAGTCTGAAACTTGGATTTAGCCAGGTCATAAACTTGGGGAAATTTATCAATAGAAACAAATAAATCATCAAACTCATCGGGCTCATGCTCAAATCAGGTGATTGAAACTAAAGTTGTGAAAACAAATGCAACATTTTTCGGGTCATAATGCCTTCCTGGGACTGTAGAGAGCTTAATATCCCTTATCTTGATGACCTCCTTTTCATCATGTGTGAATTTATTAAGTGTATAATGCCCACAATGAAATGGAAAATTAGGCCACATTAGTTTCATGTTATTCTTGAGAGACCTTGATATGCCTTCTACTGTTAAGTGGTAGGATATTTCTTGTTGTAGGTTTTAACCCTGAATAGAAATTATCTACACACGAATCTTATAACAGAAAATAAGCAATAGCAAGAGCATAAAACATAAAAAAGATAAACATAGAGATTTTCCCCTAGATCCCAAATCAGGACAACCATCTTGATTTTTCATTATATTCATTTTAGTGTTACAACACATATATATACATGCCAACGCATACATAAACCCCAATCCATTAACCCTGGATTAGAACATAATCGTAGCTCCCTTGACCAGATCTACAAAATACCAGGGGCCGAAAACCATCGTACCCCAATACTATGTGCAAAATCATGCACAAAACATGGGTGCGTCCACCTATGAGTCAGTCCGCATAGCAAACAAATTTTTTCCGGGGTGGTGCCCCAGACCCCAACAGTGGGGTCTGCCTCCCCCCCTTGTGACCCCCCTGCTGTGCCCAGCGCAATGTACAATGCATGGGGCTAGTCATGGAAAGAATATAACACATACCCAACATTCTCCCACTTGTTGTTTTCTTTCCACAGGGGGCCACATGAGAGCTTAGTCATTCGGCCAATTCTTCAACACCCATTGTTTCTCTACACCAAGAGAACTTCTGAGTGCTCACAGACTTCGTTAATGCATTTGCAACATTATTCAAAGTGTCCACCTTTACGAGCAACACCATTTTAGCCTCAACCATATCTCTAACAAAGTGATATTGAACATCAATGTGCTTTGTCTTTGAATGGTAAGAAGGGTTCTTAGCCAAGAAAATTGCACTTTGGCTATCATGGTCTATCCTTATAGCTTGCTATACCAACCCCATACTTGAACACAATATCTGCAACCAAACTGCTTCCTTTCTTGCATGAGTGGCTGCTATGTTTTCTGCCTCTGTAGTTGAAAGAGCCACTACAGACTGTATTTTACTCATCCAATTGACTGCACCTCCAAATAGGCTAAACACATACCCACTTGTAGATCTTCTTTGGTCTAGATCTCTAGCCTAGTCTGCATCAACAAAACCATGAATGTCCAACATTCTTTCCAATATTGGTCTTTCCTGGTAGCACAAGCCATAATCACTAGTGCCACGTAAATATCTGATAACCCACTTCACTGTTCTCCAATTCTCCTTCCCTGGGTTTGACATAAACTTGCTCAATACTCCCATTGAATGTGCAATGTCTAGTCTAGTACAGACCACTGCATACATCAGGCTACCCACTGCACTTGCATATGGAACACGGGACATATACTCCTCTTCTTCATGTGTCTTGGTACACTGTTTAGCAGATAGCTTTACACCTACATGAATAGGAACATTCACTGGTTTACTGTCCTGCATATTGAACCTCTGCAATATAGTCTTGACATACTTCCTCTAGTTTAACCAGACCTTCCTCTTTGCCTGATTTCTCTTAATTTCCATGCCCGAAATATAGTTTGCAGCACCAAGATCCTTCATATTGAATTTGGAGAACATCTAGGTCTTCAAATCTTGGATAATTTCTTTGTCATTTCCAATCAACAACATATCATCCACATAAAATACCAAATAAATAACATGATCACCAATTAATTTACAATAAACACAGTGATCCTCCTTGCTTCTGGTGAAGCCAAGTCCCCATATATAGGTATCAAATTTTTGATACCACATCCTTGGTGACTATATTAACCCATACAGAGACTTCTTCAACCTGCATACTAGTTCTTTCTTACCCTTCACCATAAAGCCTTCAGGTTGATTCATGTAGATCTCCTCTTCTAGATCCCCATGAATAAATGTTGTCTTCACATCCATCTGTTCTATCTCAAAATTAAATGCAGCAACAACAAATAAAAGTAATCTAATAGAAGTAACTTTGGCAACAGGAGAGAAAATATCACCAAAATCAATTCCTGGCACTTGGGAATAACCTTTTACTACCAACCAAGCTTTTTATTTCTCCACCTTGCCTTCTGCATTTATCTTCTTCTTAAACACCCATTTTCTCCCAATGGGCTTCCTTCTAGCCGGCAACTCCACCAGATCCCATGCCTCATTTTTATGCAAGGATGCCATTTCATCAACCATGGCCTCCTTCCAGAGTTTTCCATCATGAGAATATACTGCCTCCCTGACAGTTCTGGGATCATTATTAGTTATAGTTAAGGCAAAACCTGAACAAAAAGCAGATGGAATATACCTTTCTAGTTTCCTTCTTTCCCGAACTGATCTTCTCAAAGCTAGAGTTTGTGGCTCTTCCTCTTCTAAATCTTCTTCTGATGTAGAGTGTGATTCATCCTCCTTTAGATAAAACTATATCTTCTCAGGTTCCTTTGGTATGATTTCATGTTTAACAACATATTTCACCTCTCTAAACACCACATCTCAGCTGTACACAACCTTCCTTGTTTCCGGGTTCCAAAGCTTGTAACCTCTTAAAACATCTTTATACCCAATAAAGATGCACCTTTCAAATTTATTATCCAAATTGGTCCTTTTCTCCTTTGGAACATGTACATATGCATCACATCCAAATAGCCTTAGATGTGAAAGAGAGGGTTTCTTACCAGTCCATACCTCATGTGGAGTCTTATCCTCCAATGCTGATGAAGGTGATCTATTAACTAAGTAACATACAGTCTCCACTGCCTTTGCCTAGAATTCTTGTCCTAACCCGGTACCACTAAGCATGCTTCTTGCCTTTTCCATCAACATTCTATTCATTCTTTTTGCAACTCCATTTTGCTGAGGTGTGTATGGAGTAGTCTTCTGCCATGCTATACCACACTTCTTACAGAACTCTTCAAATTCCTTCTTGCAGAACTCCCCACCATTATCTGTCCTCAGTGCCTTTATCTTCTTCTCTATCTGGTTTTCCACCAGAGCCTTAAATTATTTAAATCTGTCAAAGACTTTAGATTTCTTCCTCAATAAATATATCCATGTATTCCTTGAGAAATCATCTATGAATGAAACATAGTACACAAACTTTCCCAGTGATGGAACTGACACAAGTCCAAACACATCACTATGCACAAGTTCTAAGATCTTGTCCGCCCTCTTAGCACCAAAAGGAAAACTCACCAGATTATGCTTCCCATATACACAATTTTCACAGAAATTGAAATCCAGAGAGCAATTAGACATACCTTCTACCATACCATTTCTATGTATCCGAAGGCCCTTCTCTCCAATATGTCGAAGCCTTTGATGCCATAGCATGGTCTTTTCTCTAGAGACAACTAGGATTTCCACTCCACTTTCAGGAACCACATAAATATTACACCCATCAATAACAGTGCTACCTTGTAGCTTGTATAGAGTTCCAGTCCGAACTCCCCGCATTAATACTGGTGCTCCCCAAACCATCTTGCAGGCATCTTTCTCGAACACTATTTTTACACCTGCATCATCCATCTTTCTTACAGAAATTAGATTTCTGGCCAATGTAGGAATATGCAGAACACCAAGAAGTGTTCTAATCCTTCCACCTTGCAGCTTCAGCTTGACCTTTCCACATCTGAAAATTATGGCCTTCCTATCATCGCCTAGGAAGACATCACCATCATATTTTTCATACTCGCAGAACCACTCCCTATGGGGAGTGAAGTGAGATGCCCACCGAGTCGATCAACCATGACTCATGATTTACATGCGTATTTGAAGAAGAAGCCAAATACACATCCCCACCTTCATCCGAGGTGGTTATTGCCTCTACAGAAGGAGCATCATCGGATCCCTTTCCTTTCTCGGGAGCTTTAGATCTGCAGTCCTTTTTGTAGTGCCCTTCCTTTCCACATTTCCGACGCAACACAAAAATTTCCGGAGATTTATGTCTTGAGTGGGAGGGATCTCCTGCAACCTTATTGGCATACCTATTTTACCGGACAGCATAAATACAGATAAGGCATCTCCATTCTGCCCTTGCATATTTCTCCGTCTCATTTCCTCCGACAGCAAGGCTGAGACAATGTCATCAAAATTCAAGGTAGTTGTATTGCTACCTATTGAAATAACTGGACTGTCCCACGAATCTGGTATAGAACACAACAAACTGATGCGGTTATCTTCATATGATATTTTAATATCAACAAATGACAGTTGACTTACCACAGTATTGAAGGCGTTCAGATGCTCCATCACCGAGTCTCCATCCTTCATCCTCAGGTTATACAGCTTTTTCCGCAGGAACAGCTTATTCACCAGAGATTTATATTGGTACAAAGTCCCAAGTTTTTCCCACAAATTCTTCACCGTAGCTTCCCAAGATACATTCAACAATGCTGAATCTGAGACACACAACCGTATTGTGCTCTTAGGCTTCCGATCCAGTTTCTTCCAGACTTAATCTGACATTGTCGTTGGTTTAGTACCTGAATCTACCGCGATCCACTGATCTTTATCCACCAGCAGATCCTCCATCTTGAGCTTCCACAACTCAAAACTCTGACCTTTAAATTTCTTGATCTCCATCTTTCTGCCACTCGCCATATAATTTCACCGCAAGAATCGATCCCGCAGATCTCCCACTGAACAAGGCCTACCTCAGGCCCAAGCAAAAAACCCTCAGCATCAAAGGCATCGCCTTGAAGCCGAAACAACTCTGATACCAAATTTAGGTTTTAACCCTGAATAGAAATTATCTACACACGAATCTTATAATAGAAAATAAACAATAGCGAGAGCATAAAACATAAAACAGATAAACATAGAGATTTTCCCCTGGATCCCAAATCAGGACAACCATCTTGATTTTTCATTATATTCCTTTTAGTGCTACAACACATATATATACATGCTGAAGCATACATAAACCGCAATCCATTAACCCTGGATTAGAACATAACCATAGTTCCCTTGACCAGATCTACAAAATACCAGGGGACGAAAACCATCGTACCCCAAAACCATGTGCAAAATCATGCACAAAACATGGGTGGGTCCGCACAACAAACAAATTTTCGTCAGGGCGCTGCCCCAGAGCCCAACAGTGGGGTCTGCCTCCCCCCCTTCTGACTGCCCTGCTGTGCCCAGTGCAATGTACAACACATGGGGCTAGTCATGGAAAGAATATAACACATACCCAACACTTGTGCTAACAGTTTATCTGGGATATACATAGGTAAAATATGGGGCTCCAATATACTCCCAAATACTCTGACATAGGTAAATTTCTCTTTTCCAAACAAGTCACCAATCTGGGATATATCAGTCTTGGCTTTTTTCAGAAAGTCGGGGAGGGAATTGGTTAAAAATGGTTTGATAGACAGGGATGATGAAACCGTGACAAATTCTATAATCATGGCTTTTAAAATTCCCTTTCCATAAGAACTTATGGTAAATATGAATAGGAACGGAATCTTTTGGGGTCCATTTCCAGCCAATAATGGGAAATTTAGTGTTAAAACATAGGGCATATAAAATGTAGGCACAAAAGTAAAAATGGTTTGTGTTTCCACTATTTTTATCCTTCCTATACTCTAGGATTCTAATGGCTATCTTATATGAAAGGATAACTGCCCAATCCATGATTTTGGAATTCACAGCAAAATGGATTAAGGGTACCATTTGAATTGAAAATATAGCTTAATTATCATTTCGAAATATTCTGCACATCATTGCGGCAGCATAAAAATATGGAGGTGAAAGAGAATCAACGGAGTACATACCTGATGATTCATTTTTATGCTTCTCTAGAGCTTTCCTCCGTTCTCTCAATGGTTCAGACTGAGTTTCATTGCTTGCAGCAAAATCTTTAATAAAGGCTTTGTTGTAGACCTTTTGTGGGTCTGGAAGATGGTACATTGCCTTTATGTCCTCTGCTCTAAAAGACCCAAACATTGTTCCCACAGTTGAAACAAAGGTCCTGTTTTGGATGGTAACATTGTCTGTTACCCACCGAATTATATCATAGTAAGGGAAAATGTTTTCCCGAGCTGCAATTCTATGAAGGAACAAATTTTCAAGCGCTTTAAGAGGAGTCTCAGAATCAGAATTTCAGTCATTTTCATCAGGGACTGTCGCCTTTACTTCAGTGAATTTAGGTTTTCTATTTCAATTAAGTTATGTACATTTTCGCAAGTCATTTTTCCAAGTCCCTGGCATGATGTGTCTGTAACTAGCTTAAGTTTAGTTGGTTTTTCGTTAGGTACTACGGGAATAGCAGTGAAATTTGCAGTGGCAGTAGAATTTGATTTCTTAGACCTCTTAGACATGTTGTCATCTATTAATGTCTCTCTTGCTTGGTGAATGAAAGGATTGGGTGTTCTATGGTTCTGCAAAGGAGAAAAACTTTCAGTCTAGGTGAAAACTTAATGAGGAGAACAACTTATATGAAAGATTTATTTGTTATTTTCAATTTATTAACTTCATGTTAAAACTTAAATGCCCTCTCTAAGAGTCACACTCACGCATTAAAAATAGAATCAATCATCATTAATCGTTTGATTTTCTATTTAATAGTAAACGTACAATCAGAGATCGACAAATTTGAAATGAAAATATAAAAATTTCCTTTTGATTTTTTTGTGACTGCGATGAATAAATAACACATGCAGTGTAAAAATTAAGTATCAATCACATCAGATTTTATCAAAAGGGATGAAAAATAAAATTACATGATCCCCACCAATTTTGGATTGCGATGATGTTATATCGCATTGGCTCTTTTCAAATGAATTAAGTTGCAAATGATATTCACCGATTTACGATTGCGATTACTATGGGGTCCATCGCATCAGGGTTCTGGTAACATGAGTGAATATGATGTTTGTTTCTCCGAAATGCGATTGCGATGAATCACATCGCATCGAATTTTATAAAGAAAATGTGACAACTTAAAACCTTTGTGATTTCCAATTTGCGATGGGGTCCATCGCATCAGAGTTTATAAAATAAGTATACATGACATTGCTTCTCCAAAATGCGATTTGTGATTCATCGCATCGCATCAGAGTTTTCCAAAATGAATGTAAACATTAAGATATCTCCGATTTGTGATTGCGATTATGGTATCACATCAAACTTTGTTAAATGTGAATACTTTATGTATTATTTTGATGTGATAAGAGTTTTTATATCTCATCAGATCGGGGATTTTCAATGTTTCATTTATTTAATAAGCACTTTGTGATTTATGAAACAATGGACTCTTTATATGTTTTATTCAAAATGATCAGATTTCATCTAAATATTTTATTCCTAAAAATAAAAAGGGGACCTATTTCTAAATGATATTTCTTCTAAAAAATCGGAAATGGGGAGGGTTGTTGTACTGTACAACAATTGGTGATTTACTGGAAGAAACATTTATCTCTGAAAAAGAAAATGAATACTATATTTCTAGTAAGTAAATTTTTTTAAAGATAATGAAAATTATCTTAGAGAAATTTTAAATCAAATCTAACTCTGAAAAGGAATAAAAATCACTTACAATTTCTTTCTAATTCCTCAAAAATAAAAACATTTTTGGGTTTTCTTGAGCCTTGATTGGTTTATAAAAATGAAGTAGGAGGCTGCGCCAATTTTAGCTTTTGTTTTTTTATTCTATTGTCATAGGCATTGCCTCTGCTGCCTGCTAACATTTATAGTCTCCATAGTGTTACCTTTTAACCATTAACCATTTCATTGTCCCATCCAACTAAGATCATAATTCTTTAAAAATAAATTCATAAGACATTGTATCTTGTGTTTTTCTTCTTTTTATTTATTTTTTAAATTAAAAGCCATTGTTCTGGTTTGGTAGCCAGTTAATAACAATTCCATTCACTAGTTGGAATGAAACTAAACAATATGGCTCGTGATGATACCCCTTGTCTTATAATTATAAGCCATTACCCTATTTTGGTATGTAGTGTTGGTAATGTCAGTTTTATTACTTCTTATGATCATGGTAAGCAGGCTCGTGATGAGACCTCTTATGTCTTAATTTTGATATGTAATTTCTTAGAATTACATTCTAAAAAATCAAAACCTTAATGGATGGGGTGAAATTATTTTATCCTTAAGAATCAAAGGATAACAATTTTCAGAGTTTTTGAATGCCAAAGCTTGGAAAAGTATTTACTTTTTATGGATAACCTTTCTCTTCTTAATAAACTTATAATGATTTACATTTTTCTCAAGGTCTCAAAAGATCATGCAAATGTTTTGAACAAATCTTCGAAGTTTAACATTTTATTTTAAACTATCCCAAAACTATAATCATTTCTATAAAAATTCCTATTTACATAAAATAAGTATTTGTAATATTTTCCTAAGACATTTTCTAATAGTAAAAAGTCAATTAGACACTATTAACAACCTTATTTACAAAAAAAAGAAAAAATTGCAGAAAGGAATATGTACAAGTAAGAAGGGGTTACCTCCTTAAGAAAAGAATTTCTTTAAAATAAGCCCATTGACATTAAGAGTTTCTCTCTTTCCTATTAAGTCTTGCAGAATGATCATATATGAGCGTATCTTTTCAGCAATCTGAAATGGTCGAAGCCACATTTTTTGAAATTTGGTATGCTTACCTTTATCTTCATGTGCTTTATCTCATTTCAGAACAAGGTCACCAATTGGAAAAGTTTTAGATCCAGTGGAACTTGAATCAAAAGGAGATTTTACAAGCTGTTGATGTTTTTCATGAATAGTTTTTTCTTTCTCTCTATCTTCTTCTAATTTAAGAATTTGATCAAAACTCAACTGAATAGATGATGAAGGATTTTCTTCAATAAATTGAACTATGGCTAATGATGGAGGAAATAGATTTGATGGTATCACAGCTTCTTTTCCATAAACTAGATTGAAAGGCGAAGTTCCTATCAAGGCTTTATGAGTAATACGATCAACCCATAGTGAAAAAATTAAATATTTGTGCCAATTTTTTTTTTTTGATCAATGGTCTTTTTAATGATTTTGATGAGATTTTTGTTAGTAGATTAAGCTAAGCCATTAACTTGTGGATAATAATTTGCTGAATATTTCAATTTGAAATCCATTTTGATTGAGAATTCCATTATACTATTTCCAGAAAAGTAAGATGCATTGACAAAGAGAAGAGCGTTAGGTACACCAAACTTGGTAATGATGAATTGATCGATGAAAACAATAATTGTATCAGAATTGGATACCTTTAAGGGAATTGATTCTACCCACTTTGTGAAGTAGTTTGTTACTGTAAGGATGCATCTGTGTTTTTTAGAAGAATGAGGTACTAATAACCAATAATATCAAGCCCCCATTTCACAAATGGTTTCTCAATGCTTACTAGTTGCAAAGGAAAAGCTGGCTTCCTTTGTCTTCCACTAGCAGCTTGAAAAATCTCGCACTTCCTCACATAATCATGTGTATCTTTGAAAAGGGTAGGCCAATAAGATCCAGCATGGATGATTTTTTGAGCTATGGTATCACCTCCAAAATGTCCACTTGCTGGTCCATCATGTAATTCCTACAATACCCTTTTTGCTTCAGTCATTTCAAGAAATCTTAATAGAATTGAATCATAATTCTTTCTAAATAACACATAATCAATGATTTCATAATTTTTAGCTTTTAATCTTAGAGCAAATTTGTTCTTATAGCTGAGATTAGAAGGAGCATACCCATTCTTCAAGTAGAAGATCAGATCAACATATTGAGATTCAGAATCTATAACACTTATCTGATTTTCTTGAACAACATTAGATTGACCTTGATGTTCTCGTATGTTGTGAGCTCCTACTAACAATATGAAAAAACCTTATCCTCTAACAATCTTGGCTGGCTTAATATCAATATCATACTCTTGCAAAGTTGTTACGCAATTAGTTCTCTTTTCTCCTACTTCTTTTTGAATAAACAATTGTCTCACTGCAGAGAATGGCACAATATTTTTTGTGTATGTCTTTAGGAGAAAAGGCCTAAAATGTTTAATTGATTTAAACACAGCGAAGGATTTTTTTTCTACATTGGAATAATTAAGCTCAGATCCTTGCAAATTTGAGATAAAGAAATAAATTGGTGGTTCTATTTCTTGATCATTGAGTTGTGTTAAAACAATAGCATAGGATGTTTCAGTAGCTAAGGTATTGTTGAAGCCTAGAAAATCTCTACTTCAAACATTGGGGAAAACCACCCGGTCGGGACCTTAAGACAACTCCTTTTCCGTTTGGGATGGTGGCTCCGACTGGATTTAAAGGACCAGTTTCCTTATAACTGGATGGATTGGATTGGATGGGTGGAAATGGGACTAAATTAACAGAAATAAAATTATCTAATCTAAGATAAATACTGATAAAGAAATTCTACCACTAACCCGGGTAATTATATGTGAATACAATTTAAGATTGTTTCAATCTAATAATAACCATGAAAATGTATTATTAATCAAATTGAAATATGCAGAAACAAATAAAGATAACTCTGTTTAAGAAATTAAACAGAGTTATATTAACATATTGCATTCATCATGTATACCATTTATATATTCTTATAAAAGATAACATTTCAATTATACTCAGAAATGATATATAAAAGGAAACGTTATGAAAACCAAATATATATAAATGATAGCAAATTCTTCGAATGAATACCATATAACGAGAGAAAATCAATAGTGAACGATGAGATAGAAATACCTCATTCATCTTGAAAATTGTCAAATGAAATGTGATGCTACGATCTAGTAACTCAATTATAAAATTAAATCCAAGGTACGAAATGCAACACTTCAAAGATAATTTCAGCACAAAAATCACCAGATGTGATCCTTCATAAAATATAATAAGGAATGGAGTACAGAAATGTTAGCCCCAAGTCCAAAAAATATTACAATTTCAGATCCCTCTCTAAATGCATGAGAGGCATTTAAATAAGAAATTATATAACAAAATCCTAATACTACTGCTACAATCTATCAAATTAAAACTGAAAGGCTATCTTGAATGAAACTAATTCATTGTTTTTCTCTTTCGCTTGATGAAGCCAAATTGCAAATGCTCAACATATCTTGGAGTTTCGGTGGATGACTCATCTCAGAATGCAACTGTCCAGCATAGGTGGCATCGGAAAATTCTGGAATTAAACAATCGATAACGTTTGATAGGAATTTGATAGCCGCCTGTTGATTGTTTGGTTTGATCAAATGAGTCCACATACTGTCCCAGGATATTGTTTGAAGTTTGCTGATGTGTTGATTTTTCTTTTCCATTTCTTCTCTCCACCTGTTTTCAGTTTCTTTCACTTTTGGCAAACTGCCAGGAACACAGTCTGAAATCAGATTGATTGAGTATAGGCTGTCATTTATGAGTTGCATGATATTATTCATCATACTCCTGGCTCATGCTCAAATCGAGCAATTGAAACTGAAGCAGTGACATTAAATGCTATCTTTTTTGGATCATATTGTCTTCCAGGAATGGTCGCAAATTTACAACCTTTTATCTTGGAGACTTCTTCTTCTGCATGCTTGAAATCATTTAGAGTAACCTGACCACAATTGAGTGGGAATTGAGGCCACATTCTCTTCTTACTGTTATTCAAAGACCTAGATATTCCTTCAACTGTCAATTGATAGGAAATTTCTTGAGCAAGAAGTTTGTCTGGAACAAAAAGTGGAAGAACATGCGGCTCCACAATACTACCAAAAAACCTGATGTATGTAAATTTTTCCTCCCCAAACCAATCTCCAATTGCAGACAGGTCGGCCTTAGCTTTATCAGAAAATCTGGGAGGAAAGCGATTAAAAATGGTTTGGAAAACAGGGATGAGGAAACCATGACAGATTCTATATACATTATCTTGGAAATGAACCTTCCAAAGCAGTTTATGATAAATATGAATTGGAACAGGTTCTTTGGGAGTCCATTTCCATCCAAATAAGGGAAATTCGGAATTGAAACAAAGAGCATCAAGAATATAGGCACAAAAGAAAAAGGGAGTGGAATTTCCAGCGGTTTTTTCTTGTCTGTATTAAAGTATCCTATTGGCCATTCTATCAGAAAGAATAACAACCCAATCCATGATGTCGGAATTGACAGCAACTAGGATTAATGGGACCATTTGTATAGAAAACCTAGTTGAATTATCGTTGCCAAATAATCTACACATCATGGCAGCGGCATAGCAATATGGAGGCAGAAGGGAATCTACAGAATACATACTGGATGCTTCATTTCGGTGCTTCTCTGGATTTTTCCTCCAATCTTTGATAGGGTCAGATGGGACTTTGTTATTATCAGCAAAATCTTTGATAAATTCCTTGTTGTACACCTTCTGCGGAGTACGGTACATTGCTAAAGTGTACATAAAGCGAGCCAAAGGCACTCCAGGATCTTTGAAACAAACGTTGTCTTATAGTCTTCTTTGTCGATAACCATGTTGCATCATAATAAGGCATGATGCATTCTAATTTTTAATTCGATGTCGATGCAAAAACGAATTTGCAAGTGTTTTTTCAGTGATCTCAGAGTCGGAATCTGAGCTATCTTCGTCTGGAACTGATGCCTTTTCCACTGTGACCTTGGGGTTTTCTCTTTCCAATAGGTTGTAGACTCCTTCCCATGTCATTTTCCCAAGCCCCTGGCATGATGTATCTGTGACTAATCTTAGTTTTATGGGATTTTCTTTTGAAACCGTAGGAGTTTCGACAAACTTCACTGGAACAGCAGTCTTGTTTCTTCTCACTCTCTTTTACATTTCTGCGTTTGCTACTGCTTCCCTTTGTCTGTGAATGAAAGAGCTTAGTGTTCTTTGGCTCTGCAAGACAGTAAAATCTCAGTCGTGATAAACAAGCAACTCAAACAGAATGATTTATGAACTTATGATTTTTATTTATTTGTTTCGTATATCGCGTAAATGCTCCTTTTGGGTCACACTCACGTATTAAAAACCAAATCATTAACCATATTCATTTGATTCGTTATTGAATGCCCTCGTACAAGTTGGGATTTGGCGCTTGTGAAATATTAAAATATTCATCCATTCTGAACTTTACTTTGTCTGATAAATGACATTTATGAATACATGAGAGTTTTCGAATATTGTAAGGATTACAATACGTTTTCCGTTGGTCGATCCCCCGGAATTGAAAACTTTCTGGTCTCTAATGGTGGGGTCTACCATATAAGACTTTTGAACAAATGTTTGATTTTTCTTTTGAAAGCGTTTATTGTCAAACGCACGTCGGATTGGGGAATTTCAATTAAGCGTAAAGAATTTCTTAAAGACTATCCCGATTAATCGATTGCGATTGACCGCATCGCATCGGAAGTTATAAATGACCGTTTTAAACTCTTAGCGATTGAAAATTTTCGATCGAACTAATCGCATCGAAGGATTTGAAATAGGCGTATGAAATTTCTTTTAAAGGTTATTTCCGATTCTCCGATTGCGATTGAACTTTTAAATTTGATTTGTTTTTTATGATAAGGCCTTGTATATTAGATCGGATTAAAATTTTTTGAATGTTGAATCTGTTTAGTAACAATATGAAATTTTCCAAAACAATGAATTTTATTTCTAAGTGTTTTATTTCTAAAAAGAAAGGGACCCTATTTCTGAATTTTATTTCTAAAATTTAGAAAAAGGGAGGGTTGTTGTATAGTACAACAATTGGCGATTCACTTGAAAGAACCATTTATCTCTGAAAAATAGAATGAATACTATATTTTAAGTAAGTAAAGATTTTTTAAAGGTAAATAAAAATTATCCTAGGATAATCAGAAATAAAATCTAACTTATGGAAAAGAATAAAAATTATTAACAATTTCTTTCTAGTTTCTTGAGAATAAAAACATTTTGAGTTATCTTAAGCTTTGATTGGTGTTAATAATGAAGTAAGTGGATTTCTTCAAGTTTAGTTTTGATAATATACTCTATTGTCATAAGTATTGCCTCTGCTGCCTGCAAACGTTCATAGTCTCGACAGGGTTACCTTTTAACCATTAACTATTCATTGTCCCATTCCAGCTAAGATTGTGACATGTGACTTTTTAAAGATAAATTCATAAGACATATTATCTCATGTTTTTGTCTTTTATTTATTTTTTATTTCTTTTTAAGAGCCATTTTAAGTTTGGTAGCAGGTTGATAACAATGCCATTCAATAGTTATAATTAAACTGAACAAGTTGGCTCGTGATGAGACCCCTTGTCTTATATTAATAAGCCATTACCGTGTTTTGATATGCAGTATTGGTAATGTCAGTTTTATTATTTCTTATGAATATGGTAAGGCGGCTCATGATGAGACCTCTTATCTCTTAAAGAATTTTACAATAATTTCTTAGAATTATATTCTAAAAAATCACAACCTAAATGAATGGGGTGAACTAGTCTTATCCTTAAGAATCAATGGATGACAATTTTCTGAGTTTTTTTTTGAGTACCAAGACTTGAATAATCTTTACTTTTATAGATGACTTCTCTCTGCTTAATAAACTTGTAATGATTTAAATTTCCCTCAATTTTTTCCAAAAAGATTATGCAAATAATTGGTATAATCTTTCAAAGTTTAACATCTTATTTAAAACTATCAAAAGAATATAATCATTTCTTTAAAAATTCTTATTTACACCAAATAAATATTTATAATATTCTTCTTAAGAATTTTTATCAAATGTGATCCAATTAGAGACTTACTAGCAACATTTATTTTGCAAAAACATTAAAAACTTTATGAAAGGAATATGTACATGTAAGAAGGGGTTACCTCCTTATGAAAAGAATTTCTTTAAGACAAGCCCATTCACAGGAAGAGATTCTCTCTTTCCTGATAAGTCTTACAATATGAATGTATATCAGCCTATATCTTCAGCAATCTGAAATGGTCCAAGCCACATTTTTTGAAATTTGGTATGCTTAACCTTTTCTTCATGTGGCTTATCCCATTTTAGAACAAGATCACCAATTGACAAAATTTTTGAGCCAGTAGAACTTGCATCAAAAGAAGATTTTACAAGCTGCTGATGTTTTTCATGAACACTTTTAGCCTTATCTCTTTCTTCTTCTAGTTTAAGGATTTGATCATATCTAAATTGAATAGATGAAGAAAAGTTTTCTTATATTATATTGTACTGAGGCTAATGATGGAAAGAGTTAAATTTGATGGTATCATGACTTCTTTTCCATAAACTAAATTAAAAGGTGAAGTTCCGATTGAAGCTTTCTCTGTAATACGACCAGCCCATAATGCAAAGATTAAAGATTTATGCCAATTCTTTTGATTTTGATCGATAGTCCTTTTAATAATTTTGATGAGATTTTTATTGGTGGATTCAGCCAAACCATTACCTTGTGGGTAATAATTTGCTGAATATTTGAGTTTAAAACCTCTTTTAACTGCAAATTCTATTAAACTGTTTCCAGAAAAATAAGAAGCATTATCAAAGACAAGAGCTTGAGGTATACCAAACCTGGTTATGATAAATTGATCTATGAAATCAATAATTACATGAGGTGGCTACCTTCAAAGGGATTGCCTCTGCCCATTGTAAAATAATCGGTTGCGGTGAAATATGCTTGTCTTTGCTTGGAAGAATGAGGTACTATCTCTTGATAATATCAAAGCCCCATTGTTCAGTAGTTTGCTCAATATTCTTTTAGTTGCAAAGGAAAAATTTGGTTTCCTTTGTCTTCCCCTTACGGTTAATAGGATGCACTTTCTTACATAGTCATGTGTATCTTTAAAAAGAGTAGGCCAATAATAGCCAACACGAATTATTTTGTGAGCTGTGGTATCACCTCCAAAATGACCTCCGGCTGGTCCATCATGCAACTCCTGCAAAACCTTTTCAGCTTCAGTCTTTTCAAGACATCTTAATAAAATTGAATCGTATTTTTTTCTAAATAACACATTATCAATGATCTCATATTTAATAGCCTTTAATCTTAAAGCACGTTTTTTCTTATAGTTGAGATCGGAAGGAGCATACCCGTTTTTCAAGTAATAGATGAGATCAGCATACTGAGATTCAGAATCCGTAATACTTATCTGATTTACTCGAATATCTTGATTTGAATCTTCATTTTCTGGTATGTTATGGGCTCCTGCTAATAATCTGCAAAAACCTTGTCCTCTAACAATCTTAGTGGTTTAATATCAACATCGTATTCTTGTAAAAAGGCTGTTACCAAATTATTTCTAGATTTTTCTCTACTTCTCTGCGGAGTAATAATTGTCTCATGGGATAATGGGACAATGATTTTGTATATGAGTTTTTTAAGAAAAGGTGCGATAGCAGTTGATTTAAACACAACAAAGGCTTGTTTTTCAACATCGGAATAATTCAGTTCAGCTTCTTGCAGATTTGAACTAAAGAAAGAAATTAGTGCTTCAATTTTCTGATCATTGAGCTGTGTTAAAACAGCTGCATAGGACGTCTCAGTGGCTAAGGTATACAAAATAAAATCCTTAGAAAAATACGGGGTATTAAATGCTGGTGCGTTAATGATTACTTTTTTGATTGCCTCAAGGCTTCTTTATCTTTATGCCCCCATTTGAATACTGAATTCTTCTTGATCATATTTTGCATAGGTAAAACAATTAAAGAAAAATTAGAAATGAATCTTTTTACAAAATTGATCTGTCCAAGAAATGATTGCATGGATTTTTTGTTATGAGGTAAAGAAATATCAGAAATCTATTTTACTCTATCTGGATCAATGTATATACCATCTTTTGATACAACAAATCCCAAGAGTTTTCTTTCATCCAAAGCAAAGAAAGATTTCTTTGGATTTAAAGAAATACCAAACCTTCTACATCTTTCAAAGATTTGCTTTAGATCATGTAGATGATTGGTTCTCTTTTCAAAATCTTGTTGTCATCGAGATAAACAATAGGCGATTTATTGATGGAACCTTTAAATGCTATGTCCATGTCTCTTTGGAAAGTGGCACCTGCATTAATTAATCCAAAAGGCATTTTTTGATAAGCATAAGTTCCCCACTTAGTTCTGAACATAGTTTTTAATCTGTCATCTGGATGAACGAGAATCTGATTGTAACTTGAAAATACATCTAGAAAAGACATGAGCTTAGAACCAAATACTTTCTGCAATACTTGTTCCATGGTTGGTAATGGAAAATTGTCTTTCTGACAAGCCGTTTTAAAATTCCTGAAATCAATACAAATTCTAATATATCCATTTTTCTTCCTGACGGGTGCCATATTGGAAACCCAATTGGAATGACTTACAGGAAAAATGATTTTGGCTTTCAGGAGTTTGTTGAGTTCTGTTTTGATTTGATCTTCAAGATTTGGATGAATATTTCTTAACTTCTGTTGCACAGGCTTAACATCATATAGCATTGGAATTGTGTGTTGAATTACAGAAGTATCATAAGTTTTTAAATCATCATAATTCCAAGCGAGAACATTTTTATATTTGTTCAATAGTTTAATGAAAGCATCCCTTTCCTCTCATGTTAAATTAAGTCCTAAATTAACATTTTGAGGTTTAGAATCAGATCCAAGATTGACTAATTCAAATTTCAAAGTAGAACTTTGAAGTTTAGTATTAGTGACTTTCTTGAATCTATCTTTAATGTCATATAAATCCTCTAATTTAACAACAGATTTTGGAATGGGATTTTCATTACCTTTTGAAGCAATTTGTAAATCATGATCATTCTCATCAATAATTTGCTCATCATATGATTTCTCTAAAGTCGTGAAATTTAAAATATCCTGATCATGATAGAATACTCTCCAATTTGTGACATTATCTGGGACAGATGGACGAAAAATCAATTCTACGGAAAACCTATCAGGACTGCAATCTTCAGCAGGAAGGAGTTTAGATGCAACATTAGCTAACAAGTCAGCTGATGTATTTTGATTCCTAGGAATAGGAGAAATATTAAATGCTAAAAAATGAGTGGTGAGATCTTGTACTAGTGTTGATAATGTTTAAGATGTCCTGAAAGGCAATGAATAGTATTCCTAACTTGTTTTATAACAATTTCGGAATCCCCAAATACTTTCAAGTATTTAACATCTAACCCTATAGCTTTATAAAGTCCTTGAACCAAGGCTTCATATTCTGCAGTATTGTTAGTACACTCAAATTCTAGCCTACATGACAGCATGGTTTTTTATCCATTTGGATCGATTAAAATGCATCCTGCTCCAGCTCCATCATTAGACTTTGATCCATCGAAATATAATGACCAAAACAAAGATTTATCTATTGACTCATTTACAATTACATCAGAAGTATTTACAATTCTGGAAGAATCAGATTGTGAAAAATTTTCTACTTGAGAAACAAAAGTATTAACAGAAAACGGTGATTGGGGTGCTTTGAAGTTTCCAAGAAATGATTCAGCAGAATATCTCCAAGAATGTTGTTGTTGAATGCTACTAGTTCATTATGTTGTTCAAATTCAGTGACAGTATGCCTCATATGTTTTTCTCGTTCCACTTTAATTTGATTTGGTTTCCCATTATAGGGTAGCCACATATGAGAATAATCAGTCGAGATATAACCATTGAGTTTTGCAGACCAGTCCCTACTTAAAACTAATCCATAGAATTCAGGAATATCAGCAATCAAAATATCAATTCTTTAGACAATTCTAGGATCGGAAGCTAACCTGATAGTTACTGAATTGATTTCTCCTACAACTTGAACTTTGGATTGATCTAATTGAACAATATGTACTGCTGATTTCTGTGGTTCGATATTCAATTTGGCACACAGAGAAACAGGCATTATATTGGAGGAGGCTCCAGAATCAATCAAACAATTGTGCAGATTTTTGTTGTACATCTCATAAGTCAACAGAAAAGGAGGAGTTTGAGAATTTGACTTTTCCCCAATGAGTACAGTATCAGTAGCATCTACCTTGTGTAGTGGCTTACCAGTTCCTCTTGCTGCTTTTGCAACTACACCGCTTGGTAAAGGAGCGATTGGTGTAGCATTTAATTCTTTCAATAACAACTTCTGCTGGTGTTTCAATTTGCTGAGTTCATGTAACGAAATGTTGGCTTTGATCTTTCTCATGTCTTCGACAATGTTGTATTCCATAGGATCTGACACTACTAAAGTCTTTGCTGTTGATGTGGGTGGGTTAGAAGAAGATGGCTGATTCTGAATAGGCAGTGGAGAAGCTTTCTTTGCAGGAGATTTGTCTTTGATAATTGGAGTTGTGTTTTTCCTTTTAGGAGCTGTTTGTATAGGCTCTGCTGTAGATTTACTCCTAGTACTTATAGGCATAGCTTCTTGTTCTATTTCACTGTCAGAATTAGGGAGAATAAAATCCCACATTCCATGTAATTCAGCGATTTCTTCATTTTCACCTTCTTCATCTGATATTAAGGATGTATCTTCTTCTTCTTCTTCTTCCTCTGATTCTGCATTAGAGATCGCATTAGGAGGTTTAGATTCAGCTTGATTTCTTCTAAAATTTCGGAATGGTTTTTTGGTAGAAGTTTCAGCTACTTGTTTCTTAATTTCAACCATTTCATTTGACATGGTTTTAAGAACCTTTTGTAAACCTTCCATGTCAAATGGATCTCTGGCCTTTTTCTTTGATTCATCTTTGAAGCTGACTTTCTTTGATTTTCTTTCCTCAAGAGCGTTTTTCTTTTCCAGAGAATTAATTCGTTTTTCAACAGCAATAGCTTCTTTCATACTTTCAGCTAATGTAGGCTTTGCAGCTCTGTCTACGAAAATAGCTATGTTTGAGGGTAAGGCAGTAATATACCATTCAATTCTGACCTGCTCACTTGGCTTGGAATCAGTGGGAATTTTGTTCAAGAGCTTATTGAATCTGGAATTAAACTCTTTAATTGGTTCCTTGGGTTCTATTTTCAAATTTGAGAGATCATTGAGTAAAGTAGCTATTGATCGATCATCTCCAAATTTGGTCAAGAAATAATCTGAAAAAATATCCCAACTTGTTATAGATCCTGATGGTAATGAAAAATACCATGATCCTGCTGTTCCTTGAAGAGTATAAGGAAATAATCTAACTACAACATCCTCCTATGTAACCCCATTCAAATTAATAGCCAACATAAAGTTGTTAATATGTTCTTCAGCTGGAATGTTAAGATCTAGGCTAAATTTTGGAAGCCATTTTCCAGGATTATCTGGTAAACCATGTAAAGGTGCAGCCATGTTCACTGCTCCTGGAGTAGCCCATGGTCTAGCCATTATCGGAACGACTATAGGGGGAGTAGTAGTAACTGGCGGTGTTTGAATGGAAGTTGTTGGAATAGATGATGTTTGAGGTGAATGAGGAGGAGGTAGTAATAAAGACTGAAAGGTTGTGATGTTGAAGGTGATGATCCCTGGTGAATAATAATATGTAATGGGGAAGTGGGTGTTTGACTTCGCACTGGAGATGATGAGATGGAAGATGATGGAGAAAAGGTCTCACTATCAGAACCTTCAGTGTTATTTTTTTCCTTTTTCCTTCGGGGCAAAGGTAACTCAGCTGGTTCAATGCCAAGTTTTTCGCTTTGAAGTCTGGTGAGATGATGAGGTAGGTGGAATTGCGAAGTCTGACTGCCTTGAGATACTTCAGATCTCTGAGGTGATATGGAAAAGCCTTGAAGTTTCTGGATGATAGAATGAACTTTAGGGGACTCCGAACTTAAATGTTCTGAAGTATGGTGTGATTGAGCAGTGATAGTTTATCCCTCTTCTTCTCGTTTGGACGCTGGTGAATCAGAATGCAAACGGGAGGTCTGAGGGGAGGTGGAGGGTGATTTACTCTGAGAATGGTCTGTAGGTTTTGATTTACTCGCCATTCATAGTTGGCCCTCCTTCTAGCGCCAAAAATGTTGAAGCCTAGAAAATATCTGCTTCAAACATTGGGGAAAACCACCCGGTCGGGACCTTAAGACAACTCCTTTTCCGTTTGGGATGGTGGCTCCGACTGGATTTAAAGGACCAGTTTCCTTATAACTGAGTGGATTGGATTGGATGGGTGGAAATGGGACTAAATTAACAGAAATAAAACTATCTAATCTAAGCTAAATACTGATAAATAAATTCTAATACTAACCCGGGTAAATTATATGTGAATACAACTTAAGATTGTTTCAATCTAATAATAACCATGAAAATGTATTATTAATCAAATTGAAATATGTAGAAACAAATAAAGATAACTCTGTTTAAGAAATTAAACAGAGTTATAATAACATATTGCATTCATCATGTGTACCATTTATATATGCTTATAAAAGATAACATTTCAATTATACTCAGAAATGATATATAAAAGAAAACGTTACGAGGACCAAATATATAAATGATAGCAAATTCTTCAAACGAATACCATATAACAGAGAAAATCAACAGTGAACAGATAGAAATACCTCATTCATCTTGAAGACTGTCAAATGAAATGTGATACTCTTATCTAGTAACTCCGATGTAAAATTAAATCCAAAGGTACAGAAATGCAACACTTCAAAGATAATTTCAGCACAAAAATTACCAGATGTGATCCTTCATAAAATATAATAAGGAATGGAGTACAGAAATGTTAGCCCCAAGTCCAAAAAATATTACAATTTCAGATCCCTCTCTAAATGCATGAGAGGGATTTAAATAAGAAATTATATAACAAAATCCTACTACTTCTGCTACAATCTATCAAATTAAAACTGAAAGGCTATCTTGAATGAAACTGATTCATTGTTTTTCTCTTTCGCTTGATGAAGCCAAGTTGCAAATGCTCAACATATCTTCGAGTCTCGGTGGATGACTCATCTCAGAATGCAACTGTCCAGCATAGGTGGCATCAGAAAATTCTGGAATTAAACAATCGACAGCTTTTGATAGGAATTTGATAGCCATCTGTTGATTGTTTGGTTTGATCAAATGAGTCCACATACTGTCCCAGGATATTGTTTGAAGTTTGCTGATTTGTTGACTTTTCTTTTCCATTTCTTCTCTCCACCTGTTTTCAGTTTCTTTCACTTTTCGCAAACTGCCAGGAACACAGTCTGAAATGAGATTGATTGAGTATAGGCTGTCATTTATGAGTTGCGTGATATTATTCATCATACTCCTGGCTCATGCTCAAATCGAGCAATTGAAACTGAAGCAGTGACATCAAATGCTATCTTTTTTGGATCATATTGTCTTCCAGGAATGGTTGCAAATTTACAACCTTTTATCTTGGAGACTTCTTTTTCTGCATGCTTGAAATCATTTAGAGTAAACTGACCACAATTGAGTGGGAATTGGGGCCACATTCTCTTCTTACTGTTATTCAAAGACCTAGATATTCCTTCAACTGTAAATTGATAGGAAATTTCTTGAGCAAGAAGTTTGTCTGGAACAAAAAGTGGAAGAACATGCGGTTCCACAATACTACCAAAAACCCTGATGTATGTAAATTTTTCCTCCCCAAATCAATCTCCAATTGCAGACAGGTCGGTCTTAGCTTTATAAGAAAATATAGGAGGAAAGCGATTAAAAATGGTTTGGAAAACAGGGATGAGGAAACCATGACAGATTCTATATACATTATCTTAGAAATGAACCTTCCAAAGCAGTTTATGATAAATATGAATTGGGACAGGGTCTTTGGGAGTCCATTTCCATCCAAATAAGGGAAATTCGGAATTGAAACAAAGAGCATCAAGAATATAGGCACAAAATAAAAAGGGAGTGGAATTTCCAGCGGTTTTTTCTTGTCTATATTCAAGTATCCTATTGGCCATTCTATCAGAAAGAATAACAACCCAATCCATAATGTCGGAATTCACAGCAGCTAGGATTAATGGGACCATTTTTTATAGAAAACCTAGCTGAATTATCATTGCCAAATAATCTACACATCATGGCGGTGGCATAGCAATATGGAGGCAGAAGGGAATCTATAGAATACATACCGGATGCTTCATTTCGGTGCTTCTCTGGATTTTTCCTCCAATCTTTGATAGGGTCAGATTGGACTTTGTTATTATCAGCAAAATCTTTCATAAATTCCTTGTTATACACCTTCTACGGGTCTGGAAGGTGATACATTGCTTTCAGGTCTTCTGCTTTAAACGAGTCAAAAGGCACTCCAGATGTTGAAACAAACGTTCTGTCTTGTATCTTTACACTGTCAATAACCCATCAAACTGCATCATAATAAGGCATGATGCTCGCTCTGGCTGCAATTCGATGCAAAAACGAATTTGCAAGTGATTTTTCAGTGATCTCAGAGTCGGAATCTGAGCTATCTTCGTCTGGAACTGATGCCTTTTCCACTGTGACCTTGGGGTTTTCTCTTTCCAATAGGTTGTAGACTGCTTCCCATGTAATTTTCCCAAGCCCCTGGCATGATGTATCTGTGAGTAGTCTTAGTTTTATGGGCTTTTCTTTTGAGACCGTAGGAGTTTTGACAAACTTTACTGGCAGAGCAGTCTTGTTTCTTCTCCCTCTCTTTGACATTTCTGCGTTTGCTACCGCTTCCCTTTGTCTGTGAATGAAAGAGTTTAGTGTTCTTTGGCTCTGCAGGACAATAAACTCTCAGTCGTGATAAACAAGAAACTCAAACGGAATGATTTATGAACTTATGATTTTCATTTATTTGTTTCGTATATCGCGTAAATGCTCCTTTTGGGTGACACTCACGTATTTAAAACCAAATCATTAACCATATTCATTTGATTCGTTATTGAATGCCCTCGTACCAATAGAGATTTGGCGCTTGTGAAATATTAAAATATTCACTCATTCTGAACTTTTCGTATGCAATAAATGAATCGCATCGAAAGTTTTCGAATGGCACATGAAGATCACAATATGTTTATCCCGATTAATCGATTGCGATTGCAAATTTTTCCGATCTCTAATGGTGGGGTCTACCATATAAGAATTTGAACAAATGTTTGATTTTCCTTTTGAAAACGTTTATTGTAAAACGCACGTCGGATCGGGGAATTTCAATTAAGCGTAAAGAGTTTCTTAAAGACTATCCCGATTAATCGATTGCGATTGACCGCATCGCATCGGAAGTTTATAAATAACCGTTTTAAACTCTTAGCGATTTGAAAATTTCCGATCGAACTAATCACATCGAAGGATTTGAAATAGGCATATGAAATTTCTTTTAAAGGTTATCTCCGATTCTCCGATTGCGATTGAACTTTTAAATTTGACTTGTTTTTTTATGATAAGGCCTTGTATATTAGATCGGATCATAAGTTTTTGAATGTTGAATCTGTTTAGTAACAATATGAATTTTTCCAAAACAATGAATTTTATTTCTAAGTGTTTTATTTCTATAAGAAAAAGAAAGGGACCCTATTTCTAAATGAATTTTATTTCTAAAATTTTTAAAGAAAAAGGGAGGGTTGTTGTATAGTACAACAAGTATATAGAATAAAATCTTTCGAAAAATCAAGAGTATTCAATGCAAGTGAATTAATGATTGCCTATTTGATTGTATCAAAGGCCTGTTTCTCTTTATACCCCCATTTGAATACTGAATTTTTTTTAATCATATTCTGCATAGGTAAAAAAATATGAGAAAAATCAGGATTGAATATTTTTACAAAATTGATTTTCCCTAGAAATGATTGCATGGATTATTTTTTATGAGGTAAAGAAATATCAGAAATTTCTTTCACTCTTTTAGGGTCAATATATATACCATCTTTTGACACAAAAAACCCTAATATTTTTCCTTCATTTAGAGAAAAGAAGGATTTCTTTGGGTTTAAAGAAATCCCAAACCTTCTACATCTTTCAAATATCTGCTTTAAATCATGTAGATGATTGGCTCTTTTCTTTGAAAATACTATTATTTCATCAAGATAAATGACAACAAATCTATTAATCAGACCCTTAAATGTTATATCCATGGCTCTTTGGAAAGTAGCTCCTACATTTATTAAACCAAAAGGCATTTTCTAATACGCATAAGTTCCCCATTTAGTTCTGAAAGTGGTTTTTAGCCTATCATCTGGATGTACTAATATTTGGTTATAACCTGAAAAACCATCAAGAAAAGACATGATCTCAGAACCAACTACTTTTTGAAGTATCTGTTCCATTGTTGGCAATGGGAAATTTTCCTTTTGACATGCCTTTTTTAAATTTCTAAAATCAATGCAAATTCTAATATCTCCATTTTTCTTCCTGACAGGTACCATATTGGAAACCCAATTAGAATGCCTTACAGGAAAAATTATTTTGGCCTTTAAAAGTTTATTGATTTCTGCCTTGATTTGACTTTCAATATTTGGATGAGTTTTTCTTAACTTCTATTGAACAGGTTTGACATCAGAAAGCATTGGAATTGTATGTTAATAACAGAAGTATTATAAGTTTTCAAATCTTCATAATTCCAAGAAAAAATATCTTTATACCTACTCAGAAGTTTGATGAAAGCAGTTCTTTCCTCTGGAGTTAACTTGAGTGCTAGATTGACATTTTGAGGTTTCCAGTCAGAGCCAAGATTTACTAATTCAAACTTCAAAGTATAACTTTGAATTTTAACATTAGTAACTTTATTGAATCTGTCTTTTATATCATATAGGTCCTCAAGTTTAACTACATATTTAGGAATAGGATTTTCATTACCTTTTGAGGTATTTTGAAGATCATGATCATTTTCATCAATAATTTGTTCATCATAGGATTTCTCTGAAGTCATGAAATTCAATACATCTTCATCATGATAGAATACTCTCCAATTTGTGATATTATCGAGAATAAATGGTCGAAAGATTAATTCAACTGAAAATCTATCAAGAATGTATTCTTTAGCGGGGAGGAGTTTGGATGCAACATTAGCTAACAAATCAGTTGATGTATTTTGAATTCTAGGAATAGAAGATATATTAAATACTAAAAATTGAGTGGTAATGTCTTGGACAAGGTTTTGATAATGTTTGAGATGACCTGAAAGACAATGGATAGTATTCCTTACTTGTCTTATGACAATTTCAGAATCACCATATACTTTCAAGTATTTGACATTTAACCCTATTGTTTATAAATCTGTTGGATCAAGGCTTCATATTCTGCATTATTTTTTGTGCACTCAAATTCCAGTCTACATGATAGCATAGTTTTCTCTCCATTTAGATCAATTAAAATGCATCCTGCTCCCGCACCATCACTAGATTTTGATCCATCAAAATATAATGACCAAACGAAAGACTTATCTACAGGTTTATCTATAGATATATCAGAAACATTAAAAATTCTAGAAGAATTAGATTGTGAAAAATTTTCAATTTGTGAAATGAAAGTATTTACAGAAAAGGGTGATTGTGGTGCTGTAAAATTCCCAAGGAATGATTCAGTAGAATAACCTCCAAGAATATTGTTATTAAAAGCTACAGGTTCATTTTCTTGCCCAAATTTTGTTACAATATGCATCATGTGTTTTTCTCGCTCTACTTTGATTTGATTTGGTTTCCCTTTGTAGGGAAGCCACATATGTGAATAATCAATTGCGATATAACCATTAAGCTTTGCAGACCAATCCCTTCTTAAGACTAATCCATAGAATTCATGAATATATACGACCAAGATATCAATTCTTTGGACAATCCTAGGTTCAGAGGCTAATCGAATAGTAACTGAATTTATTTCTCCTACAACTTGAACTTTACAATGATCCAATTGAACAATGTGAACTACAGACTTTTGTGGTTCAATATTCAATTTTGCATAGACTGAAGTAGGCATTATATTAGAGGATGCTCCTTATGGAAATTATTGTTGTGGATTTCATAAGTCAAAAGAAAAGGAAGTTTTTGAAAATTTTATCTTTATTCAATAAGAACAATATCATTGGCATCTACTTTATCTGGTGTCTTAACTATTCCTTTAGATGCTTTGGCAACTACACTACTTGGTACAGGAGCAATAGGTGTTGCATTTAATGCAAATTCTTGTTGTGGATTTCATAAGTAAAAAGAAAAGGAGGTTTTTGAGAATTTTATCTTTATTTAATAAGAGCAATATCAGTGGCATCTACTTTATCTGGTGGCTTAACTATGCCTTTAGATGCTTTGGCAACTAAACTACTTGGTACAGGAGCAATAAGTGTTGCATTTAATTATTTCAGTACCATCTTTTGTTGATGTTTACGTTTGCTGAGTTCATGTAAGGAAATTTTCACTTTGGTTTTATTGATGTCTTCAACAATGTTATAATCCATAGGATTTGATACCACTAAAGTCTTAGATGTTGATATAGGAGGATTATAATATGATGGCTGATTTTGAGTGGGTAAGGGAGAGAATTTCTTTACAGGGGATTTGTCTTTGGTAATTGAAGTTGTACCTTTCTTATTAGGAGCAAATTGAGTAGGTTCTGGTGCAGAATTACTCCTTCTACTTACAAGCATGGCTTCTTGTTCATTGTCCAAGTTAGGGAGAATTAAATCCCACATCCCATGTAATTCAGATATTTCCTCTTTTTATTCCTCTTCATTTGATACTGGAGGAGTATCTTCTTCTTCTTCTTCTTCTTCTTCTAATTCTGCATTGGAGATTGAATTGAGAGGTTTATATTTAGCTTGATTTCTTCTGAAGTTCCTGAATATTCTTTTGGTAGAAGTCTCTACCATTTTATTTTTAATATTAACCATTTCATTAGACATGGTTTTGAGAACTTTTTGTAAGGCCTTCCATGTCATATGGATCTCTTGGTTTCTTCTTCTTTGAATCATCCTTAAAACTGACTTTTTTGGATTTTCTTTCCTCAATAGCATTTTTCTTATCTAGAGAAATAATATTTTTTTCAACTGAAATAGCTTCTTTAATATTCTCAGTTAAAGTAGGTTTCGCAGCTCCATCTACAAAAATTGCTATGTTTGAGGGCAAAGCATTTATATACCATTCACTTCTAACCTGCTCAATAGGTTTTGAATCTGTGGGGATTTTATTCAAAAGTTTGTTGAATCAAGAGTTAAAATCTTTAATGGGTTCCTTAGGTTCTGTCCTCATATTGGAGAGATCATTAATTAGGGTATCTATTGATCTGTCATCTCCAAATTTGGTCAAGAAATGATCTGAGAAAATATCCCAACTTGTAATAGATCCTGAAGGTAATGAAAAATACCAGGAGCTTGCTGCCCTTTGCAAAGTATAGGGGAATAATCTAACCACAACATCTTCATGTTCTACTGCATTTAAATTTACAGCAAACATAAAGCTATTGATATGTTCTTCTGCTTGTATACCAAAATCAGGACTAAATTTTGGTAGCCATTTTTCAGGATGATCAGGTAAATCATGTAAATGTGCAGCCATATTAACAACTCCCGATCTAGTCCATGGTCTCTGTGCCATTGTTGTGATAACTATTGAAGAACTCGAAGAGACAGTTGTTGTTTGGATAGATGTTGTCTGATCAGATGATATTGGAATAGATGATGTTTGGGAAACATATGTTTGAATAGCCGATGTTGTGAAAACTGTACTTTTATGAGTTGGGGTTTGGGAAATAGATGATCGAATTTGTGATGAAGAACTATTATCACTTTCTGATTCTGATGGGGTTTTTCTTGTTTTAAATCTACTAGTTAAAGGAAATTCCTTTGGAGGAATACCAATTTTTTCACTCTGTGACCTAGTTAGGGGTCTAGAAGAAACAATTTGTGAAGTAACACTACCTTCAGATATTTCATATTATTATAATGACAATGAGAACCCTTGGAGTTTATGAAATAAAGATTGTATTTCAGGGGACTTAGGAGGTTGAGTATCTGATTGATTTGAAACTTTAGTAGTGGGTGTTTGAATATCTCTATCAATTTCTTCCCTGGTGATTTGAGATGTAAAGGAAATTGAAGAGGGCGATGAGGGTGAATTTCTCTTAGAATGGCATGTAGGTTTCAATTTATCTACCATTCATAGCTTAGGCCCTCCTTCTAGCGCCAAAAATGTTGAAGCCTCAAAAATTGCTGCTTCAAACATTGGGGGAAAACCACCCGGCCAGGACCTTAGGACAGCTCTTTTTCCATTTGGTGTGGTGGCTCCGACTGGATTGATAGGACCAGTTTCCTAATAAATTAAATGGGTTGGTGATGGAATTATTTTGTGAGTGGATAATGAATACTAAGTGACTAGATTAATCTATCTAATTTGATCTATAACTTATAAATTATTGCTAAAACTAACCTGGGTGTCAAATATGAATACAACTTTAAGATTGTTTCAATTAAATCAATAACCATGAAAATGTATTATAATTTAACTGAAATATGCAGCATCAAAGAATGTTAACTATGTTTAAGAAATTAAACAGAGTTATAATAACACATTATATTCATCATTTTATATATCATTTGTATACACTGTGAAAGATGAAATATTTCTATACACTCAGAAATGATATGTATAAAGAAACATTTGTAAAAAAAGTACATATAAATGATAACATATTTAAATAGAATATCTCATAACATAAGAAAAATAACAGTAAATCGATAGAAATACCAGATTCATCTTGATACTTTTCCAGATGCAATTCAATATCCAGATCCAGTGCTTCAATGTAAAACAGACTCTGAGGTACAAAAATGCAATTCTCAGAGGTAATTTGGCATAAACCACCAGATGTGATCCTTTATAAAAAATATAATAATCAATAGAGTACAAAAATGTAACATCCAAGTCAAAAATATTGCAAATTTAGGACCCCTTTCTAAATGCATGAAAGGCGTTTAAATAGGAACTTAATAAAATAAAATAACTAAAACTATTGCTACAATCTATCATCAGAAATCTAGAAATAGACTTGTGATATTACAATGAAACAGATTCATTGGTTTTCCTGTGCATTCATTGTGCCAAGGTGGAAAATTTTAAGCATATCTTTAACCTCCACTGGATGACTTAGCCTCAAATGTAACTGACCAGTATACGTGGCATCAAAAAACTCTGGAATGATGCAACTAGTGGCATTGGAAAGGCATTTAATTTCCATTTGCTGACTGTGTGGATTGATTAGATATCACCACATGATATCCCATGGAATTCCTTGAAGTTTGCTGATTTGCAGATTCTTATTGATTCTTTCTTTCTTCCACTTGGAATCCATGTCTTTTACCTCTGGTAATTTACCTGGGATACAATATAAAATTAGATTCGTGGCATATAGGCTATCATTGATCAACTGTGTTATACTATTCATTATATTTTTGGGTCTTGATGTGGCTCTTTCTCCATTTATCAACTTATTTTCCCATTCAGTAAACATAATTTCTTTGTGTCTTTCTTGAATCCTGGGAAGGTTTGCCTTCTTTCCCTACTCTGAGTCTTGCCATGAAATAAATTCAAAAAAAAATTCATCTACATCATCAAATTTGAACCTGAAGCTGATTCCTTCATCTATAAAAGTTGATGTTATCTCACATAACGGCTTAATTTGTGCCAGTTTTTGACATAATTCATTTAACTACTAAGACAGTAGTTTGTTTGTTTCAAGATCTTTTATTTTAAATTGATATAATTTAGGATAATCCCTAAATTTGTCCAATCTTGCCTGGAACACTTTCTCTTGCTCGGCCTTAGAAATTTTCTCATTTTGCAGTAGGGTCTGTAGTTTTGTCACCTCTTGAGTTAGCTGTTGTTGCTTATTCAAGGATTTTTGATCGATATTTTTCTTTTGAATGTCAAGTAGCTCTTCCAACTGTTTAGATATGAGCTTTTCATCTTGCAACTGTTGTTCCAACTGCATAATATTTTGCTCATTTTCTGTTGTTTGTTCCTCCAGGATAGCTATCTGTACATCCTTTTGTTTCATCATTTGTGTGACTTCCAAAATGTTAGGTCCCTATATTACTAGTATAGTCCCTTATTTTTGTTAGTGTAACCCCCTTATTGTTATTATTGTACCCTTGTAACCCCCATTTTATTATTATTGTGCCCTTAAATTATTAAAAATCATCAATCTGCGAGGACGCGATGTGTACCAGGATTATATTGTGGCCCCATGGACTCCTATATATAGAAGGAGGTTTGTTCATTTGTATCATCCAATAATTGTTCATTTATGTAATGTATTGGAGGTTGCCCCCTCGAAGTGGCTCATTTCTAAGGCGTTGATATCTCTTTTCTTCTCTTTTTGGAGCTGGTTACACAACATTTGGTATCAGAGCTTTGGATTCTAGGGTTTCGCTGCTCCAAACAGGTCATCGTGGTATTTTCGCTATAACTTTTTTTTCTACGAATTTTCAGAAGCTGAAATTTTTAGCGTGCTAAGCCGAAATCCTGAGGAATATTGTCTAAAAATTTTAGAGCTTGGTTCGCAATATTTTCGGATATATGATCTATGGAAGTTAGGTCTTGTTTCAGGCTCCTAAACAGGTCATCGTGGAATTTGCGCTATAAATTTTGTTCTACTAAGGTTCAGAATCTGAAATTAGTATGGTGCGAAACAGAAATCTAGACGAAAGTCTTCAAAAAATTTCAGATATTGTTTCGCAATATTTTTGGAGATATGATTTGTGGAAGGTAGTGCTTTTTCAGGCTCCTGAATTTCGTCTCAAAGAGGTGATCGTGGGAAAAGTTAAATAAATCTCTCTCTGGGCATCGGATTGGAGTGCCGAAAAAAGTGGTCATAAGTACACAGACTGTAGTTTCTTGGATATCAATTTCAAAGACAAAGGAAAAAATAGTGACACGTGGCAAGTCATACAAGTTCGCTCTACTGATCCAGTCCATAATTAGGTCATTGTGGGAGATTGGACACAACTTTGTCTTGGAGAATCCAAATTAGGTCAGATCTATGGCATTCAAAATATAATTTAGAGGGCTACCTCACTGCTTAATTTTAGATATATAAGAGCTGCAATCATAGATATAATACAATTTCAATATCGAGCTCCTAAAAAAGAAGTAAAAGGTGTGTATTTTTTTCTGAATTGCATAAGTCTTGTTTGAAGAATCAAGTTGAATTGATTGCAAGGGCATATTGTAGAATAGATATCAGTATTGGATTATAAAATGGCCCCAAAAAAGAATTCAACACCCATTAAGCCTTTTGAAAGCTCTACTATGACTCATGAAGACGAAGAATTGCAACATGATCTATCAAAATTACAAGAGCAAGTGCAACAAATTTCACTCTCGCAAAGAGCAACAAAAGATGAAATGTGTTTTACGAGCATGGAATATAAGATGGATGACATGGAAGCTAAGATCGATGAGAAAATGGAAAACATGAAGAATTTTCTAAAAGCAGACATGGAAGGTTTGACAAAGTTGATACAAGAAAAGTTTCCTAATGGTGAAAAGATAGTAGAAGAACCTCATGATGAGAACAAAATAAATGTTAATTGTGATTTCATAAACTCTAATGTTGGCGGGAAGAACCACCATATTCCAAAGATGGATATGAGGAAGTTTGATGGAAAGGATCCTGTAACATGGAAACTATAGATGGAGCAATATTTTGATCTCCATAACGTGCAAAACACACAAAAGGTACGCATTGCAACTTTACATTTAGAACAAAATACATTTGTATGGTATCAATGGCTTTGCTCCCGTAAAAAAATTGTCACTTGGTCAATTTTTACGGGGGAAATGATAGCACATTATGAGGATACAAAGAGCAACACCTTCTTTACCCAATTGATAAATCTCAAACAAAAGGGTTTAGTGGGGCAGCACATTGAGGACTTCCAAAAAATTGAATATAAGGGTAACTGATCTTACAGAGGAACACAGGATTGATCTCTTCCTAGGCACTTTAAAGGATAACATCCAACATGAAGTTCGCGTTTTGGAACCTGATTCATTGGAGAAGGCATTCAGGTTGGCAAGAAAAGTTGAATGTAAAATTATGGCGGCAAGGAAGCCTACCACTCAATTCTATAAAGAAGGAAGTGTTGCTACGCCTAGATTTCCACAACCTACAAGGTTGACACCACAACAATTGGAAGAAAAAAGAGCAAAAGGGCTTTGCTACAGTTGTGATGGAAAATACACTAAAGGTCATAAGTGTGCTGAGAAGAAATTATTTTACATAGATTGTGAAGAGGAAGAAGAAAATGAACAAGAAGAGGATATACACCAGGAACCAGCCCTAGAAGAGGAAGAAATGAATCCGACCATATCGTGTAATGCACTGGCAGGAATTACCACTCCTCAAGCTCTCAAGATAGAAGGAAAAATCAAGAAGAAAAAGGTAATAGTGTTGATTGATTCAGGTAGCACCCATAATTTTATTCATTGTAAGGTAGCCAAGGAATTAAATTGTTTCCTATACCCAGCACCAGAATGTCAAGTGATGGTTGCAAATGGAGAAAATTTAAATTTCTCTGGAAAATGCCATAATATCAAGCTAACCATGGGGGAATATGTATTGACTAGTCCAATGCTTTCCATTCCTATGGGAGGTGCTGATGTGGTACTAGGAGTACAATGGTTGCAATCTTTGGGGATGGTAGCTTTTAATTTTCAAGAACTTTTCTTGAAATTTTTTTCAGAAGGAAAGGAAGTCGAATTATGTGGTATTGAAGGGAAGCCGTGAAGGATAATAAGCTCTAATGTCATGACAAAGCTTCTAAAGAAATAACAACGAGGCGTAATTGCACAATTATTCTCACTAGAAGTTCCGACATCAAAATCATCTATTTCTGCAGATCTCCAACAAGTCTTGAGAATCATTCCAAGGTGTTTGAAACTCTGAAAGGACTCTCACCTATTCATGATCATGATCATGCTATTCATTTGATTCCAGGAAGTGTTCCTCCAAACATCAGGCCTTATAGATATCCTTACTTCCAAAAGAGCGAAATTGAACGTATGATTGCAGAAATGTTAGAGGTAGGTATAATTCAACCTAGTCAAAGTTCTTTCTCTGCTCCTGTAGTATTGGTACACAAGAAGGATGGATCATGGAGAATGTGTCCGGATTATAGGGAGCTCAATAAGCTCACCATTAAAGACAAATTTCCCATTCCTGTGATTGATGAATTACTAGATGAATTACATGGAGCAATTTATTTTACCAAGTTGGATCTTCGTTCAGGACATCATCAAATTAGAATGAAGACTGAAGATATTCCAAAAACAACATTTCAAACTCATGAGGGTCATTATGAATTTTTGGTCATGCCTTTTGGCCTTACCAATGCACCTTCTACATTTCAAGGGTTGATGAATTCCATTTTCAAACCCTTCCTTAGAAAATTTTTGCTAGTATTTTTTGATGATATACTTATCTACAGCAGGTCTTGGAAGGATCATGTTGAACATGTTGACAGGGTGCTCCAACTATTGCAAGAGAAACAATTATATGCAAAATAATCCAAATGTTTCTTTGGAGTACAAGAGGTGGAATATCTGGGTCATATGGTATCTCACAAGGGTGTTAAAGTAGACCCTAACAAAATTAAAGCCATTAAGGAATGGAAAGTCCCCACAACCATAAAGCAGTTGCGAGGATTTCTTGGGTTAACAGGGTATTATCACAAGTTTGTTAGGAATTATGGGAGAATAGCAGCACCTCTAACAACATTATTGAAGAAAGATGCATTTTCATGGACTCCTGAAGCAACTAAGGCCTTTGAACGTCTTAAAGAGGCAATGTGCCTAGCACCGGTCTTAGCTACACCAGACTTCACAAAAACTTTTATTGTGGAATGTGATGCCTCAGGAAATGGAATTGGTGCGGTTTTAATGCAGGAAGGAAGACCCATTGCTTTTGAAAGTCGTCCAATCAAAGGAAAGTATTTACAGAAACCTATTTATGAGAAAGAAATGTTAGCAATACTGCATGCACTAAAGAAATGGCGAACTTACCTAATGGGAAGACACTTCAAGTTAAAAAATTATCATGATAGTATTAAACACTTTTTGAAACAAAGAATATCGTCAGAAGAGTAGCAAAAATGGGTCACAAAGATGTTGGGTTATGACTTTGAAATAATCTACAAAAAAGGAAAGCTTAATGTGGTTGCAAATGCACTCTCAAGAAAGAATGAAGAGGTGGAAGCATTTCTTTGTGCCATTTCTATTATCCAACCAGATTGGATAACCAAAGCAAGGGATGAATGGAAGAAGAGCAAAGATGTATGGACACTCATTCAAAATTTGCAGCAAGATCCTAGTACATATGATACATTTAGTTGGAAAAATGATTCCTTATGGTACAAAGATCGCTTATATATTTGTAAGAATTCCCAACTAAAACAAAATATTCTTCTGGAATTGCACATTTCTCCTTTAGGAGGACACTCAGGATTTTTAAAAACTTACCATAGGGGGAAGAAAGAATTTTTTTGGGATGGCCTTAAATCTGATATTCAAAAGTTTGTGGCGGAATTTTTGGTTTGCCAACAGAATAAAGTGGAAACAATTAAGACCCCGGGACTTCTACCACCTTTATCCATTCCAAGTCAATGTTGGGAGGATATTTCAATGGATTTTATCACAGGTTTACCTAAGTTCGAAGGAAAGAGTGTCATCATGGTGGTAGTTGATAGACTTACCAAGTATGCACACTTTTGTGCATTATCTCATCGATTTAAAGCAAGTACAGTTGCTACTACATTTATGGACAGAATTCAAAAGCTACATGGAAGCCCAAGGGTTATTGTGAGCGACAGAGATCCCATTTTTATTGGAAATTTTTGGACGGAGTTATTTTCTTGTTTGGGTACTTAATTAGCTCATAGCTCATCTTATCATCCTCAATCAGATGGTCAAACTGAGATAGTAAATAAATGTTTGGAAGGATATCTTCGTTGTTTTGTATCTGATAAACAAACATGATGGGTCAAGTGGTTACCTCTCGTTGAATGGTGGTATAACACTTCCTTCCATACTGCAGCAAAAATGACCCCATTTATGGCACTTTATGGATATCATCCACCATCCATCACATCATTTTAAGGGAAAATTCGAAGGTTCAAGCAGTGGAAGATCACATCGAGCATCAGCAAGAAGTTCTCAAACTCTTAAAGGATAACCTGAATTTGGCACAAAATCGAATGAAACAACAGGCAGATCAACATCGCAGCGAGAGAAGTTTTGATGTAGGAGATTGGGTATTTTTATGGCTACAACCATACAAACAAATGTCCCTCAAGCAAGCAAAGAAGGATAACAAATTATCGCCAAAGTACTATGGTCCTTACAATGTGTTGCAAAAGATTGGTACTATGGCATACAAATTGGAGCTTCCTGCTTCTTCGCGAGTACATCCAATTTTCCATGTTTCATGCTTAAAGAAGGTTATCGGTGAAAATATTCCAGTTCAAACAATATTACCAGAACTTGATGAGGAAGGAAAATCATATTGGACCTGAAGCGGTCACGGAAACAAGAACTCGACAACTACGGAACCGATCAATTTCAGAGTATCTCATGAAGTGGAAGAACTTACCCACTGAAGATTCTACATGGGAGGATGAGAATTTTATACAGAAGCACCCAGAGCTACTCAAGTGTTGAGGACAACACTTTTTTGAAGGAGAAGGGTATGTTAGGTCCCTATATAGTGTATAGTCCCTTATTGTTGTTAGTGTAACCCCCTTATTGTTATTATTGTACCCTTGTAACCCCCATTTTATTATTATTGTGCCCTTAAATTATTAATGTTAGGTCGGCTAGGATTACATTGTGGCCCACTAGGATTATATTATGGCCCCATGGACTCCTATATATAGAAGGAGGTTTTGTTCATTTGTATCATCCAAGAATTGTTCATTTATGTAATGTATTGGAGGTTTCCCCCTCGAAGTGGCTTATTTCTAAGGCGTTGATACCTCTTTTCTTCTATTTTTGGAGTTGGTTACACAACACAAAACCTTGTCTATAGTAGCTACACTATAGGCGCCTACATATTTTGACAATTTGGTGAGATCCTCTGAAGGATCCACCTTAGTATTTTTCTAGAAAATGTTCATCAGTTCAACTTGTGATGTTGAAAGTGATTCTTGATCTATTCTTATTCTCTTCCTCTGCTTCCTGACAACAACCCTATGCTTAGGACTATAAAAGACATCTAGAGGAGGAATATCTTCTACTTTCAATAGAATTTCTTCTATAGGATGCTCAGGGATGATTTCCATATCTTGGTCTTTCAGCATTTCAACTTGAGTATTATTTTGTAATCCTATTTGTTGAGAAAATTGTTCATATCGAGTTAGCAAATTGGAAGAAACAATAATTTCAGCAGAATCCACCACATTCTCAATGGTCCTTTCTCTTTCAAGTTGATTATTTGGATTATTACCAATATCTTCCTTTTATGTCTGTATATTAGCCTCACTACCTGTATTTTCTTTCTCAACATGCACATTGGTCCATATACCTGTGTTTTCCTTCCTTGTTTGAATTGTAGTTCCTTTCCCACTAGGTTCATTTTTTTTTTCTTCCAGTATTTTCCTTTTGAACATCAAGCTTGCCACTTGTGCTTTCGTTTTCAATATGTACATTTCCCTTGCTGGTAGATGCTTCTTTTCCTGCTTTTTTGGCTACATATTCTTTTTCCTTCCGCTCTATTTCTGTATTTTCAGCTCCTTGTGAATGGATTCTTAATTGATCAAGAGGAGCTTTTAGTAGTCTATGACTTTGAAACAACATGAATTTATTCATATCTTCAATCTGAAACTTGGATTTAGCCAAGTCATAAACTTGGGGAAATTTATCGATAGAAACAAATAAATCATCAAACTCATCGGGCTCATGCTCAAATCGGGTGATTGAAACTAAAGTTTTGAAATCAAATGCAACTTTTTTCAGGTCATACTGCCTTCTTTGGATTGTAGAGACCTTACTATCCCTTATCTTGATGACCTCCTTCTTAGCATGTGTGAAGTTATTAAGTGTATAATTCCCACAGTGAAATGGAAAAGTAGGCCACATTAGTTTCTTGTTATTCTTGAGAGACCTTGATATGCCTTCTACTGTTAACTGGTAGGAGATTTCTTGTGATGCCAGTTTATCTGGGATATACATAGGTAAAATATGGGGCTCCACTATACTCCCAAATACTCTGACATAGGTAAATTTCTCTTCTCAAAACTAGTCACCAATCTAGGATATATCAGTCTTGGCTTTTTCAGAAATCCGGGGAGGGAATTGGTTAAAAATGGTTTGATAGATAGGGATGAGGAAACCATGACAAATTCTATAAACATGGTTTTTAAAATTCCCTTTCCATAAGAAATTATGGTAAATATGAATAGGAACGGGATCTTTGGGGGTTCATTTCCAGCCAAGAATGGGAAATTCAGAGTTAAAACATAGGGCATCTAAAATGTAGGCACAAAAGTAAAATGGGGTTGTGTTTCCAGTGTTTTTATCCTTTCTATACTCTAGGATTCTATTTTCTATCTTATCTAAAAGGATAACTGCCCAATACATGATTCCAGAATTCACAGTAGAATGGATTAAGGGTACCATTTAAATTGAAAATCTAGCTAAATTTACATTTCCAAATAGTCTGCACATCATTGCGGTGGCATAACAATATGGAGGTGAAAGAGAATCTACAGAGTAAATACCTGATGATTCATTTTTATGCTTCTCTGGAGCTTTCCTCCATTCTCTGATTAGCTCAGACTGAGCTTCATTGCTTGCAGCAAAATCTTTAATAAAGTCTTTGTTGTAGACCTTTTGCAGGTCTGGAAGATGGTACATTGCCTTTATTTCCTCTACTCTGAAAGACCCAAACATTGTTCCCGCAGCTGATAAAAAGGTCATGTTTTGGATGGTAACATTGTCTATTACCCACCGAATTACATCATAGTAAGGGAAAATGTTTTCTCGAGCTGAAATTCTATAAAGGAACAAATTTGCAAGCGCTTTAAGAGGAGTCTCAGAATCAAAATCTAAGTCATTTTCATCAGGGATTGTCACCTTTACTTTAGTGAATTTAGGTTTTTCTTTTTCAATTAAGTTATATAAATTTTCCCAAGTCATTTTTCCAAGTCCCTGGCATGATGTGTCTGTAACCAGCTTAAGTTTCGTTGGTTTTTCTTTAGGTACTACGGGAATAGCAGCGAAATTTGCAGCGGAAACAACCATTGCTTTCTTATACATCTTAGACATGTTGTCATTTGGTAATGTCTCTCTTGCTCGGTGAATGAAAGGATTGTCTGTTTTGTGGTTTTGCAAAGGAGAAAAGCTTTCAGTCGTGGTGAAAATGCAATGAGGAGAACAAGTTATATGAAAAGATTTATTTGTTATTTTCAATTTATTAACTTCGTGTTAAAACTTAAATTCCCTCTCTAAGATTCACACTCATGCATTCAAAATAGAATCAATCATCATTAATCGTTTGATTTTATATTTAATAGTAAACGTACAATTGGAGATTGACAAATTTTAAATGCAAATATAAAACTTTCCTTTTGATTTTTTTGTGATTGCGATGAATAAATAACACATGTGCAATGTAAAAATTAAGTATCGATCACATCAGAGTTTATCAAAAGGGATGACAAATAACATTACATGATCCCCGCCAATTTGCGATTGCGATGATGTTATATCGCATCGTCTCTTTTCAAATGAATTAAGTTGCAAATGATATTTTCTGATTTGCGATTGTGATTATTGTGGGGTCCATCGCATTAGGGTTTTGGTAACATGAGTTAATATGACGTTTGTTTTTCCGAAATGTGATTGCGATGAATCACATCGCATCGGAGTTTATAAAGCAAATGTGACAATTTAAAACCTTTGAGATTTCCGATTCACGATGGGGTCCATCCCATCGGAGTTTATAAAATAAGTATACATGACATTGCTTCTTCGAAATGCAATTTGTGATTCGTTGCATCGCATCGGAGTTTTTCAAAATGAATGTAAAAATTTAAGATATATCCGATTTGTGATTGCGATTATGGTATCACATCGAACTTTGTTAAATGTGAATACTTTATGTATTATGTTGATGTGATAAGAGTTTTTATATCTCATCAGATCGGGGATTTTCAATGTTTCATTTGTTTAATAAACACTTTGTGATTTATGAAACAATGGACTCTTTATATGTTTTATTCAAAATGATCGGATTTCATCTAAGTCTTTTATTCCTAAAAAGAAAAAGGGGACCTATTTCTAAATGATATTTCTTCTAAAAAATCGGAAATGGGGAGGTTTTTTGTACTGTACAATAGGATCGTCGGTATATACATCAAGCCAAAATTTCGAAAATTAAAGTATCAAACATCCCTACCACAGAATGCCATCCTAATTTTCAAACATTTCACTTTATCAAAGAATAAAATTTAATAACTATTTCTATGCGTTTAAACCAATATTTTTGACCTGAAAGGCATGATGGAAAATAAATTGACCTTCTCTCCTCTATCAAATTCTGCCAATGTGGCAATTCATCTTATCCTCTAATGTTTAATTTAGAGAAAATATGTACTCTTGGGCCAAACCAATTACACTCTTGGTAATGAAATTTGAAACGTGACATTATTGGAAAAAACCTAACATCAATATATAGCCTTGCATCATTTCTAACAAATATCCTGCATAAATATGTTTCCCAATTATAGACAACTTTCACAGAAGGCAAGTTGAAGAAAAACTTAGAATTTTGTATGAAATTTGAAGTATAAATATTTAAGTTCAAAGTAAATATATACCAATGAAAAAGTGTGTAAAATAATAAAATAAAAAATCTACAATTTGAATCAATTATATTGTACAATAAATGAAGCCTCAGATTGCATTTTCGTGAAGTAAGGAAATTTTGGTCTGCTTCAAAAAAATGCACGCCCAACCCTAATTTCAAGTAAAAATTGAATGTTTCAAATTTGAGATTATTTTTTTATTTGTAAGTAACATTAATAAAATTAAATATTTTTATTTGTTCACATATATTTTTTGGTTATTCAGGAGTACTCCAAATTGCATTTATTTCATAGGGTAAAAGGAAGAGTTCTATCCTTCAAATAAATGCACACCAAAAGTTGTAATTAATGGAAGTGATATAATCCATCCTATGAGTATGAAAAATTGTACCTCATTATTTTTTTGTAACAGCACCCTAATGGGCCTCAATCTTGTTGTGTAACAACACCCTTATTTCCCTTAGTATTGTGGTGCAATAGTACCTTAATGGGCCTCGATATTATCATGTTACAATGCCCTAATGGGCCTCAGTTCTTGGGTATCAAAACAAACTATTTTGGCCTTATTACATGTAATATGAGAAAATATTATGATAAATATATGAATGAGATATGATGAGGAATATGATAGAGATATCGTGATAGAACTATGACAAAGATATCATTATAAACGTAAGATTGTTCTCATGCATTTTTATTTCTAATATTCTTTGTACATAATTCCTTATGATGATATGGGGTGATTGAAATGTGAAAATGTTGAAAATCTCTTAAAATGAGATTATTGAAAGTAGAGACTTCTAGCCCTGAGAAAATTAATATTATTACTGATATATTGGTTAGTAAATATATAAAAATTTCAAAGTGTCTAAAACAATAAAATAAACAATCTACAATTTGAATCAATCAAATTGGCCAATAGATGAAGACTTGACATGTATTTTAGGGTAGTAAGGAAACTTTGGCATGCTTCACCAAAATGCACACCCAACTTTCTGTTAGGTCCCTATATTACTAGTATATTCCCTTATTGTTGTTAGTGTAACCCCCTTATTGTTATTATTGTACCCCTGTAACCCCCATATTGTTATTATAGTGCCCTTAAATTATTATTGTTAGGTTGGCTAGGATTACATTGTGGCCCCATGGACTCCTATATATAGAAAGGAGGTTTTGTAATTTCTATCATCCAAGAATTGTTCATTCATGTAATGTATTGGAGGTTTCCCCCTCGAAGTGGCTTATTTCTAAGGAATTGATATCTCTTTTCTTCTATTTTTGGAGCTGGTTTCACAACATTTGGTATCAGAGCTTTGGATTCTAGGGTTTCGCTGCTCCAAACTGGTCATCGTGGCATTTTTGCTATAAATGTTTTTCTACAAAGGTTCAAAAGGTGAAATTATTAGAGTGTGAAGCAAAAATCCTAAGGAACATCGTCGCAAAATTTTAGAGCTTGGTTCGCAATATTTTCGAAGATATGATCTATTGAAGTTAGGGTTCCTCAAATTCACTTACAAAGGTCATCGCGGCATCTTCGCTGTAACTGTTTTTCTATGAAGGTTCAAAAGATGAAAATTTTAGAGAGAGAAGCAAAAATCTTGAGGTACATCATTGAAAAATTTTGGAGCTCGGTTCACAATATTGTCGGAGATATGATCTATGGAAGTTAGGTCTTTTTCAGGTTCTTGAATTTCATCTCAAAGAGGTGATCGTGAGAAAATCTTCATAACTATCCCTCTGAGCATCGAATGGGAATTATATAAAAAGTTAGTAGAAGCACATGGAATGTACCTTCTTATCTATAAATTTCAGAGCCAAAAGAGTAAACAGTGACATGTGGCAAGTCGCACAAGTTCACTCTACTGAACCAGTCTATAATTCGGTCATTGTGGGAGATTGGACAGAATGATGTCTTGAAGAATCCAAATCAAGTCAAACCTGTGGAATTTTAAAGAAGCATTAGAGGAATAATACATGGTTGAATTTCAGATATTGAGGGTCTGTAAGTATAGAGATAAGTTAATTGAAATATCGAGCTCCTAAAAAGCAAGTAAAAGTTATGTATTTATTTTTCTAAATTGCATAAGTCTTGTTTGAAGAATAAAGTTGAAATGATTCCAAGGGCATATTGTAGAATATATTTTTAGAATATATTCTAAAATGCCTCCTAAAAATAATTCAACACCCATTAAGCCTTTAGAAGGCTCTACTATGACTCATGAAGATGAAGAATGGAAACATGACATATAAAATTTATAAGAGCAAGTGCAATAAGTTTCGCTCTCACAAGGAGCAACAAAAAATGACATGGAAGTTTTGAAGAAAGGTGTGGAAAATAAGATGTATGGTTTGAAGAAATGCATGGAATCTAAGATGGATGGTTTGAATAATGGCATGGAAGCTAAGATAGATGGCATGGAATTTGGCATGGAATCTAAGATGGATGACATGGAAGCTAAGATCGATGAAAAAAAATGGAAAACATGAAGAATGATATAAAAGTAGGCATGGAAGGTTTGACAAAGTTGATACAAAAAATGTTTCCTAATGGTGAAAAGATAGTAGAGGAAACTCATGATGAGAACAATATAAATGTTAATCGTGATTTCATAAACTGTAATGTTGGTAGGAAGAACCGCCATATTCCAAAAATGTATATGAGAAATTTTGATGGAAAGGATACTGTAACATGGATACTACAGGTGGAGCAATATTTTGATCTCAATAATGTGAAAAACACACAAAAGGTATGCATTGCAACTATAAATTTATAACAAAATACATTTGTATGGTATCGATGGCTTTGCTCCTATAAAAAACTTGTCACTTGGTCAATTTTTACGAAGGAAATGATAGCACATTATGAGGATACAAAGAGCAACACCTTCTTTAGCAAATTGATAAATCTCAAACAAAAGGGTTTAGTGGGGGAGCACATTGAGGACATCCAAAAATTGAATATAAGGGTAACTGATATTCCAGAGGAACAAAGGATTGATCTCTTCATAGGTACTTTAAAGGATAACATCCAACATGAAGTTTTCATTTTGGAACATGATTCATTGGAGAAGGCATTTAGGTTGGCAAGAAAAATTGAATGTAAAATTATGGAGACAAGGAAGCCTACCACTCACTTCTATGAAGAGGGAATTTTTGCTACTCCTAGATTTCCACAACCTACAAGGTTGACACCACAAAAATTGGAAGAAAAATGAAAAAAAGGGCTTTTCTACAGTTGTGATAGCGAATACACTAAAGGTCATAAGTGTGCTGAGAAGAAATTATTTTACATATATTGTGAAGAGGAAGAAGAAAATGAACAAGAAGAGGATATATGCCAGGAACCAACCCTAGAAGAGGAGGAAATGAGTTCGACCATATCGTGTAATGCATTGGAAGGAATTACCATTCCTCAAACTCTCAAGATAGAAGGAAATATCAAGAAGAAAAAGGTAATAGTGTTGATTGATTCAGGTAGTACCCATAATTCTATTCATTTTAAGGAAGCAAAGGAATTGAATTGTTTCCTATATCTAGCACAAGAATTTCAAGTTATGGTTGCGAATGGAGGAGTTATAAATTTCTCTAGAAAATGCTATAATATCAAGCTAACCATGGGGGAATATGTATTTAATATTCCAATGCTTTCCATTCCTATGGGGGGTTCTGATGTTGTACTAGGAGTACAATGGTTAAAATCTTTGGGGATGGTAGCTTTTAATTCTTAAGAACTTTTCTTGAAATTTTTTTCAAAAGGAAAGGAAGTCGAATTACGATGTATTGTAGGGAATCTATAAAAGATAATAAGCTCTAATGTCATCACAAAGCTTCTAAATAAAGAACAACGAGGCGTAATTTCCGAATTATGCTCACTAGAAGTTGCAACATCAAAATCATCTATTTCTACAGATCTCCAAAAAGTCTTGGTCAATCATTCCATGGTTTTTGAAACTCCCAAAGGAATCCCACCTATTCATGATCATGATCATTCTCTTCATTTGATTCTTGGAAGTTTTCCTCCAAACATCAAGCCTTATAGATATCCTTATGTCCAAAAGAGTGAAATTGAACATATGATTGCATAAATGTTAGAGGTTGGTATAATTCAACCTAGTCAAATTTCTTTCTCTGCTCCTGTAGTATTGGCACACAAGAAGGATGGATCATGGCATATGTTTCCGAATTATATGGAGCTCAATAAGCTTACTATTAAAGATAAATTTCCCATTCCTGTGATTGATGAATTATTGGATGAATTACATGGAGAAATTTATTTTACCAAGTTGGATCTTCGTTCAAGATATCATCAAATTAGAATGAAGACTGAAGATATTCTGAAAAAATAATTTCGAACTCATGAGGGTCATTATGAATTTTTGGTCATGAATTTTGGCCTTACCAATGAACCTTATACATTTCAAGGCTTGATGAATTCCATTTTCAAACCCTTCCTTAGAAAACTTGTGCTAGTATTTTTTGCTGATATAATAATCTACAACAAGTCTTGGAAGGACCATGTTCAACATGTTGACAGGGTGCTCAAACTATTGTAGGAGAAAAAATTAGATGCAAAAACATCGAAATGTTTCTTTGGAGTAAAGCAGGTGGAATATATGGGTAATATTGTATCTCACAAGGGTGTTAAGGTAGGCCCTAACAAAATTAAAGCCATTAAAGAATGGAAAGTCCCCACAACCATAAAGTAGTTACGAGGATTTCTCGGGTTAACTGGGTACTATCCCAAGTTTGTTAAGAATTATTTGAGAATAGAAACACCTCTAACAACATTATTGAAGAAAGATGAATTTTCATGGACTTCTGAAGAAACTAAGGCCTTTGAACATCTTAAAGAGTCAATGTGCCTAGCACCGGTCTTAGCTACGCCAGGATTCACAAAAACCTTTATTGTGGAATGTGATGCCACAGGAAATGGAATTGGTGTTGTTTCAATGCAAGAGGGAAGAACCATTTCTTTTGAAATTTTTCCAATCAAACGAAAGTATTTACATAAAGCTATTTATGAGAAAGAAATGTTAGCTATACTGCATGCACTAAATAAATGGAAAAATTACCTAATGGGAAGACACTTGAAGGTAAAAAATGATCATGATAGTCTTAAACAATTTTTGAAACAAAGATTATCTTTAGAAGAGCAACAAAAATGCGTCACAAATATGTTGGGTTATGAATTTTAAATAATCTACAAAACATGGAAGCTAAATGTTGTTGCAGATGCACTCTTAAGAAATAATGAAGATGTGGAAGCATTTCTTTGTGCCATTTTTATTATCCAGCCAAATTGGATAACTGAAGAAAGGGATGAATGGAAGAAGGACAAAAAAGTGTGGACACTCATTCAAAAGTTGCAGCAAGATCCTAGTATATCTAATACATTTAGTTGGAAAAATGATTCCTTATGGTACAAAGATCGCTTATATCTTTATAAGAATTCCCAACTAAAACAAAATATTCTTTTGGAATTGCACACTTCTCCTTTGAGAGGACACTTGGGATTTTTAAAAACTTAATAGAAGGTGAAGAAAGAATTTTTCTGGGATGGCCTTAAATCTGATATTAAAAATTTTGTGGTGGAATGTTTGATTTTCCAGCATAATAAAGTTGAGACAATTAAGATCCCGGTTCTTCTACAACCTTTATCTATTCCAAGTCAATGTTGGGAGGAGATTTCAATGGATTTTATCACAGGTTTACCTAAGTCCGAAGGAAAGAGTGTCATCATGGTGGTATTTGATAGACTTACCAAGTATGCACCCTTTTGTGCATTATCTCATCCATTTATAACAAGTACAGTTGCTACTACATTTATGTACACAATTCAAAAGCTACATGGAAACCCAAGGGTTATTGTGAGAGACAGAGATCCCATTTTTAGTGGAAATTTTTGGATGGAGTTATTTTTTTATTTGGGTACTCAATTAGCTCATAGATCATCTTATCATCCTCAATCTGATGGTCAAACTGAGATAGTAAATAAATGTTTGGAAGGATATCTTTGTTGTTTTGCATCTGATAAACAAACACAATGGGTCAAGTGGTTACCTGTCACTCAATGGTGGTATAACATGACCCCATTTATGGCACTTTTTGGATATCATCCGCCGTCTATCACATCATCTTTAAGAGAAAATTCAAATTTTCAAGCAGTGTAAGATCACATTGAGCATCAACAAGTAGTTCTCCAGCTCTTAAAGGATAACCTGAATTTGGCACAAAATCAAATGAAACAACAGGCATATCAACATCGTAGCGAGAGAAGTTTTGATGTAGGAGAGTGGGTATTTTTACGGCTACAAACATACAAACAAATGTCCCTTAAGTAAACTAAGAATTATAACAAATTATTGCTAAAGTACTATGGTTCTTACAGGGTGTTGCACAAGATTGGTACTATGGCATACAAATTGGAGCTTCCTGCTTCTTCACAAGTGCATCCAGTTTTCCATGTTTCATGCTTAAAGAAGGTTATAGGTGAGAATATTCCAGTTCAAACAATATTTCCAAAACTTGATGAGGAAGGAAAAATCATATTGGAACCTGAAGCGGTCACAAAAACAACTTGAAAGCTAGGAAATTGATCAATTTCAAAGTATCTCATCAAGTGGAAGAACTTACCCACTGAAGATTCTACATGGGAGGATGAGAATTTTATACAGAAACACCCAGAGCTACTCAAGCGTTGAGGACAACAATTTTTTTAAGGAGAGGGGCATGTTAGGTCCCTATATTACTAGTATAGTCCCTTATTGTTGTTATTGTAACCCCCTTATTGTTATTATTGTACCCCTGTAACCCCCATATTGTTATTATTGTTCCCTTAAATTATTATTGTTAGCTCGGCTAGGATTACATTGTGGCCCCATGGAATTCTATATATAGAAATGAGGTTTTGTAATTTGTATCATCTAAGAATTGTTCACTCATGTAATGTATTGGAGGTCGCCCCCTCGAAGTGGCTTATTTCTAAGGCATTGATATCTCTTTTCTTCTATTTTTGGAGTTGGTTTCACAACACTTTAATTCAAGACCAAATTTAGTGATTCATCTTGGAGTGTATTTTTTTCTCATTGGTAATATTAATAAAATTAAATATTTTTATTTTTTTCACATATATATTTCTTTTGTTCAAGAATACTCCAAATTGCATGGATTTCATAGGGTAAAAGGTAGTGATTTTGTTCCTTAAGATTAATTTCAAGGTTGTATAATACACTATAAATTTTAATGATATTATGAAAACAAATGGATGTATTAAAAAATGTGATTATATCAATTTTTCCTAAGTAAGAATTTCAGCACCTCATGTCCCACGCCATCCAATGTGTCCTTATTTTGTATGACATAATCTGTTTCCATGGCCTCATCTACCTCCTATAGTACACAAAATTATCTATAATGTTTAGTAAAATTATATAAATTCAATTAATATGCTACCCAACACAAAAATTGACTTGAGTCATATAGTTGACATATTGATATCATGTTAATTTGGAGTTGGAAAAGAAAACATTTATGAGACTAGGTATATACATCGAGTGAAAGTTTCGAAAAGAAAAGTATCCAACATCCCTATTTTTAGAAATATGTTTTCATTGATGTCAACACATGGAAATAGGAGGAGAAAGTGTCAAATAAATTCCTTAGAGAGAAAGTTTGAGGCACACAATAGGGGTGAAATATTAGAATAAGTGTGTGGCTTTGGAGTTAGAATTGGAGCACCAAACCATCTCAGATGTACTTTTAAGTAACCGAGATGGATAAATCTCTAGAAGGGATTTACAATCGTATATGTAAATATTGGAAAGGACTCATGGATTAAAATATAGATCTAGTCAAATTTTGGTGAACAAAGGCCTTCATAGCAGAGTTAAATATGGTTGGATTCCTTAGCATGCAGCTAAAGTTGGCACATGTGCCAAACACAGCTCCAAAAATATCAGAGCCTCTAAGAAAAATATCCAAGAAGACTTGGAAGTAGCAGATTTCACCACAGGAGGATCTCACCCAATAGACACACACTGATGAAATAGTTTTGGTACACAAGCCTAAGTGATCAGGAGGGGGAAAACTAGGATGATGCCATCCTTGCCGTGGTACCTCAACAGGTTTACCCTGGAGGTTGGAAAATATCGAATAAGTCTAAGAGACATCGCGATAATAGCTAGGAAATGATAACTAAGCATTTCCCAATGGAGAGTGAGTATCAAAGCCCACAATACAAGCTACCTCGGACGAGGTAGCATGAAGGGTGAAGCCTAGAATATTGTGTAGGGTGTACATGTGTATGCACTCGGAGGAAAGCGTCGGGCCATCTACTATATTTTCAAGGGAACTGAACACAACCCTTTACATGGTATTTCTGGTCATGAAAGTGGTTTCCCATAGAGTTAGTCATGCAGATCAACGATGAATAAATAATATGGGGAAACATCCCCCAAAACTATAACTTCTCAGGAGTGGTGTCGAATTAAAAGGGCTTGAACCCAATGGTTAACAGAAAAGAAAAAATAACAAAGGAAATGGTCACAAAACAAGGCCTCAGAGGAATTTTTATCTCTCCTCCAAGAGGATAGTGGAAGCTTGTGATTTGCATAAATAGCATAGGATGGTGACTTCAACATCAACCAATAAGGAGAGGATGCATGGAAGGTATATTCAAAATTTTTAGGCGCTCAAAGGGCCCATTTCCGAGTAACATGCGTCACCTCTCCATAGGTTCTAGGTATATCAAGTGATGTTAGCATGATTCCATCCCAGAGGTATGACCCTAACATCCAATAAAAAGGTGAAAAGGTGAAGCACCATGTGACAATTATCAAGACCTGTGAAATATTGGCAACATATCAAAAAGGTGTTCAGAGGACCCCATGAAGCATCTTGTCCTACAAGAAAAGAGTCCAAGAGATTCAATGTTATGCATTACATGGTGGCATTAGGAAGAAGGCATCGGGCCATGGGAGCAGAGAGGCATCCAATGAAATGGAGCGAGGTGTTACCCATGAACAGGTTAACCTAGTGGTTATACGTCGATGGGTTTTTATGGTGCACATAAGTGAATGTGCTTGGAGGAATGGATTTATGGGATACACACTTGCACAAGGTTCCACACAATAGTTGGATGACCAAGGGCTCAAAAAAATAGAAAGATATAGGACTTAGGAGATTTGGCATTTTGGCTGGTGATTGATTGCCTCGTGCAGAGGTGGAACCAAAGGCACGAAGAAATTGGCAAAGAATTTTGGCCTATATAGGGATCAAAGCGGTTTAGCACCCAAAGAATTAGGCCATAGTCATGGAGACTGGACTTAAGGTGAAAAAATAGGTAAAAGGTGTAGAGTAAAGGGGCTTAAAGGAAAAGTAGTGAAAGTGTCAATTTTGGTAGTGGGATTGGCATTTAATCCAAATTAATTAAATATAAAAATAACATACACACTACTAAATTCTGTAAAAATCCATAATGCAAAAATTAAGGATAAAAACTAAGTTCAAATTATAGAAAAGGTAATAAGGGCCAGTTCAACTTGGAGATGAACCTTAGAATACAAAACACATTGAAGAAGAATAAAATGAGTTGGACAAAGGAAAAAAATAAGGCTTCATGAAAAAATAAAAAAATAAAAAAATCCAAATATAGAAAGAAAAAAAAATCTATAAAATCAGGCATAGTCAAGCATAATTAATACAAGGTTTTTGAGAGAGAGCTTTTGGTGCAACGAGGTGTTGGTATGTTGTTTATAGTAATAAAATATTGTTATGTTTTTTTGAGTTGTGACTGAGAATTAAATGTTTTTGAAAGGAGAGAAGGAAATCATTAATCATAATATGAAAATGGATGAAATATGGAACAATTAGTATCAAATTAAGTTGTAGCTTGTTGGTTACAGGTTGGTGCTCCCTCGAGTGGGTGGTACAAAATAATTTGGGTAGTAGATCCATTTATTTGTAGCTAATAAATTAGGGAGTTTTATCTTGCTTTGTGAATGAATTAGGAGCAGTACTGAAAGTTATTATTGTGTGTTCCATTGCTATTGTTGACATTAATATTTTTATAGTTATTTAATTTATTGATGTGCACAAAGTAAAAGAAAGTTTTAATTAATAAAATTCTTACAATATTGATTCAACACCCCCCCCCATCTCTTAGTATTTTCCTCATTTCCAACACATATCCCACATGGCTACCCTAATTTTCAAACATTACCACATTTAATAACCATTCTTATGTATTTTCAAACAATAAGTTTGACCTGAAATACCTCATGGAAAAAAAATTGAATTTAACTACTCTATGTTGTAGTATTTGTGAAATCATAAAGACCTTCCTCTTTTGGTTGAGTTTTCTTTGTCTTCATATGTGAATTATATCTAGAGATTCCATTGTCATATATTATTTGACCCACTTTCCTGTCTGTGATTTATTAGTTCTAAGTCATCCACATTGTATGTCCACGATCTCCTATAGATCTTGTAATACACAACAATGCCAATAAAATTTAGTACATCGGTCAAATCCAATTATCGACAATGAAAGAAATAAGTGTAGGGGAATAATTATTGGTGGACTATATTTTTAATAGAGTATAATTTTTCATTCCAACATAAATATTAATTTAGATTAGCAATTTTTTCCCATATAACACACTTTACCAGTATTGTATATGTCAAATTTTTTATCTTCCTCATTTATAACTTAGTTTATGTAATCATTTTAGAGTTGATTAAATTACTCTCTAGGAAAATGTAGTTGATTATTGAAATTATGGCTATTCCTCTAAATGTATTCCATTAATCATTGAATTTTTTTATAATTATGCTATATTCTTGTAACATTTTTATGTCTAATTTTTTATGGAAAAAATAACTTAATAGCTCTATACTAGGCTCCATTTATGCTGACTTTGATGTCCCAACATTATAGCAACATTTCACCCATGTTTGTGGTAACATCGGTGTTGGGAGAATCAAATATTCAGTGATGGGAGAGTCAAAACTTTAAAATTCCCATGGGCTAAAACTTCGAAATTAAATAAACTCCAACTATTGAACTAAAGGAAAAATTCACCCTTTCTTTTTGCTCCCAGAATTTTTTTCACTGTTGATAGGAACAGAACCAAGAAAGAAAAGATTATAATCCTCTATTGCAATCTAGGTTCAATCATAAAGCTTCCAAGTCCATTAGTTCTGTTGGAGATGGATAATTTTTATACTGCCTTGTTTTTCTTGGATTCATGGTAGTAGTTTGAATAATGCAAAAAAAATTGATGAATTTTGATGATATTTAGTGGATTTTAAAGGATCTTAAGGATTTATATGGAGCATGTAGGAGATTTTTATTTTTCTCCAATTTTGGTCGAAAAATTGGAGCTACAAAGTTAACTTAAGGATTCATATGCAGCTTACACTACATTTTTATATTTTATTTTTAATTTAGAAATTGTAGCTGCAGAGTAAGGAATTATTTGTTTCATGAATACAGGGTGGATTTAGGGTTAAAATGTAAGGTATTATTCATGTATTGGTGAAGAATTTTTTAATTATCATAAAGGTTAGCTGAAAATTCTGGGAGATTTTTTGTATGTGATGGCCAAATTGCTTACCTTGACTCGAATTATTTCCTTTCACGCAAGATATTTTCCTTTCATGCACAAAGTTTTATCTATTTATTTTCATGCTAGTTTCCCTTGCTCTCATACATGGATAATATTTTCTATCCAAACCTTAAAATATTGAGTACAAGGAGTAGAGAATATAATGGACATAATTAGGTAAGTCATTCTAAATTTATAGAGATGTATTTCTTTAACTTCATTCTTTGTTTTTATTTTTATTTTTATTTTTTATTTCAATTCCAAAATCTTAAAATAAAACTTTATTTTATATATCTAGTGACATGAGACTGACAAGGAGAAAGAGGCCTTGGCTTCGATATTAGGAATAGAGGTCTCTAAAAAACTTCACGATGTGGACTTGAAAACACTTGCTAGATACATAGAAAAATGATCAATTGAAACAACTAAAAAATTGGAAGCATGTCAACTAGCTCAAATGGAATCAATTGATTCCAAAACCACTCATCGATCAAGTAGAAGATCAAGGAGGAAATCATTAAGCATAACCACTAAGGAATTCAAACATGGAATATATACTTCTAATGCTCAGTCCACTCCTAGGACACATATCTCTTCTTCCAAGCCACATTATAAATATTTCATTGGTACACATGATACAAGGATATAATACGACATGCTTTTAGGTGAAATTCGTATATAAGATGCTGAGAAAGTTTTTACGAATAGGTTGAAGGTTTCATGCCTTCAATGGTTCAAAAATATCTCCATTTACATTTCTCAATGATACCATTGCACCTACAAAAAGAAGTAATTCACACCATGGAGACTGAATTTGGCGTAGGTTGGTCCATAAAAAATGTTAAACTACAAATGTCTTAGAATAGCCATATATCTAGATGCAATAAAAAGAATATGATAAAAAAAATCCTTCCCAAGAAAAGGCTCATAAGAAGGCCATTTGATGTAATTATAAAAGTATGGAATGAACCTATAAATACGTATGATAAGTTGGATGAACAGACAAGGTCTAGTGAGGAGAGTATCCAACTATTTTAATTTTCTCATAAGATTATATCAAATTTATTAAACTATTTTCATATTTTATTTGTGCATAGTTAAATTAAATTAGTATATGTTTCAGGATAAGGCCTTAAAGGCTAGGCTTGCATATTGAAGTGCCACATATCACAATGGCCAGAAATCTCTACATGCCTTTATTTGTACTTTCGTAAGTATATTTAATATGTGACCTTTTTTTTCCTAGAAAAATGTAAATGATTGCATATCGATTATTTGAAATAGTCCACGTGGCATGTTTTGAAAAGAGGAAAAATATGGCTGTCATTCAAGAAGCTTCGAAAAGGACATCTTAAAAAATAAAAAGTGGACCAATTTTTTTTTTTATGGATGGAGAATGAGGTATTAGTATTTCACTTTCAATTATTTAGCTGGATATTTATTTGTTTAGATGTCAATTTTCATCTCTTTCAACATAGACTAGAGGCAACATACCCTTGTTTTCCATATTTAGACAATGAAAAATGTTATAGATTCTAATTTTAAAATTGGTTGGAAGATGGTTGGAACATGATAGGATAAATGAAATCCTCCTAGGGTAATATATTGGTTGAATTTTTCTCACCATATTGATGGAATATTGTTATTTGACACATAATATAGAAGGGCCCTATAGAAAGGAAAACCTAAGGGACAACTATTCGACTAAGTCAAAGCAATGCACAATACCCCACCATTGCTTTACTAAATTTCCCATGATATTTATGCACTTTTAGGGATGGGAGGAATCCTAACACTACACTACCAAAATTGGGGTTTTACAAGTAGTTCCCTTCCTAAATCTATAAGGCATCAGAGGAGATATCGCATGAATATGATTGAGTATTAACCCCCCATTTAAGGTAAGTGAATAAGACTATAGTTAAAACCCTTAATTCTTCCAAGTCACCTAATATTCCATGACCAAAGTTCACAAGGATAAACTATCATAAGCACCTGATTTCACAATGAAAAACATGCCTTTAGGAATGTATCTCCCACCTTCAAACATATTCTCTCAACATCTGGGAGAGGGGACATATGACCGACTCATGAAGTAGAGGTCAAAGGCCACAATAAATTGGCTATAATAATGGTTATTAGGGGTTTCTAGTTGTTGAATGAAGATAAATCTGTTAGGTCCCTATATTACTAGTATAGTCCCTTATTTTTGTTAGTGTAACCTCCTTATTGTTATTGTTGTACCCCTATAACCCTCATATTTTTATTATTGTTCCCTTCAATTATTACTGTTAGGTCAGCTAGGATTACATTGTGGCCCCACTAGGATTACATTGTGGCCCCATGGAATCCTATATATAGAAAGGAGGTTTTTTCATTTGTATCATCCAAGAATTGTTCATTCATGTAATGTATTGAAGGTTTCCCCCTCGAAGTGGCTTATTTCTAAGGCGTTGATATCTCTTTTCTTCTATTTTTGGAGCCGGTTTCTCAACATTTGGTATCAGAGCGTTGGATTCTAAGTTTTTGCTGCTCCAAATAGGTCATCATGGAATTTTTTCTATAACTTGTTTTATAGAAAGATTAAAAAGCTAAAATATTTAGAGTATGAAGCTGAAATCTTGGGTAACATCATTACAAAATTTCAGATCTTGGTTCACAATATTTTCGGAGATATTGTCTGTGGAAGTTAGGTCTTTTGCAGGCTCCCGAATTTCATCTCAAAGAGGTGATCGTCTGGAAATCTTAATAACTCTTCCTCTAGGCATCATATTGGAATTATGTAAAAATTCGTTGCAAGAAGATGTAATTTAGTTTCCTTTCTATCAGTTTCAAAGCTGAAGGAGGAAATAGTGACACGTGACAAGTCATACAAGTTCGCTCTACTGAACTAGTCCATAATTAGGTCATCGTAGGAGATTGGGCACAACTTTGTCTTCACGAATCCAAATTAGGTCAGACCAATGGCATTTGAAATAGAATTCATAGGGCTAACTTAGTGCTAGATGTCATATATTGAAGATCATAAATCACAGAGATAATTTAGTTTCAATATCAAGCTCCTCAAAAGCAAGAAAAAAGTGTGTATTTTTTTCTGAATTGCATAAGTCTTGTGTGAAAAAAATTAGTTTGAAGTGATTCGAAGGGCCTATTGAGCATATATTTTAGTATTGGGTTCTAAAATTCCTCCTAAAAATAATTGAGCACCCATTAAGCCCTCAGAGTACTATACTATGACTCATGAAGATGAAGAATTGAAACATGATCTATCAAAATTACAAGAGAAACTGCACCAAATTTCGCTCTCGCAAAGAGCAACAAAAATTGAAATGGAAGTTTTGAAGAAAGGCGTGGAAGCGAAGATGGATGGTTTTAAGAATAATATGGATGGTTTGAAGAAAGGTGTGGAATCTAGGATGGATGGCATGGAAGTTGGCATGGAATCTAAGATGGATGACATGGAAGATAAAATGAAAGAAAACATGGAAAACATGAAGAATGATCTAAAAGAAGACAAGGAAGGTTTGACAAAGTTGATACAAGAAATGTTCCCTAATGGAGAAAAGATAGTAGAGGAAACTCATGATGAGAAAAAAATAAATGTTAATCATGATTGCATAAACTCTAATGTTGGATGGGAGAACCACCATATTCCAAAGATGGATATGAGGAAGTTTGATGGCAAGGATCCCATAACATGGATACTATATATGGAGCAATATTTTGATCTCAATAATGTGCATAACACAGAAAAGGTACGCATTGCAACTTTACATTTAGAACAAAATACATTTGTATGGTATCAATGGCTTTACTATAGTAAAAAAAATGTCACTTAGTCTATTTTTACAATGGAAATGATAGCATATTATAAGGATACAAAGAGCAACACCTTCTTTAGCCAATTGATAAATCTCAAAAAAAAGGGTTTAGTGTCGGATCACATTGAGGACTTCCAAAATTTGAATATAAGGGTAACTAATATTCCAAAGGAATACAGGATTGATGTCTTCATAGGGACTTTAAAGGATAACATCCAACATGAAGTCCTCATTTAGGAAACTGATTCGTTGGAGAAGGCATTTAGGTTGGCAAGAAAAATTGAATGTAAAATTATGGTGACAAAGAAGCATAACACTCACATCTATAAATATGGAAGTGTTGCTACTCCTAGACTTCCACAACCTACAAGGTTGACACCAAAACAATTGGAAGAAAAAAGAGAAAAACTGCTTTGCTAAATTTGTGATAGAAAATACACTAAAGGTCATAAGTGCACTGAGAAGAAATTAATTTACATATATTGTGAAGAGGAGGAAGAAATAAAGAAGAAACTTCAAAAGTAGAGGATATACACCAGGAAGAAACCGAAGAAGAAGAAGAAATGAGTCTGACCATATCATGTAATGCATTGGCGGGAATTACCACTCCTCAAACTCTCAAGATATAAAAACATATCAAGAAGAAAAAGGTAATAGTGTTGATTGATTCGAGTAGTGCCCATAATTTTATTCATTGTAAGGTAGCCAAGGAATTGAATTGTTTCCTATACCCAACACCAGAATCTCAAGTGATGGTTGCGAATGGAGGAATTATAAAGTTCTCTGGAAAATTCCATACTATCAAGCTAGCCATAGGGGATTATTAATTGAATATTCCAATGTTGTCCATCCCAATGGGAGGTGCTGATGTTGTACTAGGAGTACAATGGTTACAATCTTTGGGGATGGTAGATTTTAATTTTCAAGAATTTTTCTTGAATTTTTTTCAAAGCGAAAGGAAATGAAATTACGAGGTATCACAAGGAAGCCAGGAAATATAATAAGCTCTACTATCATGAAAAATCTTTTGAAGAAAGAACAATGGGGTGTAATTACACAATTATGCTCACTGGAATCTCCAACATCAAAATCATCTATTTCTCCAGATCTCCAAAAATTCTTGGACAAAAATTCCAAGGTGTTTGATACTCCCAAAGGACTCCCACCTATTCGTGATCATGATCATGTTATTTATTTGATTCTGGGAAGTGTTCCTCCAAACATCAGGCCTTACAAATATCCTTATGTCCAAAAGAGCGAAATTGAACATATGATTGCATAAATGTTAGAGGTCGGTACAATTCAACCTAGTAAAAGTTCTTTCTCTACTCCAGTAGTATTGGTACACAAGAAATATGGATCATGGAGCATGTGTCCGAAATATAGGGAGCTCAATAATCTCACTATTAAAGATAAATTTCCCATTCCCGTGATTGATGAATTATTGGATGAATTACAGGGAGAAATTTATTTTACCAAGTTGGAACTTTGTTTAGGATACCATCAAATTAGAATGAAGACTAAAGATATTCCGAAAACAACATTTCAAAATCGTGAGGGTCATTTTGAATTTTTGGTCATGCCTTTTGGCCTTACCAATGCACCTTCTAAATTTCAAGGCTTGATGAATTCGATTTTGAAACCCTTCCTTAGAAAATTTGTGCTAGTATTTTTTGATGATATGCTAATCTACGGTAGGTGTTGGAAGGATCATGTTCAACATGTTGACAGTGTGCTCAAACTATTGGATGAGAAACAATTATATGCAAAAACATCCAAATGTCTCTTTGGAGTACAATAGGTGGAATATCTGGGTCATATTGTATTGCATGAGGGTGTTAAGGTAGACCCTAAAAAAATTAAAGCCATTAAGGAATGGAAATTCCCCACAACCATAAAGTTTTTGCATAAATTTCTTGGGTTAACAAGATATTATCGCAAGTTCCTTAAGAATTATGGGAGAATAAGAGCACCTCTAACAACATTATTGAAGAAAGATGCATTTTCATGGACTCCTGAAGCAACTAAGGCCTTTGAACATCTTAAAGAGGCAATGTGCCTAGCACCAGTCTTACCTATGCTAGACTTCACAAAAACCTTTATTGTGGAATGTGATGCCTCAGGAAATGGAATTGGTGTTGCTTTAATGCAAGAAGGAAGACCCATTTCTTTTGAAAGTCGTTTAATTAGAGGAAAGTATTTACAAGAGGAGATTTATAAGAAGGAAATGTTGGCAATACTACATGCACTAAAGAAATGGGGAATTTACCTAATGGGAACACACTTCAAGGTAAAAAATAATCATGATAGTCTTAAACACTTTTTGGAACAAAGACTATCTTTAGAAGAGCAGTAAAAATGGGTCACAAAGATGTTGGGTTATGACTTTGAAATAGTCTACAAAAAAGGGAAACTAAATTTTGTTGCAGATGCACTCTCCAGAAAGGATGAAGAGGTGGAAGCCTTGCTTTGTGCCATTACAATTATCCAACCAAATTGGATAACCGAAGCAAGGGATGAATGGAAGAAGGGCGAAGAAGTGTGGGCTCTCATTAAAAGGTTGCAGCAAGATCCTAGTACATATGATACATTTAGTTGGAAAAATTATTCCTTATGGTACAAAGATCGATTATATATTTGCAATAATTCCCAACTAAAACAAAATATTCTTTTGGAATTGCACACTTCTCCTTTAGGAGGTCACTTAGGATTTTTAAAAACTTACCACCGGGTGAAGAAATAATTTTTTTGGGATGGACTTAGATCTGATATTCAAACGTTTGTAGCAGAATTTTTTATTTTCCAGCAAAATAAAGTTGAGACAATTAAGACCCCGGGTCTTCTACAACCTTTATCCATTCGAATTCAGCATTGGGAGGAGATTGCAATGGATTTTATCATAGGTTTACCAAAGTTCGAAGGAAGGAGTGTCATCATGGTGGTAGTTGATAGACTTACCAAGCATGCACAATTTTGTGCATTATCTCATCCATTTAAAGTGAGTATAGTTGCTACTACATTTATGGAAAGAATGTAAAAGCTACATGGAAACTCGAAGATTATTGTAAGTGACAGAGATCCCATTTTTACAGGAATTTTGTGGATGGAATTACTTTCTTGTTTGGGTACTCAACTAGCTCATAGCTCATATTATCATCCTAAATCTGATGGTCAAACAAATATAGTAAATAAATGTTTGGAAGTATATCTTCATTATTTTGTATTTGATAATCAAGCACAATGGGTCAACTGGTTACCTCTCGCTGAATGGTGGTATAACACTTCCTTCCATACTGCAGCAAAAATGACCCCATTTATTGAACTTTATGGATATCATCCACCATCCATCACATCCTCTTTAAGGGAAAATGCTAGGGTTCAAACAGTGGAGGATCACATCGAGCATCAACAAGAATTTCTCCAACTCTTAAAGGATAACCTAAATTAGGCACAAAATAGAATGAAAGAACATGTAGATCAACATCGTAGTGAGAGAAGTTTTGATGTGGGAAATTGGGTACTTTTATGGCTACAACCATACAAAAAAATGTCCCTTAAGAAATCTAAAAAGGATAATAAATTATCTCCAAAGTACTATGGCCCTTACGAGGTTCTGCAAAAGATTGGTACTATGGCATACTAATTGGAGCTTCCTTCTTCTTCGCGAGTGCATCTAGTTTTCCATCTTTCGTGCTAAAAAAAGGTTATAGGGGACAAACTTCTAGTTCAAATAATATTTTCAGACCAATGAGGAAGGAAAACCATATTGGAACCTCAAGCAGTCACGAAAACAAGAACTTGGCAACTACGAAATCGATCAATTTTAGACTATCTCATCAAAGGGAAGAACTTACCCACTGAAGATTCTACATGGGAGGATGAGAATTTCATACAAAAGCACCTGGAGCTACTCAAGTGTTGAGGAAAACACTTTTTTGAAGGAGAGGAGCATGTTAGGTCCCTATATTACTAGTATAGTCCCTTATTTTTGTTATTGTAACCCCCTTGTTGTTATTTTTGTACCCTTGTAACCCCCATATTGTTATTATTTTTCCCTTCAATTATTATAGTTAGGTCGGCTAGGATTACATTGTGGCCACATAGACTCCTATATATATAGAATGGAGGTTTTGTCATTTGTATCATCCAAGAATTATTCATTCATGTAATTTATTGGAGGTTGCCCCCTCAAAGTGGCTTATTTCTAAGGCATTTATATCTCTTTTCTTCTATTTTTGGAGCTGGTTTCTCAACAAAATCCATGAGAAAATTTCTCACCTATGGGGTCACCCACTTTTGGTGGGTGACACATCCCACCATACCTTGTATTGTCATCCTAGAGACAGCGCATGGTTGAAAGGGAACCAATGCATATGACATCTAGGTAATTGTTTCAAGACTTTTAAAATATTGCTAAAATTTTATTGAATTTTCCCAAACATGATATAATCCACTTTGTAATATAACTTAATCTTGGAGATGAATATTTATGCCTGAATTGACCTTATGTTATCAAGACTTTAATTAGTTTTCTAGAAAGTAGAACTAATAAGAGGATAGATTTTATAACTTGGGCCCTTTAATAAAATCCAAATTTGAAACTCTAAGGTGAAATTTTGAATGATTTAGATTAAGAATGGAAGTTCATAAGCAGTGGAAACTATACTAAGATGTCTTTGAGTAGAAGTTATATGTATTCTCAGTAACTATTAAATATATGTTAAATAAATTTGTAACTTGCTCAAATAAATTTGTTATGATCATACGTGTTCTTCAAAGAAGGAAAATGAACATGGAAAACACATAAGAAAAAAAACCCATACTATAATGTCGCAATGCATACTAGAATCAACCTGGTGACTTTTATTATTATCTCCAAGGAAGAAAAACTAATTACAAGAGTACTCAAAATTTCAAACAATGAGCCATTATCCAATGGTTTTGATGTCCTTAAATATTACATCAAAATCTATTACAAAGGTATATACTCAAAAAATCTGTAACTTATTAACTATCTATTACTAAAAAGTCTTTTACAATTAAAAAAAAAGAATTTTTCTCATTTTTGAGAATTTTGATTAGTATTGGAACATTTACTTTTAGGATTGGTGATTTTTTCCACCATTTTAAATTATACTTTAGTAGGTGTAATCAACCTTTCACACTTCTTCCAAATTGTTTCATATGGGAAGTAAAAATAGATCATTTTATAGAATAAAACCTTCAAATTAAAAAGCTGTGTATAATCAGATTCTACAACAAAAAGTGTCTTCATTAGCCAAATAAGTTGGAACCCCTCTGCAAATAATTCATTATTATAATTATATTTAGAATTAAATTATTTTCACGTGGTGTATACAATTTAATTTTAAAAACCACTAGTTCCCCTTCATATAGTTTCCAAGAAAGAAGATTTCCATGTTGGTCTCAACAATTAGGTAGACCATATCAAGTCTTCTAGTCAAATTTGGAATCAAGAAAATACTAACTTGTGAACCTCCTTTAATGTATTCTCAACTTGAATATGAAGTAGGTTTCTGTCATTCATTTTAATAATTTCCATAATTACTCAAACCCCGATTCTGATACGTAATTCCCTTAGTTTAGTTGAATATTTTCAATTTAAATATTCAATTGATTGTATTTTTAGCCTTCATTTCTTCCTTCTTTATAGTTTTATTGCATTTATAAATACTGCATTGAAAACCATTCATCCTAACCTTATGTTGAGCAATTACATGAATAGATTCCCATTTAGAATGGACCTACTTGACAATATCATCCCAAACAATTTTTATAGCTTCAATTAGAGAGATATTTCCTTTCAATTTGGTTTTTATCTCCATGATATCATATTATGTTGCCTTTTTCTTGGTGGTCAACTAATATTTTTTTATTTTATTTTGTTTTGTTTAGCTACGTCTACTTGATATGAATTTCTCCTTTAACTAAGTTAGGTTGTCCCAAATTTTCTTTAGTTCAATCTATGAAATTATATGTTCTATTATAACTTTTGTAAGATTCTCTCAAGGGTCATCTGACTCACTTGGGAAAAAAATAGTGTAAACATGGCTTTCAATTGATTATTTTAAGCCCTACACTTGTTTATGAAAAATGGAAATTTCTTTGTTTCTGTCCACTAACTCTCTCATTTACACTTCCTTCTCTTTCTCAACAAGAGCTAGTTCAGTTGATTGCACATGCTTAGTCCCAAGAATTTTCAACTTCTTCCTTAATGACTACATCTCGAATTCTATGTTTTTAAACAAGATTTTAGTAACTTCTCTATCTTCTAGGTCTTTTCCCAATTTAACAACTAGATTCTTATAGTCATACTTTTTAATATCGAGTGCTATAGAATTCTCCTTTTCTTGATTGAGCTTATTAGTAACTTTATCCAAAATATTTTCTACTTTACTTACTGTCAAATAGATTTTTCTTAGGTCACTATAAATCATTTCCCCTGCTTGTATATGAAAATTAATCTTGCCAGGAAGTGGCATGTCAGCTACATTTATGGATAGATCTAATGTTTTAAAATTAGGTCTTAAAGGAAGATATTAAAAAATTAGATGCATGATGGACAATTTTAATTGCTTCCTTTCTAAATCCATAGTAGAGACTGGTATTGTTTGATAATTTGGAGTTGCTTGTGCTGCTATATAAGCTTCCATGTTGCTTCTCACCTTTTGAATTCTTTCTTCAATATGTTCATAAATCCTCTATAACACTTCTATGGTGGGGGGAATTTCGTCAATTGAGAATACCACTAAATTAGTGGAAAGAGAGGAGGAAGAGAACTCTTGGTTTCCCAAATGCATTTTAAAACTTGGTTGATTCGAGGGTGCCTCTATTAATATAACTTCTCCCTCTACTTCTTCTTCTCTTTGAACCTTTTCTCTGTTTTGCAATTGTGAGTTTTCTATCTCAAAATCAATTTGATTAGGTATATTTATATTCAATCTCGTATCCCTCACTATATGGGTTTGAACATATACTCTTTGTCTCATTTTTGCTCCTAACCATTTTTCTTGACTTTCCATTTTCTCAAGTTTTGACTTCATTTCATAAATACAAGGTGCATAAATAATATCCCTTATTTTATTTGAAATTATATGATCATGGTCATATTTCCACTTCTCTCCTTGATCAAATCCAAACTCCTCCATCATTTCTTCAACTTGTATGAGGGCTAGTATGTTATTCACAATGAATGGCCCAACAATTATTTCTAACTTAAAAATATGCCCTTTTCATTTAGGAACAAAATCAACTTGGTCAACAATTTAACTTCTTCTGATAAATTCAAGAGAAAATACCCTCATAGGAAAAATTAATGGCAAAATATATGGTGATACTTCAGCACAATAGAGTATTATCTTAGTGTAATCTTCAAAAATATACCAATCCCACATTTTGGTGTCCGTGTTGAGCTCGGACAACTCTTTTTCTTTAGGAAAAATCCTTAGAGGTTTCTTAATATTAAAAATACTCTATATAGTGGCCATGAATGATGAAAAGTAATAACAAAAGGTAGTACTTATTTCCTTCTTCCTAACAACACTAGTCCATTTAATCATAAATTTAATTTGATAATTTGAATCCCACATATTCAGACCCAGATGGCTAAAATAAGAAACATGTACATATAAGAACTTGTATACCAATATAAAGGGATATCCAAAAACACCAAAAATATGATTACTTTGAAATTGAAAAATAATAGACTTGGCTAGGTAAGAAGGTATATCGAAAAAAATATCTGGTTGCAACATCAAACTCCAAAATCCTAGGGTTGTTCACTTACTATCCAAATATCATCTTCTCCCAAAAGAGAAAAAAATATAACTACGACGTGTCATGAAAATTCAAAAAATAAGGATGTTGGTTAATTCATCACAACTGAAGAAAATTCGGAATTTGGTGGCAGAATGAGTCTAAACAAACCTTCCTTATTCTCTTTAGAAAGAAGTCTATAAGTGAGGTGTAAGGCCTCATTTAAAAATATCCTAGGGTTCTTGTCTGTAGGAAAATTAAAATATTTGTGTGTATTAGCTCTAAAGTGACCTCAAAAATATTTTCTTGTGAAGAATACTTAACAAAAATCCTATGTAGGATGAAGGAAGACACTAACCAACTAATATTTTTTTGAAAATTATAGGTATGTCGATAATTACAATATAAATTTTGCAATGGATAACAAAAAAATATTATCTGAGTCACTCAAATAGTCATGAATTTCTGTCTAATCTCCAAAAGGTCCAAGGAGAAATAGGAAGCATATACTTTGGCTTCTCTATCCATAACAGGTGTATGAATAGGCATCGTAGAGATTATATTATTTTTAGTTCATTCCAGGCTTTTATCCATGTTTATAATTTTAAAGAAAGGATAAGGAAGAATTGTTGTGTTACGATTTTCCAAATAACCAGAGACAATGAACAGTCGAATGTTTATTTGGAATCGACAATGTACACTCTTGACGCTAGTCATCATAACTCTGCAACTGGAAGAAAAATAAAATAATATGTGGGATGACTTTTTCTCAAAAAATCTTGATGATGTGTAAGGTAACCCTCTCTTTCTTGACTTGCATGAGAGGTACTTGAGTTGTCACCAAATTTTGATGCATGGTTTTCATAAAAACCATTAACCACTTCTGAGGGTCCCCATAGTAGTTTATTAAAAGTGGAGGGGACCTCTAAAAATGAATCATTTTAATTGATTTGGAGATGGGTTTTTTATCCATCCTTCTTTCTGAAAGCTCATAATTATGTTTCTTTTTATTTCTTTAACCTGTCATAAATCATTTGATTCCTCGACCCATGTAAAAGCTTAGGGGAAAAATTTCACAAACATGGTATTTTTTGGACATTTTCTGAAAGGAAATCATTACTTTGGTTAAAAATTCACTTATTTTTACATATATATGATTAAATGGATGATATTTTCCAAAAAATGACCATTTTTAATAGTAAATTACATATATTTATTCAATATTTTCCCACATTCTATAGATATGAATTTTCAAACAAGAATAGTCCGCTACAATATTATACATAGGAAAAATATGAAATCCTTAGAAAATACCCTTCCTTGGGTTGATTCCAATGAGTGAAAATCTAACCCCAAAATTGTGTCCAGTTTAATTTCCAATTTATAAAAGTTTCTAACCCACTTTTCTATAGTTTAAGGATGAAATTTTAAACTTGAAAGTTTAGGCTTGTATAAAATATATAAATATCACTTTTGAAAAGGGATGGTTATATAAAAAATATTCTAGTACCTACATCCGAGGTGTGTGTGTATATATATATATATATATATATATATATATATATATATATATATATAGTGCTTTTTGTAGGAAAAGTAAAATGTAACATTTGAATACAACACTTTGTATTAAATAGCTACAGTCCTTGAATTATTTACCATTATAAATCTTCATTATTCTTGATTTGGTATTCCATTTGGGTAATATTGTAGATTAGGGCCTTATGTAAGACTTATAATTGACTAGCTAGGTGTATTGTCTCCTTCCTTATCTCATGTGTCTTTTCATATCAACACCCTCTAGGAGGAGGATAGCTAACCATGGCATGATTATATCTAGGAATTTCCAAAATCTAATACTCCAAGTATTTCTAGAATTAAGACTACCACTACACATGAAAAAAAAAATGAGAGGATTGTAGGCATAAAGCCTTTTTGAGTATTTGACAGGACCAATCAACTCAAAAATCACTATTAAATTCAAATATAAATAGTGAATTAGAAACCTATCCATAATTTTAATATGGAAAATAGGCTCATTACCATCAATAGGTGACCTATGATTAACCATTAACCATTAAACTGCAGAGTATTAATAGTAGTACTTTTATTAAGGCCACAAATATATTCTATAGAAACATTTTCAACATTTTCATATTGCATTCACCCAATATCATCATAAGAAATTATGTAGAGAGAACATTAGAAATAACAATGTAGTGGAATGGACATAGGTCTTTGATGAAATATTTATCATAGGGCTACACATATCTATAAAAATATTTTTTTACATGAAAAATGAGGTGACTCAAGGAGGCCACTATGACACTAAAGAACTAAGGCCCGCTAGGGAATTGAAGGCCCAAGGATGTTGTTATAATACCCAGAGCTAAAAGGCTGAGTCCCATTAGGGTGTTAGGTCCCTATATAACTAGTATAGCCCCTTATTATTGTTAGTGTAACCCCCTTATTGTTATTATTGTACCCTTGAAACCCCCATATTTTTATTATTCTGCCCTTAAATTATTATTTTTAGGTCGGCTAGGATTACATTGTGGCCCCACTAGGATTAAATTATGGCCCCATGGACTCCTAAATATAGATAGAAGGTTTTGTAAATTGTATCATCAAAGAATTGTTCATTTATGTAATGTATTGGAGATTTCCCCCTCGAAGTGGCTTATTTATAAGGCATTGATATCTCTTTTCTTCTATTTTTGGAGCTAGTTACGCAACATTTGGTATGAGAACTTTGGATTCTAGGGTTTTGCTGCTCTAAACAGGTAATCGTGGAATTTTCACTAAAACATTTTTTCTATGAAGGTTCAGAATCTGAAATTTCTAGGGTACGAAGCCAAAATCCTGAGGAAACTCGTCAAAAAAATTCAGATCTTGGCTCACAATATTTTCGGAAATATGATCTGGGGAATGTAGTTCTTTTTTAGGCTCTCGAATTTCATCTCAAAGAGGTGATCATGGGAAAAGTCTCATAATTCTCTCTCTGAACATTGGATTGGAGTGCCGTAAAAAGTGGTTACAATTAAATATACTGTAGTTTATTGGCTATCAATTTCAGAGCCGAAGGATGAAATAGTGATACGTGGCAAGTCGTACAAGTTCACTCTACTGAACCAATCCATAATTAGGTCATTGTGGGAGATTGGACATAAATTTGTCTTGGAGAATCCAAATCAAGTCAGACCTGTGGCATTCAAAAGAGAATTTAGAGGGCTACTTCAACGCTGAATTGTAGATATTGAAGAGCTGCAATCACAGAGATAATCCAATTTCAATATCGAGCTCCTCAAAAGTAAGAAAAAGGTGTGTATTTTGTTTTTCGAATTTCATAAGTCTTGTTTGAAGAATCAATTTGAATTGATTCCAAGGGCATATTGTAGAATAGATATCAATATTTGGTTCTAAAAAATGCCCCGTAAAAATAATTCAAAACACATTAAGCCTTCAGAAGGCTCTACTATGACTCATGAAGATGAAGAATTGCAATATGATCTATGAAAATTACAAGAACAAGTGCATGAAATTTCGTTCTCGCAAAGAGCAGCAAAAAATGAAATGGAATTTTTGAAGAAAGGCATGGAATCGAAGATGGATGGTGTGAAGAATAATATGGATCATTTGAATAATAATATGGATTGTTTGAAGAAAGGAGTGGAATCTAAGATATATGGCATGGAAGCTGGCATGGAATCTAAGATGGATGACATGGAAGCTAAAATGGAAAACATGAAGAATGACCTAAAAGCAGACATGGAAGGTTTGACAAAGTTGATATAATAAATGTTTCCTAATGGTGAAAAGATAGTAGAGGAAACTCATGATGAGAACAAAATACATGTTAATCATGATTTCATAAACTCTAATGTTGGCAGGAAGAACCACCATATTCCAAAAATGGATATGAGGAATCTCAATGGAAAGGATCCTGTAACATGGATACTACATATGGAGCAATATTTTGATCTCCATAATGTTCAAAACACACAAAAGGTACGCATTGCAACTTTACATTTAGAACAAAATACATTTTTATGGTATCGATGGCTTTGCTCCATAAAAAAATTGTGACATGGTCAATTTTTACGGAGGAAATGATAGCACATTATGAGGATACAAAGAGAAACACCTTCTTTAGCCAATTGATAAATCTAAAACAAAAGGGTTTAGTGGGGGAGCACATTGAGGACTTCCAAAAATTGAATATAAGGTAACTGATATTCCAGAGGAACACAGGATTGATCTCTTCATAGGCACTTTAAAGGACAATACTGGGAGAAGGCATTCAAAGGAAAGAAAATCGAATGTAAAACTATGGCGAGAAGCAAGAGAAGCATACCACCTACTTCTATAAAGAAGGAAGTCTTTACTACGTTTAGATTTCTGACAACTCACAAGGTTGCATACCACAAATACCAGAAGAAAAAAGAGCAAAAGGGCTTTGCTACAGTTGTGATAGAAAATACACCAAAGGTCATAAGTGTGCTGAAAAGAAATTATTTTACATAGATTGTGAAGAAGTAGAAGAAAATGAACAAGAAGAGGATACACACCAGGAACCAGCCAGAGAAGAGGAAGAAATGAGTCCCAAATTTTGTATTTGTAGCCATATATTAATAGGACCACTACTCCTTAAACTTCCTAACATAGAAGGACATATCATGTATAGTAAAGGTAATAGTGTTGATTGATTCAGGTAGCACCAAAATTTTATTCATTGTAAGGTAGCCAAGGAATTGAATTGTTTCCTCCACCCAGCACCAGAATATCAATTGATGGTTGCAAATGGAGGAACTATAAATTACTCTGGAAAATTCCATAATATCAAGCTAACCATGGGTGATTATGTATTAAATAGTCCAATTCTTTCCATTTCTATGGGAGGTGTTGATGTTGTACTAGGAGTACAATGGTTACAATCTTTGGGGACAGTAGCTTTTAACTTTCGAGAACTTTTCTTGAATTTTTTTCAGAACGAAAGGAAGTCGAATTACGGGGTATTGCAGGGAAGCTAGGAAAGATAATAAGCTCTAATGTCATGACAAAGCTTCTAAAGAAAGAACAACTAGGCATAATTGCACAATTATGCTCACTAGAAGTTCCAACATTAAAATCATCTATTTCTGTAGATCTCCAACAAGTCTTGGACAATCATTCCAAGGTGTTTGAAACTCCCAAAGGACTCCCACCTATCTGTGATCATGATCATGCTATTCATTTGATTTCAGGAAGTTTTACTCCAAACATCAGGCCCTATAGATATCCTTATGTCCAAAAGAGCGAAATTGAAACGTATGATCGTTAAATGTTTGCTAAGCAGTATAATTCAACCTAGTCAAAGCTCTTTCTTCTCCGTAGTATTGGCACAAGAAGGATGGATCACAGCACACAACCAGATTATAGGGAGCTCAATAAGCTCACCATTAAAGATAAATTTCCCATTCTTGTGATTGATGAATTATTGGATGAATTACATGGAGCAATTTATTTTACCAAGTTCGATCTTCGTACAGGATATCATCAAATTAGAATGAAGACCGAAGATATTCCAAAAATAGCATTTCGAACTCATGAGGGTCATCATGAATTTTTGGTCATGCCTTTCAGCCTTACCAATGCAGCTTCTACATTTCAAGGTTTGATGAATTCCATTTTCAAACCCTTAGAAAATTTGTGCTAGTAGTTTTTGATGATATACTAATCTACAATAGGTCCTGGAAGGATCATGTTCAACATGTTGACAGGGTGCTCAAACTATTGCAGGAGAAACAATTATATGCAAAAACATCCAAATGTTTCTTTGGAGTACAATAGGTGGAATATCTGGGTCATATTGTATCTCACAAGGGTGTTAAGGTAGACCCTAACAAAATTAAAGCCATTAAGGAATGGAAAGTCCCCACAGCCATAAAGCAGTTGCGAGGATTTATCGGCTTAACAGGGTATTATCACAATTTTGTTAAGAATTAGGGGAGAATAGCAGCACCTCTAACAACATTATTGAAGAAAGATGCATTTTCATGGACTCCTGAAGAAACTAAGGCCTTTGAACATCTTAAAGAGGCAATGTGCCTAGCACCAGTCTTAGCTACGCCAGACTTCACAAAAACCTTTATTGTGGAATGTGATGCCTCGGAAAATGGAATTGGTGTTGTTTTAATGCAAGAAGGAAGACCCATTGCTTTTGAAAGTCGTCCAATCAAAGGAAAGTATTTACAGAAAGCTATTTATGAGAAGGAAATGTTAGCAATACTGCATGCACTAAAGAAATGGAAACCTTACCTAATGGGAAGACACTTCAAAGACTTCACAGTAAAAATCGATCGCGATAGTCTTAAACACTTTTTGGAAACAAAAAATATCTTCTTAAGAGTAGCAAAAATGGGTCGCAAATATGTTGGGTTATGACTTGCACTCCAAAAAGGAAAGCTTTAATGTTGTTGCAATATGTACCCTAAGAAAGAATGAAGAGGTGGAAGCATTTATTTGTGCCATTTCTATTATCCAACCCGATTGGATAACTGAAGAAAGAGATGAATAGAAGAAGGACAAAGATGTCTGGACACTCATTCAAAATTTTCACCAAGATCCTAGTACATCTGTTACATTTAGTTGGAAAAATGACTGTTTATGGTACAAATATCGCTTATATCTTTGTAAAAATTCCCAACTAAAACAAAAGATTCTTTTCGAATTGCACACTTCCCCTTTAGGAGGACACTCAGGATTTTTAAAAACTTACCACAGGGTTAAGAAAGAATTTTTTCGGGATGGCCTTAAATAAGATATTCAAAAGTTTGTGGCGGAATGTTTGGTGTGCCAGCAGAATAAAGTTGAGACAATTAAGACCTTGAGATTTCTACAAACTTTATCCATTCCAAGTCAACGTTGGGAGGAGATTTCAATGGATTTTATCACAGGCTTACCTAATTCCGAAGGAATGAGTGTCATCATGGTGGTAGTTGATAGAATTACCAAGTATGCACACTTTTGTGCATTATCTCATCCATTTAAAGCAAGTACAGTTGCTACGACATTTATGAACACAATTCAAAAGCTACGTGGAAGCCCAAGGGTTTTTGTGAGTGACAGAGATCCCATTTTTACTGGAAATTTTTGGACGGAGTTATTTTCTTGTTTGGGTACTCAATTAGCTCATAGCTCATCTTATCATCCTCAATCTGACGGTCAAACTGAGATAGTAAATAAATGTTTGGAAGGATATATTTGTTGTTTTGTATCTAATAAACAAACACAATGGGTCAAGTGGTTACCTCTTGCTGAATGGTGGTATAACACTTCCTTCCATACTGCAAAAAAAATGACCCCATTTATGGCACTTTATGGATATCATCCACCATCCATCACATCATATTTAAGGGAAAATTTGAAGGTTCAAGCAGTGCAAGATCACATCAAGAATCAATAAGAAGTTCCCCAACTCTTAAAGGATAACCTGAATTTGGCACAAAATTGAATGAAACAACAGACAAATCAACATCGCAGTGAGATAAGTTTTGATGTAGGAGATTGGGTATTTTTACGGCTACAACAATACAAAAAACTGTCCCTCAAGCAAGTTAAGAAGGATAATAAATTATCACCAAAGTAGTATGGTCCTTACAAGGTGTTGCAAAAGATTGGTACTATGGCATACAAATTGGAGCTTCCTTCTTCTTCACGAGTGCATCCAGTTTTCCATGTTTCATGCTTAAAGAAGGTTATAGGTGAAAATATTCCAGTTCAAACAATATTGCTTGAATCTGATGAGGAAGGAAAAATCATATTGGAACCTGGTTACTTGGGGAAACAAGAACTGATAAATATGGAGCTAATCAATTTATATCTCACCATTGGAAGAACTTTACCCACTAAAGATTCTACATGGGAGGATGAGAATTTTTATGGCTGTACATCTGACGTAGCCCTGCTATTGAGGACAACACTTTTGTGAAGGAGAGGGGCATGTTAGGTCCCTATATTACTAGTATAGTCCCTTATTGTTGTTAGTGTAACCCCCTTCTTGTTATTATTGTACCCCTGTAACCCCATATTGTTATTATTATGCCCTTAAATTATTATTGTTAGGTCGGCTAGGATTACATTGTGGCCCCACTGGGATTACATTATGGCCCCATGGACTCCTATATTTAGAAAGGAGGTTTTGTAATTTGTATCATCCAAGAATTGTTCATTCATGTAATGTATTGGAGGTTGCCCCCTCAAAGTGGCTTATTTCTAAGGCGTTGATATCTTTTTTCTTCTATTTTTGGAGCTGGTTACACAACATAGGGTGTTTTTACATGACATGAATACGATGTAACAATTTCGTAGACCCATAGAATGCGATCATCATTATAACACTGCCAATTAATTACATTTAATAGTGTTCATTTATTTGAAGCACACAGTCCCTTCCTTTTACCCTATGAAAGCCATGCCATTTGGAGTACTATTGAACAACAAAAGTATATATGTGAAAAAATAAAATTATTTAGCTCTATTAATATTACTTAATTTAGTTCTATTAATATTACTTATGAGTAAAAATGTACTCTCCATTTTGAATAATTCAATTTGTCCTTGAAATGAAGGTTGGTTGTGAATTTTTATGAAGTGGGACAAAATTTTCTTACTTTACTAAAATGCATGTCGATGCTTCATTTATTTCCCAAATTGATTGATTCAAACAATATATTATTTATTCTACTATTTAATGCAATTTTACATTGTTATATCTTTACTAACTAGTAGAGTAGTAATAGATTTAATTTTCTTAGGTCTAGAAGTCTCTATTGTACCCAATTTCATTTTAAAAAAATTTCAACACTTTGACATTACATTCAACCCATATCATCATAAGAAATTATATGGAGAGAAAATTAGAAATAAAAATGTAGCGGAACAATCATACATTTTCCATGATATATCTACCATAGGTCTGTCAGATATCTCTACAAGAGGGCTCAAGATATGTTCTTCATATCTCTATCAAAATATTTTATCATATCACAGATAATAAGGCCCAAATATGTCATGTTTGTATGCAAGAATTGAGGCCCACTAGGGTGTTGTTACACCAAAAGACTGAGGTCCATTAAGGCACCATTACCCCACAATAATTAGGTAAAATTTCAGACCTATAAGATAATATTATCATTATATCACTACTAATTAATTATAGGTCTTGGTGTTCATTTAGCTAAGTCGCACAAACCCTGCATTTTAACCTGTGATATGCATGTAATATGGAGTATTATTTAACAATGTGCGTGTGTGTGTGCATGAAAACTTAAAATATTTAATTGTATTAATGTTACTTATGAGTAAATAAATAGTCTCCAAGTTGAGTTAGTCAGTTTGGACTTCAAATGAAGGTTGGGCATGCATTTATATGAAGCATGCCAAAATTTCCTTGCTTCACTAAAATCCAAACCCATGAGTAATTTCTTGAAAAATATAAATGATTCAAATTATATATTGTTTATTTTAGTATTTTACACATGTTTAAATTTTTATATATTTACTAACTAGTACAGTAGTAACAGTATAAATTTTATTAGGGATGGAAGTCTCTATTGTAGATAATTTCATTTTAAATGTATTTCATATTACATTCACCCCATATCATCATAAGTAATTATGTACATAGAAAATTAGTAACATCAATGCAGGATAACATTCATATATGTATCATGATATAACTGCCACAGTTCTGTAATGATATCTTTATCACATGGCTCGTCATATCTCCTTCATATATTTTTCATCTTGTTTTCTCATTTCACATATAAGAAGGCCCAAAGGGGCCACTATGATACTGAAGAACTGAGGCCCATTAGGGAGTTTGTAAACCACAATACTGAGGCCCATTAGGTCTTTGTTTGGCATGACAAGTCTGAGGTACAATTTTGTAGACTCATAGGATGGAATGATCATTATATTGCTTCTAATTAATTACAGGTTTTTCTCTCCATTTATTTGAGGCACACAAACACTGCCTCTTACCCTATGAAATTTATGCAATTTGGAGCATTATTGAACACAATAATTATATATGTGAAAGAATAAAAATATTTAACTGTATCAGTGTTACTTATGAGTAAAAAAATACCTCCAAGTTGAATCATTCAATTTTTCCTTGAAATGAAGGTTGAACATGCATTTTTATGAATAATACCAAAATTTCCTTTCTTCATTAAAATGAAAGCACATGCTTCATTTCTCAGAAAATATGATTGATTCAAATTGTAAATTGTTTATTTAACTATTTTACACTTTTACATTGTTCTATATTTAATAACCAATATAGTAATAACACCGTTAATTTTATTATGGCTACAAGTCTCTATTGTCAATAATTCCCCTTTAAAACATTTTCAACATTTTCACATTGCATTTACCCCATATCATCATAAGATATTATGTAGGGAGAATATTAACAATAAAAATGTAGGAAATCATCATAGTTTGTCATGATATCTCTCCCATATCTCTCTCAGGATATCTCGGTCATAGGGCTCAACACATATCATTCATATCTCTTCCATAATACTTTATCATATACCAAATCAGAAGGTCGAAAGAGGTTGATGTCATAACCAATAAGTAAGGCCCATTAGAGCTTTGCTACACCACAAGATTGAGGCACATTAGGGAATCATTTCTCTTTTTTCGTTGAAAAAAATTCACATTATATTAACATGTAAATATACATATATTACATGCAAAAAGTATTGGGGTGAATTTTCCCATCACCCATCAAGGTTCTCTCCCCTTGGAGAGAGAAGCCAAAGAACCTTCCCAAAATTTTCCAATGAAGCCTTGTGCAATGCATCCTAATAAATATGTTTAATGTAAACATTAAAAAATTTACATTTTGTGGTTGGACTGAGCGACAAAGATACATACCTTGAAGAGAATAAAAAGCCTAAAAAAATATAATTATGGTGTTAGACCACAACAAAAAAATGTGCCTCATCCTTGAGCCACTAAGTCCTTCTATCCCCATGGATTCAAAGATTTTGTTCCTAATGAGGTTGTATTATTTCTCCTGGAACAATGGGCACAGGGGTAAACAGAGAACCTGGTTTCCTTAGAGATATTTGAAGAGACTAGGTTTGGTTAGCCACATCCCGTCTCCCCATAGCAGCACTCTCAGAAAAAGAAACATGACCACCGTTATTGCTCCATGTCTGGGTTCCATGCCTATCCTAACAATTTCTATCTTCTCTCTATTTTATCTGATCCTTCCTTTGGTTGGTATTTGCAATGATTTGGTCTTCTTGCCTTCTTTAATATACTTTGTGGGTTAGTGAGGTGGGATGGATCATACTTTTTCAACCAACAATCACATTTCCCTAATGTGATTTTAACTCATTTTACCTATCACAACAAGGATTCTTCCTAATTTCAAGTAACAGTTAGTGGAAGGTGCTCGTGTCCTTCCATTGAGGAGGAGGGAAGAATAATTTCCTACTGGCACAAATCCCAGAGTGGGAACTGTATCAACACTGTCCCGCCACATTGACTTGCAAATTTATCCCTCAAGGGGTTTTCGGCTACACTTGCTGGTTTTATTGTAGCATCATGAGAGAACCATGTATCTAAGAAAAGTGTTCCCTCCCTGGTCCTGGCTACCTATCTCAACTTTACCACCTTCTATGGACGAAATATTATTTTATGTATCTGTCACTTCAAGCTCTTCTGAAGTAGTCTCTTATTCCATAATCAGTTAATTAGTTAATTCCTCAATTGTCCCTTTGGTGGTATTTTATAGTGTTTCAAACTACTTTCTCCTCCATCATGGCCTTTTGCGACCTTGAATCCGCCATTATGGTTTTTTTATTTGAATCATTGTTATAGCATCATTTCTCACCTTCATATGATTCATGATTGCTTTTATGGCTTTGGGCACCCATTCCTACAGAATTGGACAAATTCACTTAAAAACAGTGTAAAAATCTGCATACGCGATTATGCCCAGACTTTTCCGCGTGTATACGCGAGTCCAACTGCACTTTTCTGCGTATGCCATTAAAATCATTAAAAATATATATAAAAATTCCCTATTTTCGGGCTGGGTTGATGGTTACTCAGGTAGTTCAACCACCCCAGCACGTGGCCAACTATTTCCAACTGTTGAAACTACTTGGAGGGAGTATAAAAGCACCTCATGTGTATGGCCTAAGGGAGAGAAAGAATTATTGATATTATACTCTGTTGGTATTCCCTATCCAAGTCTGAATTCCCGTGCCTCCTGCACTTCCCAGTTCATTACAAGAAACCTTTGTTTCTTGGAGATGCTCATTCCTTTATATTTCATCTCGTATGCACCAGTTCGGAAGGAATCTTAGCGAGGCAAGGGTGGGACGGATCCGGACGACGGTCTGTTCAAAGATCGTGGAAGGATTCAGGTGATCTCTCCACTCGTTATTTTTGTACATGCTATTTATAATATAGAAGTACCATCTTGTTCCCGAAATATACGTGTTAGTGTCTGCTTACATATATGAGAATATTGTTATTTAAGCATTCATTATGGTTTATCTGATGTTTTATATGGATTTCACTAACATTTAGAGTAGATATATGCTGTACAACCAGTTCTTCGTGCTTGTTTCTTCTTGTCTTTCAGGTTAAGAAGGAAGGACGGTTGCTGGGGGTTTGGATCCCGCGGGATCTGCTTCAACCGTAGGACCTACGGGTAACTTCCTCGATCTACTCTATTTATTTTTTCATGAACATGTATGGTTGTGTGAGTCCTTCTTAAGTAGCATGCCCCTGCTCTGTGGAGGTTTAAGCCCAACAAACCTCTAGGGTGATTTTCCCCGAAACAGAACTGGCGACTCTGCTGGGGATCACATTCTTGTGATTCCCCTGTTGGGTGGTTTCAGCTGTTTGATAGGTTTCCGACAGTTTTAACTTTCATTTGCAGTCCAGTTTACTTTTTTCAGTCAGTCTGAAGTCCTGGTTTCTTATCCAGGCTTGATCCTTTTTGTTTTTTCACTATTTACCTTTATATACGCGCTTTTTTATGCACACAGTCGCGTATACACGCAAGTTTGTCTAAAGGAAGTCGCGTATACGCGTGTTTCCTTTAGCACAGTCGCGTATGCACGCTTGTTGCTAAACTGTGAAGTAGCGTATACCTAGGAAGATTTTGAATTTTTGGATTTCTTGACTTTTTAGTCCTTTCTGGCTGTGGAGACCTGTTCCTATAGTGTCTTTGTACTCTCTGGATTGTGAAGAAGGTGGTCTTTGGTCTTTTCTCTCTTTCATTTGATTGAAAACTAGTCTTTTTGGCAAAGTGTTGTTTCTGGTGCTGGCACTTCTGGTTTGAGTACCAAGATAGCTTTCTGGGCATTCTTGGTTGTTCTGCTTCATCAGGACAGAGAGCTCCTGCTCATTTACTCTCTCCTGTCTTTATGTTTTGCTTAGCACTATGATTTTTGCCCGTTTCTTGATTGTTTTTCTTGAGTTCAGTTGGCTAGGTCTTGTTGCAACTTTTGAAGAGTCTTTTTGGTTCTTTGGAGTTTTTGCTTGCGACAGGATTGCACTATTATTTTAGGCTGAGTGGCTGAGTTTTCTTGTCTTCTTTTGCTTGTATTGATCTTGCTACTAGTTAGCCTTATAAGATTTGCAGCATTTTTGGAAGTATTTGCTTGAAATTCAGTATTGATTGGCTTGGAATTTTATAGTTTTACTTGGTCTTTTTGAACTCTTTTATAAAACACAAAAGCTCAAAAAACATTTTGCTTTGTTGTTTGCTTTTGTTTTTGCATTTTTGTTTTCGTTTCTTTGTGTCTTTTGAAGCTTGGTTGAAGTTTCTTGCCTTTGGATTTTGGCTTAATAATTGGAAGGGAGTTGTCATTCATTTCTTCCTCTTGTTTTTAAGCATCTTTGGTGTCTTCATATTAAGAGTTCTTGATTTCGGGAACTAGCTTTCTGGACAACCAAGAAGAGTTAAAACTGAAGGACTTTTTGGGAAATTTCACTCTGCTTTAGGAGATTTGCATCTTAGGATTTGCATGCTTGTAGTGATTTGCATTAGGTGCATTTAAACATTTAGTCAATTTCATAGTTTTTGTGAGTGTGAGTTTTCTATCTGAAAAGATAAAATACAATTTTTTAATCTCGTAGAACTCGTGTAGAAGTTTCTTTTCATCGAAAGACAATAACTGCATTTGCATGTAGTTTGGTTTTTATTAATTTCTTTCTGCATCAAAACATCATAAGTTTCATTTCCAAATCCTTGTGACTTAACATAACAGCCCATTAAAATAAGCGATATAATTTAAAATCAACTAGCAAGTTTTCTAAGTGTCATACACCAACTAGCTAGGTTGTAGGGCCTTGGATTAGGTGAGTGGAGAGTTAACTCTCCAAGGCCGCTCAAAAAAAACATAGAAGTTGATTAATTGAGCGAAATCCAACTCTGTTAGGTGGACCGGGAAAGCTCTCCTCCAGAGAGTCAAGCGCGAGGGGAAGTGAAGGCTGAGAAGAGAGATACCCCCTCTCTGATTTGCTGAATCTGACCTCAAGACCGTTCCGCCCATCTTCTGACACGGATTGGTGCCCATAGTTTCCACTCCTAGGTTCCACATAGGTGACTGCGGGGGGGAATACTCGTGGTACCTGAGGCAGATGTCGTATCACTTTCAGTAGTACTTCTGGGGGTGCCCTTGTGAAGCTTGGGTACTTGTGCCGGCAAAGGCTGTCGTTAGGAGGTCAGCGTAACTGTTTACGGCCTTTGCTAGTTTTTACGGGCCGTAATTATCCCAGACTGCTGTCGGGAGGTACTATATTTCGCTTTCCTGTATTTTGGTGTCCAGTCCTCATCACCCGGAGCGGAAATACTTGAAGGATGTCTGCTTGATTTTATCTCAGGGATTTTTCTTATAGTGAGTGCTCTTTTCTCCTAGCTTGCCTAGCTTTTCACTTTTTTTAGTCTAATTTAAAATCTATAAAAGTGGTTGATCAAGCGCCTCATCGATCGAGGAGAATCCGAGGGTTATCTCTCGAGAGTCCAGAGCCTTCTTCGAGAAGGCGTAGGAGTGATTTAGCAAGTGGTTACCACCCGGTGACATCTGATGCAGTGGAGAGAGATCCTCCACAAGGGTCTGAAGGTTTCATAGCTGATTCTGGTGTCGGTTCCGAGAGGAGCGTTCCGCTCACCTCGCAGGTTTTATTTCCCTCGGGGAAAAAAGAATTTTAAATTGAAGAAATGCAGACCTCCTTCGTCGGGTCCATCTCCTCTTCCTCCCCTAGTGTCGTTCATTGTTCGATACATTGGACCGAGTCGGAAGACGAGAAGATCTTCGTATCATTCTTGCACCGATGGCGGGCGGGAAGCAGCGACACGACGCGAGTCTTGCCGGAGTGAGACTCTTACTTACGGCCCAGACGAGAGCACTATTACTTCATCTTGATTGCTTCTAGTCTTGATTTTGCAAACAGGCTGCGGTTTCACCCAAGCCAAATTGCTTCTCATTACAGTCCCTTACGTTAGGGCCCTCTGAGTAGAATCTCTCTTTTCCTTTTTAAGCTATTTCTTGTTGGATCTCTTATGTCTAACATGGCTAGTGGATCAACTTCGTTTCAGGGTTTCCCCTTTGGGACTGGGCATATTCCCAGTCCCAATCCTTCTTTAGGGTCGTTTCCTTTTACCTCCCAGACCCAAAGTTTTAATCCTTGGGCTCAGGGGCCAAGTTCGACTGCTTTTATGGGGTGGAATCCTATGTTTGCAACGTCGGGGGCAGGGAATCAGTTCATCGCGAGTCATCCAAGGAATGCTTCTTTCCCTGCATCGAGTGCTTATCAGTCTTTTTCTCCTCTATCTAATGCATGGAACCCCTATTTGAGGGCTCTTTCTTATTTCCCTTACTTGTTGAGCGAGTGTGGGCACCGGAAACTGCAACGTTGGGAGGAGGTTCTTCTCGCTTTTTCTACGAGTCCTTTCGGAAACTGGTACCTTATCAAATCCGGGCTATTCTTTTAGAATGTTGGGAATCCATCCCATCAAGGATCGAATCATGAGCTCGCCTCACTTACCTTACGGCAACGTTAAACTTGCCGGATACGCCCGAGATGTGACTAATGATGCCGATTCGTTATAGTCCGGGGTGGCCTCCGGTCCGGCCAAACTTTCTTCGGATATTCCAAAGTTTAAGTGCAAGAATGGAGGGTATAGGCTCTGTACATCACCACTTTCCACTTATGGTGTTCTTTTCAAACTCCTCATCGATGATTCGATTAGGTTGAGATGTTTAATGCACCCTAGCTAGGCATGTTTGCTGGAAATGGTATGTCAAGTTAGCGAGAGCGGTTTTACATTTGGAGAATTGGCTGTCACATTTCTAAACCATTTTCAGTTGCCTGTCCGATATGAGGCTGGGACGGAACTCCTGGCTAATTTTAAGCAGGACGAAGCAACCCACATTTCTTATCACATTCAGGAATGGAGGAGAAGGAAGAGGCTTATTAAAGCTCATATTCCAGGAGAATTCCTTCTCGAATGGTTTCTGAAATCTCTGCAATCAGACATTTCAAAAGATGTATCCCTATCTGGGGTATTTTCTGAGGAGCAGGCCATTTTTAGGGCCCAGCAGCTGGAACTGATCTATTCTCAGTCTGGGGTCCTTTATAAATATTTGCCCAATGCTCCTCGCTCCAAATTGGATTTGTCGAAAACTAAGCCCGGTCCGCATGGTGATGGGCTTGTCGGATCGATCAATAGTGGTGCAGCCGGCCTGCTTTCTCAACTGCAGCAGTTGTCTTTGCAATTTGCTCCTTCTAGTCAGGCTGTGCCTGCCGAGTCATCACCTTCCCAGTATTTGTCCATAAATGTTGTCCAAGCTTCTGATCCCAAAGGAAATCAACAATCTGATGGGAAGAAGAAGGGACGAAATAACAAGAAGAAGGGCAAGAACGGGAAGGGTAATGCAAATAAAACCAACGAGCGTGTTGGTGAGGGTCCAAAGGAGAAAAAGAAAGTGAAGTTTCCATGCAAGTTGTGTACTGGAGACCATCTCACACACCTTTGCCCTAAAATTTAGGATGCGCAGCGCTTGTTAGCCCAGCAGGGTTCTTCTAGTTCCCAGGCTGTGTTAACAAACCCTTTTCCCCAAGGGCAGCAATTAGTTGTTGGCGCAAACCAAAATCCTGGGGCTTCCTCTGGGGGCACCCAGGAAGGGGAAATTCCATCGAACATTTTTATGATGAGTGCTCACGCGGATATCGCTACGAGATCCCGTGATTATGGCGGAGAAGAGTCTTTGAAAGCTAAGGAAGTTCCTGATGCTACTGAGCCGCTTCACATTACGAAGCCTACTGTCGAGTCTATGCCTCGGATGCCCAAAGCATCTTCTAAGCGATCAACGATTAATCCAAATGCTAGGGCTGCCCAGAACTACTTGATTGTGGAAGATCTGGCGCAGAGTCCTTGTGCTATGTCGGCTTTAGAGGTACTCCAGTCTTGTCCGGCTCAGCGCAGTGCTTTGCTCACTACCATTGGGGCTATTGATCCGAAAAATTCTCTTCTGATTACTTTTGATATGACTAATTTTAAGAAGAGATTACCGCATCATATGGCTTTTCATATTAAATCATCGTACCGGAAGTGTAACATCTTTCGGACGGTTGTTGACGAGGGTGCTTCCACATGCGTGATGTCTCTCGCATGCTGGAAGACACTTGGATCTCCCAAAGCTGTTCCATCTAGCACTGTTCTGACTGCGTTCGATGGCCATTCTCACAGACCCCATGGTATTGTCCCAGCTTTGCCCATCTGTGTTGGGGGAAAAACTGTCAATATAGAGGTTGAGGTAGTGGATGCAAGCTTGGACTACAACCTTCTGTTGGGGAGAAATTGGATTTATGAGATGGATGCCATTGCATCCTCATTATTTAGAATTATATGTTTCCCCCACGAAGGGAGGATTGTTACAGTGGATCAACTAGACTGTCCTCCTGTAGACCCGAATGCGTCTACTGACTCATCTATTCCTAAGTTGGATAATACTAAGGCACCTGTTGAGAATTTAGGAGTTGGAATGTATTCTTCCTTGATGGGTACTTTTGATATTCCTCCTCCTACGGTTCATATTAATGCAATTTCATCCTCCAATGCTCCTCTTCGAAGAGAGTTCTTCAGAACTCATTATTTTTCGGACCCTTGGACCTTACCTTCCCCTACTGCCACATTAGCGGAAGGTCAAGTGGGTGGAATGGAATTTCCAATTTCTGCAGCTGAGATTGCGTATCAGTCTATTGTTGACTCTGCAGAATCCATCCCAACTCCTCTTTCACCGGAAGAGTTGGATGGTGATGTGGCTCTGGCTTGGACACTTAGTTCTTCTTCTACCCAGGATTGTCTTGATACCACTCTTCCATCTGAAGAGGCCATCCTGGAAGCCATGACTGGTATAGATAGACCATGGGATGATTTGCATCATCGGTCTTACTTCTTACCTGATTTGAGTGAAGTTGAAACAAGTTTTCCAAGTCCTCCATCTCCTCGTCCTGTTCACCCAGTCTTGAACCCTTTAGCACCAACATAGGTTTATGCTGAAGGGAACATGGCTGTGATCTCTCCTACTATCCCGGTGAACATTTCCAGGGATCCCAATATTATTGAGAATGTCTTCATTGGAGCTAAATATTCCAGTGAAGAGGTTCAAATTTACACCAAGCTCTTTAAAGAGTATAGGGATGTATTCGCTTGGTCTTATGAGGAAATGCCTGGAATAGACCCATCTATTGTCCAGCATGAGATCAAGACGTATGAAAACGCTAAGCCGGTGAGGCAAAAACTTCGTCCGGTCAATCCTAGGAAGGCAGCAGCTATCAAAGCTGAAGTTGAGAAGCTGCTTAAGGCGAGATTCATTTTCCCTGTTCCTTTGACTGAATGGGTTTCAAATCCCGTTCCCGTAGATAAAAAGCAAGGAACGATTCGAGTGTGCATTGATTTCAGAGACCTAAATAAAGCATGTCCTAAAGATAATTACCCCACACCATTTATCGATCAGATCATTGAAGAGTGTGCCGGTAATGAGATTTTCTCCTTCATGGACGGTTTCTCCGGATATAATCAGATTACTATCTGTCCTGAAGATCAACATAAGACTGCCTTTATTTGTCCCTGGGGTACTTTTGCATACAAGAAGATGCCTTTTGGTCCTAAAAATGCTGGGGCTACTTTTCAGCGGGCCATGTCATATGCCTTTCACGACATCAAAAATATTATCGAGGCGTACTTAGATGATTTAGCTGCTCATTCTCGAAAGAGGATGGATCATCCTGGTCACCTTCGGCAAATATTTGAACGATGTCGGTTCTATAAGATTAGATTGAATCCGAACAAGTGCGTTTTCACGGTTACATCCGGTCGGCTATTGGGATTCATTGTGTCTAGGGAAGGGATAAGGGTAGATCCCTTCAAGGTTGAGGCAATACTTCGGTTGCCTCCCCCGTCCTCAATTCGTGAGCTTCAAAGTCTTCAAGGGAAGTCTAATTTTCTTCGGAGTTTTATCGTCAATTATGCTGAAGTTACGAAGGGATTTATGAGATTGTTGAAGAAAGGAGTTCCTTTTCTTTGGGACGACTACGCTCAACGCTCGTTCGATGCTTTGAAAAAAGCATTGACCTCTTCTCCTTTATTGAGTCCACCTGATTATAACAGGGATTTCCTTTTGTATCTGGCAGCAGTAGAATCTACCATTGGTATGGTTCTGGTTCAGGAGGATGATGCTCTTGTAGAGCATGTTATTTACTACCTTAGTCGAGGACTGGTAGGACCTGAACTTCGGTACACTTCGATAGAAAAATTAGCTTTAGCAGCAGTTCATGCTATGCAGCGACTCCGGCATTACATTATTCTTCACAAAACTTATGTTTTGGCAGCATCCAATCCATTTCAGTTTGTCCTCAGTAGGTGAGTGATTGGGGAAAATATAATCGATGGATTGTGATTTTATAGGAATCTGATCTTGAGTTCATGTCTGCCAAGTCCAAGAAATCATTAGTTTTCGCGGAATTGATCTCCGAGTTTCCCTGTGGAGAAAATATGATCTATGATGAGTCCTTTCCGGACGAACACTTGTTTCTTATCTCTTCACAGGATCCTTGGTACGGAGATATCATTGTGTATCTCCAGACTGCGAATTTTCCCTCTACTTTTTCGAAAGATGAGCGTCGTAAGCTGCGTCACTTGGCCAAGAATTATTTGATTATTGGTGATGCTTTATACCATCGAGGGGTTGATTCAATCCTAAGACACTGCTTAACTCTCGAAGAAGCTCAGGCTGTGCTCAATGATTGTCACAGTGGAGCTTGTGGGGGTCATTTATTTGGGCTTGCTACAGCACAAAAGATTTTGCGTGCTGGATACTTTTGGCCCTCGATTTTCAAAGACTGTATTGATTCAGTCAAAAAGTGTCATCCGTGTCAAGTCTATACTCGAAAAATGTGCGCTCATCCAACTCTGCTTTTTCCAGTCGTTACTGTCGGTCCCTTTACAAAGTGGGGTATTGATTATACTACTTGTAACTCGCCTTCGGCTAAAGGTCACGAGTACATTATTGTGGCAGTAGACTACTTTACCAAGTGGGTCGAGGTTATGCCTACTTTTGGGAATGATGGTGAGACTGCAGCTCTTTTCGTTTTCAACCAGGTTATTGCTCATTTTGGTATTCCTAGAGAGATTTTCACTGACCATGGCAGTCATTTTCAGAATAGTATGATGGCTGAGTTGGCTCTCAAATTGGGTTTCCAGCAGGAGCATTCATCTCCATATTATCCTCAAGCTAATGGGCAAGTGGAAGCCGTGAATAAATCCTTGAAGACAATTCTTCAAAAGGACAATTGATAAAGCTAGATCCAACTGGCATATTTTTCTATATCCTGCACTTTGGGCATACAGGACGTGAGTGAAAACTGCAACTGGATTTACTCCGTTTCAGCTAGTGCATGGGGTGGAATCCGTATTTCCTATCGAATGCGAGATTCCTTCTCTTAAGTTAGCTGTTGAACTTCTTCCTGACACTTCTAGTCTGGCAGAACGGCTTCTTCATCTGGAACATCTTGATGAGCAGCATCGGGATGTCGCCACGATGAATGAAGCACATAAAAACCGAGTTAAAGTTCAGTACGATAAGGCAGTCAAGCCTAGGGTCTTTTCAGAAGGTGACCTTGTTTTGGTCTATGCCCAAGAAAAAGATGGCCTGGGGGCAGGAAAGTTTAAGTCTATGTGGTATGGCCCCTATATCGTTAAAAAAGTCCTTAAGAAAGGAGCATATACCTTGGTTTATTTCGAAGGGAACGAGTTGCCAGAGCCCTGAAATGGGCTCTATTTGAAGAAGTATTATGCCTAGGCTTCGGCCTGGCATGTTGCTTTTGTATATAGTAGTTTTTGCTTTGTACATATCTGGTTGATTTTCGATCTTTGATGAGTTGGTGATGTTTTTGATCTGCTTTGGTAGGTTGTGTTGGATGTCATGAGTCATTTTGGTTTCGCCGATGGTGCTAGTAGACACACCCGGAACTTAGCTTCCGCGGCTTGGGTACTTCATTATCCATCCGGTCAGCTGTTAGTATCAAGAGGGGTCTGCATTGGTCCTGCTTCCAATAATATAGCAGAATACACTGCAATTGTTCATCTACTCTCGGAGGCAATATCTTTGGGTGTTGATTCGTTGGTAGTTTTCTTGGACTCTCAGCTGGTGGTGTCACAGTTGAACAATACTTATCGGGTACGAGATCCATTTTTATTACGATTGTTCTTGAGGGTATGTTTGTTACAAAGGTCATTTCAATTTTTAACTTTCATTCATATTCCTCGAGCTGACAATTGGTTTGCTGACTCATTAGCTAATCAAGCATTAGATTGGCATATTAATCATTCCATACAATAAAATTTTAATCATCAAAAACATCATACATTTGATACATTTATCACATCACATCAAATATCGTTGTATATATATCATCAAAGTGTTCAAAAAATTTACAAAATTTGGATCCATAAGGTCATACAAAACTTGGGCTTATGCCTGATCATGTTCAGTCTCAAAAAAGAATATACAATCATCTAATACATAATATCTGTCTACTCCTGAGGTCCCTTCCCAGAAGTCATGTTCCTATAGAACGTGACCGCAATGGCAACTCGGCGAAATAATCGTACCCAGTCTCGAGGCACTCCTACCACCCGTCTCTGGATGGCTTCCAGCAGGTCTTCCATGGCAGCCATAGGTATTTGGCAGGTTAACCCCTCCAAATTCCTCTGCATATCCTGGAGAGTCCTGTCTGAATCCACTGTATCTGCTTCGCCCCTGCGACGCTTGTGGCGCGGGAGACCCTCAGGTCGAACTGGTCCAACATCTGAATCATGATCATTTTGAATTGTCAGTCATTATGAATCCAATCAAAAACATGTTTTGTTTTTCATTTTTTCATATATATTTGAAAAAATCCAAAAAAAATTATATAAGTAAAAAAAAATTGCAAACTTACCGACTGTGCCCCATGCTGTGCTTGGTGGAAGAACTAGATCTGGATCTCCACAAAAGTCCATCCCGACATAGGGATAGTCGTCCACTGCGATGATTTGTTCTCCCCACAAAAGGAAGAACTCATCGTCCCATGTGGTCTGGGGTACTTCACTACCCCCCAATCTCTTCATCATGTCCACCCAACGGGCAATTCATGGGTCCCGCGGGCTACTGATGGTAGAGATAACTCTGGGTCTCAATGCTGGTATCTTCTCAAAGAATAATGTTGTTAAAATTGTACCGTAGCCAAAGTGTTTGGTCTTTGCTTGGCAGATTGAGGTCAACTGTTGCTTCATGTTCAGTAATAGAGCTGTGCACCAATGATACACATGAGTCAAACATTCTACTGCTATGCTCATTTTCGTCCTGGACGCCTGATGTAGGGAGGCAGATCCTGCCACTCTACTTATGGTGAAAAGGAGGGTTTTCATGTGCAAATCCCGTAAATCTTTAATTGCAATCTGAGTTCCAACCTTTTTGGAACCCTCTACGCAATACGCGTGGACATAATCTTCCACGGTTAGCCCTCCCAGGGGCTTCCCGTGCAAGTCTACTAGTTTTCCCCTCCGGGAGAGTCCAGTAATAAAATATATGTCTTCCACTTCAATGCGTACTGGCATCTGATCAATAACGAAGCAATCTTGGTCTGGTTCCCAATAATTCACGAGCATTTCTAGCAACCAAACATTGCTTTTCATATTTGGCATTTTGAAGAATTTGAAAAATCCACAATTCCGAAGGATATTTTGTGTTGCTCGATCTTGCATGACCTCTTGATCAATTGCGCTGTGTTCACGCTCTCTCCATGAGATTTTCATCCTGTCAAAATTCATTAAATCATGCATTAGCCACGCATTTTTTGATTCGTACCTGCGCATACGCGACTTTTTCTTTGCACAGTCGCGTGTATACACGACTTTCTTGTTATGAACCCACGTATGCGCAAGTCCGTATTTTTTAGCAAGGGTTTTAATGGTAAAATTCACTAAATTTTAATTTCTAAATGGACAAAATGATTTGCAAGGATGATTGAGGAGCCTACCTGAAAATTTGGTGCGTTTCGACGGTCGGTTGTTCCTGATTTGAAGAAAGAAGTTTTTTGCTCTAGAGCACTTTTTTCCAAATCAGCAATGCAATAATGAACCAAATATGAGGTAATTTGTCTATTTATGGCTAAAAAGTTGAAAATATTCGCAAAAATTTGTTGTACTTATTTTTTCGATCTATCTTAAGCTGCATAACTTGGATGCTTGGAAGTGCCCAGTTTGGTATGTTTTCAGGTACATTTTGACGATTTTGAGATTTTTCCCAGTTTTTGATCCATGATTACCAACTCGTCGCGGCAGGTATATGATCTTCACTGGCATATAGGTTAGGGAAATCACTTTCCGTTGCATCTTGCATACTAGCCTCCATACTGATCACTTGCCATAGGGTCGATCCCATCAAGTCATGAGTATTACACCCATTTCACTCGCCAATTATTTAATCATGACTTGATGGTAGAGCCTTCCTTTACATGGGCTTCCTAGTTAGTTCCTCGCTATCACTTGTTGCCCATGCTGCATTTTATGTAGGCTCAGGAGTCCTCTTTAGTCCTGCCATGTCTTATGTGTTGAAGCTTCATTCTTCTTCTTCCTCACTATCATTTTTCCTGGCTATTACCCTAGAGGCTCCTTGGTGTCATTAAGTTGTATTATTGCATTGCATATTGGCTACTTGTTTATCCTGGCCTTTAGCCGGCTTCATTTGGACTCGATGTTTAAGCCAACTTTTGACCTTGACTTTCTATACAAGTTAACCATTGCATGCATTTAGCTATCACGACTTGACACCTTTTTACCCATGGATGGAACGTTCCTCTGAGTATCACTTACCAGTTTTCGCCACCTTGCATTGAGCATAGGATTGTTCCAATCCCAGGAACTAGTGCATCTGATTTTTTGATACTCGTTCTATCCATTGTACCATAGCATTCTTTTATTCTTTTTCAAGCTTATTATATGAAAAAGACAAAAAAATCAAATATAACAAAAAGAGCGGGAACGGGATGTATCTTCGTTGTTTTGATGGAAGTACAGAGTCAGTTTGTCACCGTTGAACAAAGCACATATACTTATATATATTTCCTTCATTTGGGATGGTTTTAGTTTTGACCTAGGTTCAGCCTTTACCATGTTTCAGTTGTCAGTTCTCCCCCGGTTGGTTATCTCTTCCAATCATATGGAGAGTTTGCTCTGCCTCCTACATAACAGACTTATACAGTGTCACTTTTTACTGCCATGGTCATCACGAGTCGTGCTTTTGTTCAAGGGAAGTCTAACCAGAGTCGACCATTCTGCGGTGTCTCTTGACTCATTATTCATTCGGCCTTCCCAGTCTTGTCAATATCTTGTTCTATCACATCAGATGTTTTGATCTTTTGCTCGTGCTGGTTTGAGAAGGTCCCCATTGACTTCTTGCCGGCGGGTTTGTCTCTTATCGACTGCGACACATTGCTCTGAGAGCAAACCTAGAGCCGCAGCCTGGGCCTATTTCCATCATTGATAGGTGACCTTGTGCTCATCATTTGATCATCATTATGGGTCTTTGATTGAGTGGTTTCCCCTATGTTCGACGTCAGCACACATTATCACACTTGGGATTCGTGCAGTACCTTGATTTCTATTTGACCCTATCGGTGGATTTCTCGCCTCTGTGTCAGCTTTCATTATTGGTTGGTTCATAGGGTTTCTTCCGTGCGCTAGCTTCATCTTGTGCATGTCAGAAACGTACTTCGGTTTTGGTTCTGTCACTCTACTTCGTCTGATTCCTTCCAAATCTTGGCCTGCGGGCACTCGCGCTAGACTGATGTGGGATGCCTTAATGCCTTCGTTCTAGCAGATCTTTTCCCATCGACTCCGACTCATTGCTCTAGGAATAAGGTCTAGAGTCTTTTTGTCAGTACCTTAGGGTTTGCAGTCATCAGTGGTAGACTCTTCGTTATCGACAGTGGGGATTCATCATTGCCTCCTGATTGGTAGATTCTTTCTAGTGTTTGACTTCAACTCATTCATTCGCACTTGTTAGATTGTACTGGGGCACCTTGACACTCATTTTCATTATCGGTGGGTTGTCTCACGTTGGTTAACGGTATACATCATTGATCGGTAATCCAATGATTTCTCACATGGTCGACTTCAGCTCATTTATTCCCATTGTGTAGAATTGTGCCATAGTGATCGGTGAAGACCTTGGGTTGCATCAACATTTCTTGGTTCACTTTTGACAATCCATTCAGTTTCTACCAGTGATGTCGTCCACCCTTATATGTTGCAGTTCAGTACAGCAGCATCCTATATGTTGGCTCCCGAGTTGCGTGATTGTACCGTTTGTTCCACCTCTTATGATTCGGTGCTTGGAGATTCAGTTACTTATATGATCAGACATCCAGTTGCACCATCCTTCATCAGCTTTCTATATGTGATACTTGGACATTGATTTAGACTTATATTTCCGGGCCATGCTCAGATGATTCATTATGTACTTTCAGTTCAGCTATACTTGTATACATGCTGGATCTATTTAGTACTTTCTATATGATGTATTTTTGACTGAGCATGGGTATGTCCGCCTCAGCATGAGTTCACTATCTGTTTTCTTTAATTGGTTTTTGGTAGGTTGAAATCTAGTGAAGTCCTCTCTTGTCCTTGCGAAGTTCTTTCTATGTGCATAATACATTTCGTCCATCATGTACCCCTTCTGACCTCATATATTAGGGGGCATCTATTATAGCATCATTTCTCACCTTCGTATGATTCATGATTGCTTTTATGGCTTTGGGCACCCATTCCTACAGACTTGGACAAATTCACTTAAAAACAGTGTAAAAATCCCCATACGTGATTATGCCCAGACTTTTCCGCGTGTATACGTGAGTCCAACTGCACTTTTCTGCGTATGCCATTAAAATATTTAAAAAATATATAAAAATTCCCTATTTTCGGGCTGGGTTGATGGTTACTCAGGTAGTTCAACCACCCCAGCACGTGGCCAACTGTTTCCAACTGTTGAAACTACTTGGAGGGAGTATAAAAGCACCTCATGTGTATGGCCTAAGGGAGAGAGAGAATTATTGATATTATACTCTGTTGGTATTCCCTATCCAAGTCTGAATTCCCGTGCCTCCTGCACTTCCCAGTTCATTACAAGAAACCTTTGTTTCTTGGAGATTCTCATTCCTTTATATGTCATCTCGTATGCACCAGTTCAGAAGGAATCTTAGCGAGGCAAGAGTGGAACGGATCCAGACGACGGTCTGTTCGAAGATCGTGGAAGGATTCAGGTGATCTCTCCACTCGTTATTTCTATACATGCTATTTATAATACAGAAGTAACATCTTGTTCCCGAAATATACGTGTTAGTGTCTGCTTACATATATGAGAATATTGTTATTTAAGCATTCATTATAGTTTATCTGATGTTTTATATGGATTTCACTAACATTTAGAGTAGATATATGCTGTACAACCAGTTCTTCATGCTTGTTTCTTCTTGTCTCTCAGGTTAAGAAGGAAGGACGGTTGCTGGGGGTTTGGACCTCGCGGGATCTGCTTCAACTGTAGGACCTACGAGTAACTTCCTCGATCTACTCTATTTAGTTTTTCATGAACATGTATGGTTGTGTGAGTCCTTCTTAAGTAGCATGCCCCTGCTCTGTGGAGGTTGTAACCCAACGAACCTCTAGGGTGATTTTCCCCGAAACAATCACTCTCAGTCTGCAAAAACCTTGTTTATGATATTCCTTTATATCAGCTCGATATTATGGTTCACATTTGCTACCAATTTTTCTCTAGCTTGTGTTAGCCTATTTATTTTTTTGCCTTATTATTATCCTAATTTGTGTTCACCGCTTTTGAATTTTAGGGTTTAATTTCATAACTCACATGCTCTCTTATGAAACAAAATTTTATTCAACAATATGCCTAAATGCTTTGTTTTTCTTCAATGAAGATTATGATGCAGGGAATGAATACTTTGGTGTAAAAACGATCATGTTCTCTTGAAATTTATGTGAGTTTCTAAAATTTGACATGTTAAAGTAATTCCTCACTGGTGCACTTGATCGTAAGGATTGTTACTCCCGCCCTTAATTTTGTTGAATATTTTTCATTCAAATAATTATTTATCTTCTTAGCCTTGAGTGTTTTTTTTTTGTACTTGTTTCTTACATAAATAAATTCTCATTCTTGATCCTCTTATCAAAATATTCTATTCTAAAACTATATGAATATATTCCCATATATAATAAAATTCTTGAATACTTCCATTCCTAACAATTTAACTAGCCTCAATTAAAAACATATTACCTTTCATTTTGAGCTCCCTTATACTTACTAGTAAGTTAATTGTTATTTTCATTTGATATGTTCAACTACATCTCCTTTACATCCAACTTCTCATTTGCCATGATGAAATCACCTTGGGTTTACTTTATTTCAACTTCTCAATTATGAGCTCTACCATGACCTTTGTCAATTTCTCTAAGGGGTCATCTGATTCACTTGAGACCAAAATGGTGAAAACATGATTTTTCATTGACTGTTGTAGGCTCTACAGTTGTTCCTACAAAAAATAAATCTCTTTATTTCTATCAACTAATTCTCATATTAATATATATTTTTCTTTTTTTTAACTGCAGACAACTTATCTGTTTTAGCATGATCAGTCCCAAGAATTTTTAACTTCTTCCTTAATGATATAAACTCAAATTGTGTGTTCTACAACAGGGTCTTGATGTTGTGTTTCCATACTAATTCTCATTTTGTAACTCGTTTCTTTAATTTGTTGGTAATAATTTTTCAAATATTCAAATGAAGAAGGATTATATTCTATTGTAAATACTTCCAAATTACTGGAGATATAAGAGAAATTAGTTTTCCCTTATTTTCCCAACTGCATTTGAAAACTAGGCTCATTTGAAGGTCATTTTGTTGATTTGATTTGTATGTCTTTTTCATCCTCTATCTGAATTTTACTGCTGCTCTGCGACTATGAATCCTCCATCTCAACATCCTTCTATTCAGAATAATTTCTCTTCAATCTCTTCTCTTTTAACATAAGGGTTTCAACATCATTTCTTTTTTACATCCTAAAACATGGCCAAGTTTTTCAAATTTCCATTTTCTTAATTTCTGGTTTTCTTTCATGAATATAAGGCACAGGATTAATTTATACCCTTTTATTAGAAATTATATCATGAGAGTCATATTTCCACTTTTTTCATTTCTTAAAACTAATCACCTTCATCATCAGTCCCACCTTTGTAAGGGCTTATCTACTACATACAATAAATGGCCTACATTCCTCTCTAGCTTGAGAATATACAATTTTTGAGTAGGAAAAAATTTACTTGGTAAAAAATGAGACTCTTCCTTATAAATCCAAGAGAAAATATCCTCATGGGAAAAACGAGAGTCCTTGAAATGAAGGTTAGGAATTAATTTTTTTTGAAGCAAGCCAAAATTTCCCTGCTTCACTAAAATGTGTACACAAACATCACTTATTGGTCAATCTGATTGTTCAAAATTGTAGATTTTTTAATTAACAATTTTACACACTTTTACATTGTTATATATTTACTTTGGGCTTAAATATTTATACTTTATATTTAATACAACATTCTAGGTTTTTCTTCAACTTTCCTTAAGTTAAAGTTGTCTATAAGTGGGAAACATGTCTATATAAGGTATTTGTCACAAATGATGGAAGGTTACATCCTAAGGATAGGGAGTCTCTAATCATATCCCATTTCAAATTTAATGACCAAGATTGTAATTAGTTTGGCTTTGGAGTGCATATTTGTTTTGATTTGATCATTGCTAGATATGATCAATTTATATTCTAATAGACTTGGATTTTAGTGTATAACATTCTCTTTATGAAAATTACTATGACATGTTCCATAAAATGGTTTTATATTTAGTTTTGAATGATCACTATCGAATATTCAATTATGTACAAGTCCTGGTGTTCATTTATTTGAGGCAAATAACCCTTGACTTTAACCATAAAAAATCGACCCAATTTGGCATACTCTTGAACAAAAAAATATTCTATGTGAAAATTTAATGTTAATCATCAGTAAAAATGTACTATTCAATTTAAACCATTCAATTAGTCCTTGAAATGAAGGCCGGGGGTGAATTTTTGTGAAGTAGACCAAAATTTTCTTGCTTTACTAAAATGCATGCCCAAGATTCCTTTATTGACCAATCTAGTTGATTAAAATTGTAGATTGATTTTACAAACTTTTACATTCTTATATATTTACTTTGAGCTTAAATATTTATACTCCAAATTCCATACAACATTCTCATTTTTGCTTCAACTTTCCTTATGTGAAAGTTGCATATAAGTAGGAAACATTGTTACGTAGGATATTTGTCAGACATGATGCAAGATTATATCTTAATGTTAGGAATTTTCAAGTCATGCCCCATTTCAAATTTCATTACCAAGAGTGCAATTCGTTTTTCATGCAAGTGAATATTTTTTATGATTATTATCAATACCAGATATGAGAAATTTATATTCCGATAGACTTGGAAAGTAGTGTATAGCATTTCCTTTATGAAAATGACTACAATATGTTGCATAAAATTTTTTATATCTAGGTTAGAATCATCACTATCACAAAATCAATTAACTACAAGTCATTGTGTGTATTTATTTGAGGCACACAAACCTTGACTTTGACCCTACGAAATCATTACAATTTTGCATATTCCTACACAACATAAATTTCTATGTGAAAAATTAATGTTAATTATGAGTTAAGAAATAATATCCAACATGAATCATTCAATCTAGCCTTGAAATGAAGGTTGGTCATGCATTTTTGTGAAGTAGACAAAAATTTCCTTCCTTCAATAAAATGTAGACCTAAGATTCATTTATTGGCCAATATGATTGATTAAAATTATATATTTTTTATTCAATGATTTTAAATAGTTTTGCATTGTGATATCCTTACTTTTGGCTTAAATATTTATACTTCATGTTTCATGCAACATTCTAAGTTTTTCTTAGAATTTACTTATGTGAGGGTTGTGTATAATTGGGAAACAATGTGACGTATGATATTTATCAGACATGAAGCAAGGTTGGATCCTAAGGTTAGGAATTTCCAACCATGTCCCATTTCAAATTTCATTACCAAGAGTGCTATTGATTTTTCCTAGAGGTGCATATTTGTTTGGACTATCATCATTGGAAGATATGGCCAATTTTTACTCTGACAGACTTGGGTTTAAGTGTATAACATTTCCTTTAAGAAAATTATTGTTTAGATTCTAATTATCATTATCGACAATCAATTAAGTAAAGGTCTTGGTGTGCATATATTTGAGGAACACAAATACGGACCCAAACCCTATGAAATTGATCCAATTTGGAATATTATTTCACAATATATATTTATATGTGAAATTTTTTTTTTAATTATGATTTAAAAAGTACTATCAAAGTTCAATCATTCAATTTTGCCTAGAAATGAAGACTGGGCATGCATTTTTGTGAAACAAGCCAAAATTTCCTTTCTTTAATAAAATCCACGCCCATACTCAATTTATTGGCCATTATGATTGATTCAAATTGTAAACTATTTATTTAATTATTTTACACACTTTTGAATTATTATATTCTTATTTTGACTTGTAAATAATTTTCCTTTAGATTTCAGACAAGATTATAATTTTTTCTTCAACTTGAATTTTTTGAAACTTTGCACACAAGTTTTTCTTCAGCTTCATGTTGGGTAGAACAATTTTCCTTTTAATTCATAGAAATAGCTCCAACTCTTCACAATAATTTTCAATCTGGGTAGGTTTTGTTATTGCAAGGTTATTATGAAAAATATATGCAAGGTCAAATGATGACTAGTGATAATTAATCTCAAACTCAATCATTGTAATCACACTCTCAACTATTCAAAACTTTGGTTTTTACACTCTCAGACCTTGTTCACACTCTCAAGAAATAAATACACAATGAAGAATAAAACCATTATGTCATGTTCTCACTCTTATTTGGAAAAAAAAACACTCCTAGAAATCGTCTCTCAACAATTTTTTGATACAAATATTCAAATGATATGAAAACACCATCAAATTGTAACGAGAATTGAATAATTATCACAATAACAAAGGGACTGATCCATGACCTTTGTTGTTACACAATATAGAGATTAGGATTCTAAAATTATTAAAGAAACAACAAGACTAATAATAATAGTTACAACAATCACAAATAAATTATAAACGAGAGAAAATAAATAAATAAAACTACAATACTTGCTAACCAGTGATCCATGCTAAGAAGGAGGGCCCTTCCTTCCTAGTATATGGTGGTACACTACAAAACACACAAGCTAGTCAACAAAAAGGTATGTTGTCATTCCACAATTTACTAACATTTATTAGAATTGTTGCACGTTTTATGTCATTGGAATGACATTATAGTTGTAATTTAATTGAAATTCTATTATGGTATACATGTACACTTTGATATGATGTAATATGATTATGGTTTTGTTTCATATGTTGTAATTTTAGAAATATATAAAAATATTAAATATTGCATGAAATAAATAATAAATTTTCACTTTCAATGTTTCTTTTGTAGAACGTGGGTCTTGCAAAAGATCCAGTTCATCCTGAGACTGATACATATTATGTTGGCCCTAGTTCAAACATTCCTGACAAAGATAATGAGGTAGATGGAGGGGACATTGAGGCACACGACGATGATGATCATAGTGATGATAATCGTGGGGTTCATAATCATGATAGACATGATGATGATGATGGCCAATCTTACAGTAGTAGCTAGTGGCATTGATCATCTAGACTACATCATGGATCATTGTTGATAAATGACTATGATGGCTCTTTTCATGTTTATTATCATGTGTATCACTTTTACCTGGAGTACCATATTGAGTTGTATCATTTTGACATGTATCATTTTGACTTATACAATTTCAACAAATAGAATATGGGATTGCATTATGTGTAGCTAGTGATGGAAGAACACATTTTTTATTATTAATATAAAATTAAAGTCTATAGTTTAAAAAAATTATCTTGTTATTTTATTCTAGTGTTGTGTTGTGGTATGTAACTATAATAAACCTAAAATATATTTCCTTTGGAAATCTCTATGATGTCAATATGGGCTTGCATTATGTGTCTATAGTCACGACCATTAATTTAGTTTATTAATAATATAAAAATTATAATTATAATTAATAAAAAATGTTGTTAGTTTGTATGGATTCAAATTTTCCTAAAAATTCATTCTAAATGGTTGCCATAAAAAAATTTCAAGTGGAATATGAATTACTATATGGTTGTATAATTTATTTAAGAGGTATAATATACTTAACTAATTTAATTGAAATAAAAAATATTATACTAATAAATGGAAGATATAAGGAAGCATCACAAGTTGTTAAAATGGAAACAGAATGTGGTTCGAAAATGGAAGTAAAATTCAACATTAAACTAGAAGCCATGCATGGAGTTGTTACTATAACTAAATAGGAAGCTAATTTGGTTACTTAATAGGAAGAAAAATTGTAGGTTAATTCAGAAGAAAATACAAACACTAAAAGGAAGCAAAACCCAGACCTAAATAAGAAGCAAACCTTCCAAATAAAACTAATAAAACCATGAGGCTAATATGGAAGAAATTATGGAAGAAAAAAGGAAGCAACAATGGAAGCCAAACTAGAAGCACACTATATCTAATATTGGAAGCAAAAATTAGAGTTACATAAGAAGAAATTTAGGTAGAAAACCAAAAATTAATAATTGAAGCAAGTCTAGAAGCCAAACTTGCCATTACCTGAGAAGAAAAAATAAAAGCAATTCAGGTAGCAAACGAAGAAGTAATTATGGATGCAATATTGGAAGCCAAAATTGACATAAGCTAAGATGAAAAAATAGAATAAATGTAGGTAGCAAAAAAAGAAGCAATAATGGAAGCAATATTAGAAGCCAAACTTGGCGTTCATGAAGAAGAAAACAAATAAGGCATTTAGGTAGAAAATCAAGAATCAATAATGGAAGAAATATTATAAGAAACAAAATAAAATATAATGGAAGCCATATTATAAGCTAAAGAAGATGTTATAATGGAAGGAAATATAGATGCAACAATCAATGCCATTTTGGATGTAAAATGTGATGTTATGATGGAAGCATACCTTGGTGTTAACTAGGAAGCCAAAAAATAAGCAATTTTCGATGCCATACTAGAAGAAAAATGGGAAGCACAATTGTGAACAAAAATATAAGTCGAAATGGATGTAAAAATGAGAGAAAGAATGGAAGAAACAAATACCATTATTACTCGTGGTGATATTCCTGATGCCCATGTGAAGAAGCCATTTTCTGTTGGATTTTGCAATGCCACTTGACAACAATTTGCATGCTCATTTACACTAGATTATAGTGATATTATTGGCACCGATGACCTTTTTTTCTGTAGTGTCACCCTTATTTTCATGTGGTTTATCCCTTACACCTACTCGGAAAGTTATAGTCCCTAACCAAAACCTGCCTTTGGGTTCTAAATCTTCTTAGTTATCTATTATTTCCTCTACTTTTAAATACACCTAGTCGGAACCCTTTACCATGGTAGGTGCTAATTATAGTATTAATTTCAATCACACTATGGGTATGAACAATGAAGTAAATAATAATTCTTATCCTGGGACTAACATGGGTCCTAATCCTAGAGAGAATGTACGATCGCCTACTAAAATCAATGTAACTAAACAACTTTTCCACTTCACAACCAAATTGAATCTTCCTAATTTAATCCAAATAATTAAGGATCCTCTTCTCCATGATCCATCATGGCCCTCAATTCCAACCAAAATTCCCTCCAATATCCCCAAGTTTAAGGGGAACATAGGATACCTAGAAAGTATCCATGAGTTGTAATTCAATTAGAATTTGGTCTCCAAGTTGAAGCGTCAAGTCCACTACAAGGGAAAGACCCTCTAGCGGATTTTTTTGAGGAACCAAAAAGAAAAATACCCCATACATCCATTTCTAGCGGCAGTTACTAGAGGACGTTGGCGGGCAGAGGGTTTTGTAGATGTTTTCCTATCAGCGCTCTTATCATTAAAACTCACCCCAGTGCTCTAAAGAAATGAAAGCACCGGTGTAGACAAAATCATTGGCACACTAGATTCCATGCACTCTGTACACACTCGCCCGGTGCATCATAATATAATAGAGAGAAACACAGCGCCAACATCGAAACCACCTGGTGCAGTAGAGAGAAACTGCACCAGTGCACCATTAAAAATGCGCCAAAACACAAACCAACCAGTGCATTTGTAGCAAACAGTACCGGTGCGCCTATAAGCAATTCACATCAGTAAAGGGTTAAATTAAAAAAATATTTAGAACAAAAAACCCAAATTTCTCAATTTTCAAGTGCTCCTAAGCTATCAATTACCGATGCGCATGATACCATAGAACGCACCAGTGCACACCAAACATTGACACACTGGACAGTGTGCACGATGTACACACCGACAAGGCGTCCAATTACTGTAACGCATCAGGGCGTCAATACTATTCCACGTCGGTGCATCATAAAACACCGCGCCAAAACAGAAACGAGCCGGTGCATTCTTCTCTAAGAGCATCGGTGCGCCAAAAACCGCACACAATGGAATAACGTTATATAAGAAAACAAATTAAGGCCAAAAAATCAGTGCTTTGCGACTATTACACATTGGTGCTTTACCATTACGCTGCCGCGGTGCATAATCAAATTTTCACACCAAAACTAAAACATCCCGGTGTGCTATTAGGGAAATGCCCCGGCGTGTTATAAACAACACACCAAAATTGATACCGCCCGGTGCGGTTTTATTGAACTGCACCGGTGCACTTATAGAACCCCACAGTCCGAAACAGGGTTAATTAAAAAAAAATTATGGCCAAAAAACTTCATTATTCACTTTCCTCAGTGCTCCAGAGCTCTTAAGCCCCAATGCTATTTCCTTATTTCTGAGACGCCCTGACATTGGTGCTCACATTGCACCCATTGCACGCACTGCTACTCTGCATTGGTCATGAATCTCCAACTTGCATTTTGAAAAACAGTGGGTAAATTTTATTTTCAAAATTTTACAGCCAATATGCATCCTCGACAGTGAAATGTACAGGTATTTTTCTCGTTTTTCTATAATTAAGCCTTTTAGCAAATTAGAAATTGAAATAAACTTAAAAATAACCATTAAAAAAGAAAAAAAATAATTTTGTCACGTGGTGCGCATGAGCTGCTCAACTCGCACCAGATAGCGGTGCTACCTGTTAAATTTACAGGTGGCACCACTACTGGTGCTAACAGTAATCAGACCATTTCCGGGGTGGTGCCGAAAGGCACCTCGAATAATTTTAAACTAAAAATAAAAAATAAAAAAGGTGGTGCGCTCATTTATCCAGGCACACCGTTGCCCTCGACAATCAGAGTGCGGTGCATTGACTTTATTTTCCGTCCTGGTTTATGTCAACGCATCGCATTTTGCATTATGAGAGGGTTAATGGTGTGGCCAAGTAAACGACTGCACCGTGAAGTATTTCATTGGCATGAAGGTAGTGCGCTAACACAACTATACATGCCAAGGCATGTATTTTAGTCAGCGCACCGCTATTCTGAACTATATGAAGTCCATGGTGCTTGAAAAATAGACATCCGCACCGAATCTGGTGTGGTCTGTTTCATTAGGGGCCCTAAAGATGGTGCGCTAAAATATTAGAACACATCGGCACCTGTGCGTGACTGTTTTTATTGAGCACCGACTTGTATGTTTGTTTTTTTTTTCAAAAAAAATTATATATGTATGTTTATAAATACATTTCTATTTTAATAAAAAAAATTATTTAATATGGCAATGATTCAGAGAGAACAGGAGCAACAACAGCAACAACAAGTAGAACAATATGACATGATTCACCAATGGGAGGTGAGAGAGAGGGAGAGAGATGGATTCCCTCGCCCTATTACTGCAGATACCCAGGAGATCCTTATGTAGGTAGGCCTCATAAAGTTCTATGAGGAGGATATTTCCAACCTAAAGGCCCATAGTGTGCTTTTGAGACATCTTATCGGCAGGTGGAATACCCACCGACAAGCCTTTTAGGTTGGTCCTAACCAGTGGTACACACCCACCGAGGAGGAAATTTATTTTATTACAGGACTATCGAGGAGAGGGGTGGATTTTCCCTCATTTCCAGATGTGGCAGCTGGTTGTGTAGTAGGGAGTCACTTAGTTTCCTCCCAGAGATACATTGGAGCACATGTATTGTCTCCTTCAAAGTTTCAGGTACCTGGCGGTCAGTTACGTATAGGTGCTTTTGGTAGACAGGACGTGCCTTGCCTCTCTATTATCACTTTGATCTTTTTTCACAACACCAGTGATGGGTAACGCATTAGTTACTCACTTTTATATTACGTTGATTCTTTAGTATAGCAGCCATGACTTGTCAAGTGGTTTTCCATTTTTTTGTGACAGTTTTGTATGGCCTTAGATAGATGTCATTCTCATGCACAAGGGATGGTCAACTTCCCTTTTTCTTCAGAGCTATTTTGTTTATTTTTTGAGAAGTTTTCAGAGATGAGACCTAGTTTTGTTCGACAACCTCATATCCTAATGTTCAAGGCCCAGATACGCATGTGGGAGTAGATGATGCCCAAGAGGGGAGACACTATGTTTCCAGTGAGGATATCACATGATTTTCTAGACTTACTAACCAGTGTTGGCAAGCTGCATCCCTTCATTATGGTCCCTTGTCCTTATTCTGGACTAGATTGGTTAGGGTGTCCCGACATCCTCTTCATTCCTGATAAGCCGCTAGATGATAGAGGTAATATTATTTTTTTATTTATATTTATTCTAACATGTTCTTTAACTTGTTTTTATTAAATTATGTAATTAAATTGTCTAATTATTGATGCGTACTTGTATATATTTTGTAGACATTAGCTCTTTTGATGGCAATGAGATGCCAGATCCACCACATGATCCAGGTGTCAATCTTGATGATTACGATCAGGAGATGGCTGATGTGCCAAAGGACAAGGCCGGTGGTGCAGCATAGAGACATGTTGACCCTACGCCTCGTGGTGCACCGGTACCGCCTTTTTCTACACATGGTCGACCTGAGACTAGATATCGGATGGAGTTGGGCAGGTAACTCTGTGGATTGATTTTAGATGCAGGCATCAGGCCCGTTCATTGTAGAGATATACAGGGAAATGATAGACTGTTATGGATGTGGAGAGGCATGTCGTGTGACATCTATGACCTGATGCGGCATGTCATAGGAGCAACGACAGTTGTTACCTGATTGAGGAGGATTGTCCGTCGCTATAGGCATAATCGAGCTGCGACACGTGATGGAAAGTCCACCAACAGCGACTTAGATGCATCTCGTGATCATTCACCTCATGGTGTGCCAAATGATCATCAGCATGAGGCTCCACTGGCAGCATCTGACACTAATCATCATGGAGATGAGGCTGGGCCATCGGCCACATCCAGTCATCAGCTTACAGCATCCATCATGAGTACTATTCACGATAATCATGAGAAAGCTGGACCATTGGCCGTCGAGGCTCCAGTACTATTGACTGAGTAGGCCTCCACTACTACTGTGCCTCATATTGATCATGTTGTACTGCCACCAGCAAATGCATCCATCAGTACTAGTGATCATCATGATCATGAGCAGGCTAGTCGACCATCGACTATCGAGGCTGCACCCAGCTTTACTGAGTGGACCGCATCCACTTGTGTTGGTGTTATTGATGTTGTTATACTACCACTAGTGCCTGATCCATGACATTTATATTATAGTTGTATATTTTTAACATTATTCAGTTATATATATATATATGGTCCATGCAGTATTTTATTTTCATGTTGCAGTTGTACTTAATTTTCATGTTGATGATCATCATGATGTGTTGCATATTGTTAGTCATGTTAGATATGTTCATTTAATGTTTAGCTTGCAGATAGATGTGTATATGTGATAGGCACATGAGTTATTTGACATTATATTGAGATGTATATTTGATGTTTGTGTTGTGATGATGTTAATATATAATGTTAATTTGATGTTAATTGAATGTGTTTATTAGTCGAATATGATGATTTAATGATGGTTATCATGATCGTTATGATGTTTATTAATTAATTTAATATTATTAAATGACCATGATATTTATTAAATATTATGTCGTGAATGTAATTGTAATTTAAATTTTAATTCTATGTAAAATTGTAAAATTGTATTTGTATTTGTACTAATTGTCATTTTAAGTGTAATTGTATGTAAAATATTTATTAATGTAAAATTTTAATTGTAATTATAATATTTAATGTATTCTAAAATGATTGTAATTGTATATATGAAAAATTGTAAAATTGTAATTGTAATTCTAATTGTATGTAAATTTCACAAATTGTAATGGTATTTGTAATTGTAATTTTAATTAAATTGTATATAAACTATTGGTAAACTTGTAATTGTAATTGTAAATGTAATTCTATGTAAAATTGTAAATGCAATTCTATTTGTAATTGTAATTTTAATTGAATTGTCTGTAAAATATTTGTAAAATAATATTGTAATTGTAAATGTAATTATATGTAAAATTGTAAATGTAATTGTATGTAAAATTAAAATTGTAAAATATTTGTAAAATTGTAATTTTAATTGTAAATGTAATTATATGTAAAATTGTAAATGTAATTGTATGTAAAATTAAAATTCTAATTCTAATTCTAATCGTAATTGATGTATGTGAAATTAATCTAAAATTTTAATTTTAATTTTAATTCTAATTGTAATTGTAGTTTTAATTAATGTAATTGTATGTAAAATTTTAATTTGTAAAATTTTAATTCGTAAAATTTTAATTCTATTAATGTGAAAATATTAATTGTATTAATGTGAAATGATTTTATTAAAATATTTAAATTTGTAAATTTGAAAATTATTGTAAAATAGCAAATCTAGAATAATACGAATTTTTGTAAAATGAACTTTAGAAAATAATGAAAATAAATTCATGTACTTTATAATTATCATTATTTTATTATGATCTTACATATATAAAGTTTAGAAAATAATGAAAATAAATTCATGTAATTTATAATTATCATTATTTTATTATGATCTTACATACAACAAAAAAAAATTAAAAAATTAAAAAGTTTGGTATGCTTATCATCCTAACACGCCCCGGTGCATCTTATTAATACAAGGCACCGGTGCGTCATGTTTCTGTGCACCAGAAACGAATAAACGCAAATAAAAAAACGCAACTGTATTTTGTTTAAGTTAAAAGAAAAGCAGAAATTTGAAAAATGCGTGGCAAAATATTTTCAAAGATCTAATTTGATAAAATAATTCTTTAAATACTAAACAATTTTCATTATTTCACTATTTTTACTAAAAATTTTCAGTCAAATTTTTGCAGGAGACAGACTTGGAGCAGGAGAGCATGAGGGCACTGTGGATGGCGAAATAAATTTGAACAAAAGTATTTAGGCAATCAAAAACCAAAAATTTGGTGATTCAAGCCCTTTATCATAGAATTTCAAACCACTTCGTGATTAAATTTAATTCCTTTTTTTACTTTTCTCTATAGTTTTTTATTTTTTCCTGCAGTTTTACACATTTTTACCCTAAACCCTTAATTTTCTTATTTTTTCCCTTTCTTCTCCCTATTTTTGTGATTTTAGAATTAGGGATTTTCATTTTAGATTGACTTCCAACCGACGGGACAACTTGCATAGTCGGATCCCAATCCATTCGGCCATTGCGTGAATTTTTGAAAAAATGGATTTTTCCTTATTGAGGCACCATGCGTATTCCACCACACCAGTGCTCTGTATTATTACAGCGCACTGCGCAAGTTCTGTTTCATAAAAAAATGAAAACATTTTTTAAAATCCGTGTGCCAAATCTGAAATAGGGCACCTATGTTCTCTTTAACTAGGAAAGCACCGTATGGTGTATTACATTGTTTTTGTGGTGTGTTTATAATATCAAATGCACCATACAATGTATTATACTATTTTGCGGTGCGTTTTGAATACCGGAGGCGGTGCGGATTATATGAAAGGCGCACCGATGTCTCGAGATTTATTTTCTACCTGAAAAGTTGAGAATTTATTTATAAATATATTAATGAATGATATGCTATAGGTTTTAGATTGACAAAGAAATTACTGACAAGATATCAAGTAACAAAAATATTGTTAACACCTTAAGAAAATAAAAAAAGGTAATTTCTTCGTAAATTATTTATAAAAAATATTATTTTTGAACTATATGTAACTTTAACTAATATGTATTGTTTACTGTGTATCATGCAGAGCCACAAAAAGATGAAGCTCAATATGATTCTTTTTCCTCTATGACCATAAGAGTGTAAAAGTTTAATGGAAAAATTGCAAAAGGATGAATCAGGTGAATGAAACAATACTATCTATCCAATATAAGTTTCTTTTTTTAATTATCATTAATAATATACTTGAAATTATTAGATAACATGTGTCAAATAGTCTACTAATTCACATATGTTTAATGTTCTACAGGGACCAACAACTCAGAAAAGGAATGATGTTCTAAGAAAAGAAAAAAAATATAACATGCAAATGAAAATGAATTTCTCCTTGGCTCATCTGGAGTGGTGCTCGAAGTTAATGAAAGAGGGAAAAAATTTTACAAAAGTTTGAGGGATCTAGTGGAACGAATACAACAATGTGCTTCAAATGTAATATGTAATAATTGAATTTTTGATCATTAGGTACAATAAATAAAAAATTTAGCATTAAATATTAATTTTCAAGAATTTTCTTGCAGAAAAGAAAAGAAAATGGAACCCATTCAGCACATAAAAGAGGCAGACAAGGAAGAAAATGGTTGATCTCTAAGTTTGTGAGTAATTTTTACTTCCTTATAAAAACTTAACTAGATTTCATTTTTGTATTTTTTAAGTTGTTTTACAAAAATCATCATTGAATGTCTTCAAACGGGTGCTAACATACAAAGAAGAACCATGAGACAAATTGATTGAAATTGGGTTAAATATGGGTTGTGAGTATATGTTGGCATATCAGAATTTAATTGTGCAATTTGTAAGCATCTATCGATCCTGTTTTAATTAGATTTGTCTATAATTAATAGGACAAAAACATCTTTTATATTAAATATATGATTTGTTATGGGGTATAAAAAATGCAGGAAACAAAGTATGGAACTCTGTTGATAGATGAAATTTTGAAAGATGGCATGGTACATGGTTTTGAAAGAATATGTATCATTTATGAGTCAATTGTTGCTATGGTATGTCATTTTTATTTTCGATTAACATTGATGTATATTATTTAATATTGGAATCTTCATTATTCTCACCAATGTATATACACTCATTTCAGTTTATTTTTATGTTTGTAGATGGAAAGTGAAGAAGAAGAAAACAATCAATGCCGTGAACACAACATTCCTAAAAATAACCCAAGTCATGGAAGTAGCTCTAGCAGTGACAATAGTTCAAGCGAAGAATGATGATCACTATGTAAGTTGGATATCAAAGAAAGGTGTTTTATTTTTTGAAATATGTCTGTGAAATCAGACATTTTTTTTAATGTAATGGAAATAGTGTCCCAATTGAAAGACAAAGGGATACGAATAATTATCCCATATTGTATGATAAATATTGTATTATTCATATATATATATATATATATATATATATATAATATGTTTTAATTTATTCTATTGCATTCTCCATTGTTGCTATTGTGTTCTCCATTTTCGTTCTCAAATGCACTAATAAAAATTTAATTCATATGAATATTGTTATAAGATTATATATATGTGTCGACTTTTGATGAATAATGAATTTAAAAAAACCACAACAATTCTGATATGATATAACAAATTAATCTAAAGAGCACATTCAAATGCATTAATAAAAATGTAATTAATATGAATATTGTTATAATATGTGCTGACTTTTGATGAATAATTAATTTAAAACAATCACAATAATTCGACTGTCAGAGGTGGATGTTTCTAAGAAAAAAAAATGAAAACTGGTGCGTTTATGTGTCTATACGCACCAGTGCATTTAGGATTATATGGGCACCGCACTAATACCGATTCCAGTTATAAATATCGGTCCATTTGTGTGATACTGTGCACCGGGGCATTTATGTATCTATAAGAACTGGTGCATTTGTAGATTCCATGTGCACTACACGAATACCGATACCAATTATAAATCTCAGTTCCTTTCTCTGATACAGAGCACCTGTATCGTATAAATACACACGCACCGGTGCGTTTATACGACCTATGGGCACCGCTCAAAACCCAAGACCAATTAGAATGGCCCCATGCGTTGTACCACCAACACCAAGCCCGGTGTTGTTGTTTTCCTTCATGGCCCGGTGCATTCTCCTTCGACCTCCCTAGTGCACTGTCTACCGATACACACCGGTGCTTTAAACCTGATAAGAGAATCAATGAAAAAACACCCGTAATAACCTCTGGCCACCCTTTTTTTTATTGCGTTGAATTTCCATTAAAAGCTCCGCCAAAACCTCTGTTACTAGAAACGGATGTGGTAGCATATGTTTTTTTGACAATTTTGGCCAATTTTATAACACTAAAAACCTCCTTTATAACCTTCGCTATAGGGTCTTTTCCTTGTAGTGGTCTATCCTAGGTGGCAGAGGATTCTAGAGGAGGAATCACTCTATATATGTGGAAATTTTTCACTTTGAGTGTCGTTGAATGTTATGAGAGAGACAATTATGTAAATTTTCTTTGTGAGCTAATATACATTTTGCAGCAAATTGTTTTAGAACCTGATATTCTCTTTATCTTATGTGTTTTTTCCTTATTTTGTATATTGTTATCAGCTTCATGGAAATATCATTACTTGGAATTGATTATTAAATGATCCAACTTCCTTCATTTACTGTGTTTTTTTTATAAGAGTTAATTTATGTTTAAGATATTTTTCCTCAGCTTCCATGAATACAGTTTGTGTGTAATTGAATTTTCTTAGATGACTCCATGCCCAATGGTAGTTGTCATTACACTCTTCCAGCTACAAAAAATAACATGAAGTGTAAATATACTTAGCCATTTGCAACTTGAATTTTATCTAGAATATTTCATTTTTTCCTTAAGAGAGCCCTCTCATACTAGAAGGGTTAACTTCCAGTTAAAATTTGGTTTAAATGGTTATTCTTGGTTGATAGTTCACATAACCCAACTTGTTACAAACTAGTGATAAAATTTTGGTGCGTCAGCTGGGAGTATGAAAGTTGTATTATCCTTGGTGTTTATTTTTAAAGTAGCAGAAATATTGAGGGAGGAGGATATCAAACATTTCAAGGTTTTGCTTCTACCTTCATGAATCCATTCTTGAAGAATTCAAAAATTCATAGATTCATGGTAACACAACTGGGGAAATTGAGAGGCGTGCATGCAACTACAATTTATTCAAGGCATGCATGTGTGGAATTTTAAAAAATTTATTGATTTCCAAATATTTTTCCTAGGTATATGTTAGGTCCCTATATCATTCCAAGGTGTTTGAAACTCCCAAACAACTCCCACCTATTCGTGATCATGATCATGATATTCATTTGATTCCAGGAAGTGTTCCTCCAAACATCAGGCCTTATAGATATCCTTACTTCCAAAAGAGCGAAATTGAACGTATGATTGCAGAAATGTTAGAGGCAGGTATAATTCAACCTAGTCAAAGTTCTTTCTTTGCTCCTGTAGTTTTGGTACACAAGAAGGATGGATCATGGCGAATGTGTCCAGATTATAGGGAGCTCAATAAGCTCACCATTAAAGACAAATTTCCCATTCCTGTGATTGATGAATTATTGGATGAATTACATGGAGCAATTTATTTTACCAAGTTGGATCTTCGTTCGGGATATCATCAAATTAGAATGAAGACTAAAGATATTCCAAAAATAGCATTTCGAACTCATGAGGGTCATTATGAATTTTTGGTCATGCCTTTTGGCCTTACCAATGCACCTTCTACATTTCAAGGGTTGATGAATTCCATTTTCAAACCCTTCCTTAGAAAATTTGTGCTGGTATTCTTTGATGATATACTAATCTATAGCAGGTCTTGGAAGGATCATGTTGAACATGTTGACAGGGTGCTCAAACTATTGCAGGAGAAACAATTATATGCAAAAATATCCAAATGTTTCTTTGGAGTACAAGAGGTGGAATATTTGGGTCATATTGTATCTCACGAGGGTGTGAAAGTAGACCCTAACAAAATTAAAGCCATTAAGGAATGGAAAGTCCCCACAACCATAAAGAAGTTGCGATGATTTCTCGGGTTAACAGGGTATTATCGCAAGTTTGTTAAGAATTATGGGAGAATAGCAGCACCTCTAACAACATTATTGAAGAAAGATGCATTTTCATGGACTCCTGAAGCAACTAAGGCCTTTGAACGTCTTAAGGAGGCAATGTTCCATGCACCGGTCTTAGCTACGCCAGACTTCACAAAAACCTTTATTGTGGAATGTGATGCCTCAGGAAATGGAATTGGTGCAGTTTTAATGCAGGAAGGAAGACCCATTGCTTTTGAAAGTCGTCCAATCAAAGGAAAGTATTTACAGAAACCTATTTATGAGAGGGAAATGTTAGCAATACTACATGCACTAAAGAAATGGCGAACTTACCTAATGGGAAGACACTTCAAGGTAAAAACTGATCATGATAGTCTTAAACACTTTTTGGAACAAATACTATCATCAAAAGAGCAGCAAAAATGGGTCACAAAAATGTTGGGTTATGACTTTGAAATAATCTACAAAAAGGGAAAGCTTAATGTTGTTGCAGATGCACTCTCAAGAAAGAATGAAGAGGTGGAAGCATTGCTTTGTGCCATTTCTATTATCCAACCAGATTGGATAACTGAAGCAAGAGATGAATGGAAGAAGGACAAAGATGTATGGATACTCATTCAAAATTTGCGGCAAGATCCTAGTACATCTGATACATTTAGTTGGAAAAATGATTCCTTATGGTACAAAGATCGCTTATATCTTTGTAAGAATTCCCAACTAAAGCAAAAGATTCTTCTGGAATTGCACACTTCTCCTTTAGGAGGACACTCAGGATTTTTAAAAACTTACCACAGGGTGAAGAAAGAATTTTTTTGGGATGGCCTTAAATCTGATATTCAAAAGTTTGTGGCGGAATGTTTGGTTTGCCAGCAGAATAAAGTGGAAACAATTAAGACCACGGGACTTCTACAACCTTTATCCATTCCAAGTCAACGTTGGGAGGAGATTTCAATGGATTTTATCACAGGTTTACCTAAGTCCGAAGGAAAGAGTGTCATCATGGTGGTAGTTGATAGACTTACCAAGTATGCACACGTTTGTGCATTATCTCATCCATTTAAAGCAAGTACAATTGCTACTACATTTATGGACACAATTCAAAAGCTACATGGAAACCCAAGGGTTATTGTGAGCGACGGAGATCCCATTTTTACTGGAAATTTTTGGACGGAGTTATTTTCTTGTTTGGGTACTCAATTAGCTCATAGCTCATCTTATCATCCTCAATCTGATGGTCAAACTGAGATCGTAAATAAATGTTTGGAAGGATATCTTCGTTCTTTTGTATCTGATAAACAAACACAATGGGTCAAGTGGTTACCTCTTGCTGAATGGTGGTATAACACTTCCTTCCATACTGCAGCAAAAATGACCCCATTTCTGGCACTTTATGGATATCATCCACCATCCATCACATCATCTTTAAGGGAAAATTCGAAGGTTCAAGCAGTGGAAGATCACATCGAGCATCAGCAAGAAGTTCTCCAACTCTTAAAGGATAACCTGAATTTTGCACAAAATCGAATGAAACAACAGGCAGATCAACATCGTAGCGAGAGAAGTTTTGATGTAGGAGATTGGGTATTTTTACGGCTACAACCATACAAAAAAATGTCCCTCAAGCAAGCAAAGAAGGATAATAAATTATCGCCAAAGTACTATGGTCCTTACGAGGTGTTGCAAAATATTGGTACTATGGCATACAAATTGGAGCTTCCTGCTTCTTCGCGAGTACATCCAGTTTTCCATGTTTCATGCTTAAAGAAGGTTATAGGTGAAAATCTTCCAGTTCAAACAATATTTCCGGAACTTGATGAGGAAGGAAGAATAATATTGGAACCTGAAGTGGTCATGGAAACAAGAACTCGACAGCTACGGAATCGATCAATTTCAAAGTATCTCATCAAGTGGAAGAACTTACCCACTGAAGATTCTACATGGGAGGATGAGAATTTTATACGAAAGCACCCGGAGCTACTCAAGTGTTGAGGACAACACTTTTTTGAAGGAGAGGGGCATGTTAGGTCCCTATATCACTAGTATAGCCCCTTATTATTGTTAGTGTAAACCCCTTATTGTTATTATTGTACACTTGTAACCCCCATTTTGTTATTATTGTGCCCTTAAATTATTATTGTTAGGTCGGCTAGGATTACATTGTGGCCCACTAGGATTACATTATGGCCCCATGGACTCCTATATATAGAAAGGAGGTTTTGTAAATTTTATCACCCAAGAATTGTTCATTTATGTAATGTATTGGAGGTTGCCCCCTCGAAGTGGCTTATTTCTAAGGCGTTCATATCTCTTTTCTTCTATTTTTGGAGCTGGTTACACAACAGGATACATATCTTTTAAGCATTGGCCCTAAATTTGAAGGATAATATTTAAGCTTGAATTTAGATAATGTATCAAAGTTTTGTGACTTTACTGAGCTCGTTAGAGTAAAAAAAGAAGATATATTCATTAGGCTTTTATATGATTCATTTTTATTAAATTGTAAAATATTGGTGGAAAGGTTACGTGCTATATCTATTAAATCATTTTCATTTTTCTGGCTTATTTTCTTGGAAGGATGGATGGAGAAGAAAAATTTTGTGGAAGGCTCTCTTTCCATTTTGAAGTTCATAGGATGGAACAATATGTGCTCAGATGTAGAAGTTGGTGAGAACTTTTCTTCGTCAATGTATTTTTATTTAAATTCATATAAAGGAAATCTTGAAAATAAGATCATATTTTTAGATGAATTGGATCGTGAGCTTCAAAAATATATTGAAGTTGTTGAAGCTCAAATTGAGTCTTATCATTTTCAAGATCATATGCAGTATTTTGAAAGTTTTTTCCAGCCAAAACAAGCATAGGAGGTATTTTTTTTTTTTACATCAAGATGGAGAAATGTTTTTTCATAAAAAAATAATTCTGATGACACGTGGCTAAAAAAATATGATAACATGGAAAATAATTGTGAAGTGTTGGATTGCTTTGCTAAAAATGTTGAAAATATTCATCAAAATGATCATATCTTTATTGATCCTGTAGCAGACTATATGAAGAGTTTTTTAGTTTGATTTTTTAGCCATGTTCTCATTGTGAGAAATAGATCCATTTTCAGTTCCCATTACATTTTCCAGCTTCAACTTTTTTGGTGCATAGTCAAGCAGTCCTATTATTTCAGCAGCTACTTGACTGGCTTCACTGGAATTTTTGTGTCATTTGATCAACATCTACTCAGTAGTATATGGTAGGCAGGTTTTTGTGTGAATAATATCAATATTACTAACATATTTTCGACATGGATAAATTTAGTTTTCATCTTGGATTGCAGTTTCATTTTCTTGAGAGTAGTTCAAAGTTGCAGGAGTAGACGATATCTTCAATATGTCTGAGCTCAAAGTGAAGGCCATAAGAACTTGGATATGATATCATCAAGTTTCAGTTTTCAATTTTGAATAAGTCACTAGAGTTGTTGGTTCTTTGTTGCACCACAGGGGTAGAACATCCTCATTGGAGCCACCGTTATCCATGATAACATTTAGGCTTGTCTTTGAGTCAATTTGGTTAAGTTATTTAGGGTTTTAAGTTTGTCCTCAAAATAGTCACATCTACCAAGGTTATTTCTATCATAAAATTAGTTTATGGGGGCATTAATTAATTTAGTAGTTTGTCATCATAAATTGAAAATATAGAACTCCATGTTTCCTAGTCTCATTTGGTCATGATTAGAAATTTGACATTTTAGCAAACTTTCGTAGCAACTCCAGTTATAAAAACATGGTATTTGCTACGAAAATTCCTGAAAATTATCATGGAGGATTATACAAGTAAAAATATCATCTTGAGGAGTTTTTTATAATTTATAACACTTATGCTTGTATTTGAGTCATTTTGGTTAAGTTAGTTGGGGTTTTAAGTTTTTCTTCAAAATCATCAGATTTGCAAAGGTTATTTCTATCATAAAATTCGTTTGTGGGATCATTATGAACTTTAGTTGGGTGTCACCATAAAGTAAAAATAAAAAAATCCATGTGTATTAGGCTCATTTTTTCATGATTAGCCATTTGACGATTGAACAAACCTTCCCAATAACTCTAGTTATAAAAACAGAGTATTTGCTACGAAACTTCCTCAAACTTATCATGGAGGAGAATACTAGTAAAAATATTAGCTTGAGGAGTTATAATGGCATAATTTTAGCTTAAATACATAAGTTAATAAATAAAATGATGGAGGAGCATCATACCACCCTTAATTAAATTGAAATTCAACGCCGTGGAGAGTGAAAACAGGGAGAACCATTTGAAAATAGAGCTAAAATGATGGAATCAATAAGTCTCTAGAAGATTTGATTTATTGCAATTATTTGCCATGTAATCGAACAAAGACATTTCAAGGGGGTTAGTTCAACGATTGTGGGAGAAAATTATGGATATTAGATGAGACAATCGCTTGTAATTTCAATGTGAGTATGTGTTGTATGATGACATAGTGGAACATAATGTAGCCTCAGGGCTTTAGTGTGATTCAGGATGTAGTCGCCTTAGCCTGTAACTCGATTTCAGTGAAGTAATGAAATGTGTGTGTTTTTAAATATCCAGGATTTATCTAGATCTTGCAGTATCTGTGTATTATTTTATTTCAATATATATGAGTGTTCGTTCTGTTAGTTGATATGTTCTGTGAGTGTGAGTGGTAATGAAGTTCCTATGAACTTCGCATAGACAAAGTATGGTAGAACGAGAGTATTAAGACCCGATTATATTGATAAGTAACAATCCGTGTGCAGGAGATAGACGAATGAGAGCATATCGCCATCGGAAATTATTATGTTTAGGTGTTAAGGATTTCACAAGTTAAAAAAAATATCCTATGATGCGATGAAGAAAAGAGCCACGTGTCAACATGGTACTCTAGCGCATATATCATGCGATATAGGGCAAGCGTTAACGAAGGAGAGGTAATTCTATGAAATTCCAAAACATGATAAACCATGGATGTTGCGATGTTGTAGTGCGACATCATCATCGCAACTTTGCATTGGTATTTTTAATGTTTATCATTAACAAAATTTGTTATATTTGGCGACGTTGTCATGTTGTAAATGCTAAGATTTACGATGTATGTATGTTCTGTGGTCTACAGAGTTTTAAAAATTTTGATATTGTAATCCGATGTGAGTAAAGGGATTTTTTGTGTGCCATAACTCATAGGTCCATGGTATTATGTGTAAATTGCATTTTTGTGCTTCATCAAGTGGTATCAAAGTAGGAAAATATTTCCTGCGAGAAAGAGTTTTCTGTGTAAAGGAAGGAGGTACAATTATGTTGAATATTGGTAAAGCTTGTGGTCTTTATATTTTTGTGGAGGTAGTAGCCATAGAAGGTGAGAATATTTGTAGCAGCCTAGAGCCAGGAGTGCTCAGATGGTTCCAAAGGAGAGAACCAGAGAGATGTCGAAAGACTGAGCTTAGAGGAGAGAATCTTGGTGAGGTATTGTGTAGTAGGGAGGAATTATTACTACATAGGTTTTGTTGCAGTTCATGAAAATATCACAAAGGAAATTCCATAGAGTATGTGGGTATAATTGCTAAAGTAGAGGACTTGGTACTGGTAGCAAGCAACAGCCTTGTTACAGAGAGGAAGAATGCATATAACCAGGAGGTCATAAATCTTTTCGTACCTTAGGAGTCTGGTGTAGGAACATCAAACCACCCTTAATTAAATTTAAATTGAAAGCTGCGGAAGGTGAAAATGTGGATAACCATTTGAAAATAGAGCTAAAATGATGGAATCGATAAGTCTCTACAATATTTGATTTATTGTAATTATCTGTCATGTAATCAAATAGAGAGATTTCAGGGGGTTAGTTGAGTGATTGTGTGAGAAATTCGTGGATCTTAGATGATCCACTTGCTTGTAATTTATCTATATTGTGAGTCTGTGTTGTATGATGACATAGTGCAATGCAATGTAGCCACAGGGATTTAGTGTAATTTAGGTCATATTGGAGTTAGCCTGTAACTCAAGTTCAATCGAGTAATGAAATGTGTGTGTTGTTAAATATCCAGGATTTATCTTGATCTTGCAGTATCTGTGTTTTATTTTATTTCCATATATATGCATGATCTTTCTGTTAGTTGATATTCTATGTGAGTATAAGTGGTAATGAAGTTCCTATGAACTTCGCATAGACAAAGTATGGCAGAACGAAAGTATTAGGACCCATTTCTATTGATAAGTACCAAGTCGTGTGTGGGAGATATACGGATGAGCGCACATTGCCATTGGTGATTATTATGTTTATGCGTTCAGGACTTTGCAGGTTAAACAAAATATCCTACGATGCGATGAAGAGAAGAGCCACGTGTTAGCATGATGCTTGAGCTCATATCACATGCGATATACGGTAAGCATTAATGGAGGAGAGGTAATTCTGCGAAATTCTGAAATACGATAAACCATGGATGTTGTGATGTTGTGATATGACATCGTCATAAAAACTTCAGATCGGTATTTTTATTATTTAGTGTTATTGATATTTGTTGTATTTGCAGACGTTGTGATGTTTTAAACCCTGAGATTTGCGATGTATGTATGTTCTGGGATCTGAAAAGTTTTAAAAACTTTGATATTGTAATCCACTACGAGTAAAGGAAGTTTATTTGGGTCATAACCCACAGCTCCATGGTATTATGTGTAAATTGTAGTTTTGCGCTGCATCAAAAAATTGTAGATAAATAGAAAAAGTAGCAGAGGGATATTTTTTGTAATTTTCTACGAAACTTGCTACCAATTTTTGCTATGAAACTGTTGTAGCATATCATTGCTAAACATGTAAGTGAAATTTTGAGATAAGGGGGTGCTAAAAGCATGTTTTTAGCTTATAAACACTCATGATGACCCCATAATGTTTATAAAGATCATATAGCTTGCATAAATGTGTTTCTTGGCGTTTTATACCGAATTTTAGCTATGGAAATTCTAGAAATCATTGTTTTAGTAGTCAACTTCAAGCTCACTTTTTGAACAAATGGAAAGGAATTTTGGAACTATGAAATAAATTTTTCTTCCACATGGGATCATCTATAAAATTCTCTCTCAATTTTTTCGTAGCTATCATAATTTGGAGAATAGGCACTTATCTTTGAGGCCTACTTTACAGAATATTTCCTAGCTAGATCTGTTGCAGAAATTTGAAATTTGACTTGGTGGAGGTCCAGCACAGCAGGTCAACAGGTCAACCTACATGTGGTAGCCAGCACATCAACCATCCAACATATCAGCTATTTTTTATATTTGATAAGGTTCATTATCAAATTTTGTTAAATTTCTTAAATTGTGACAGACTGCTTTTTATGTACAAACTCTACAAAATAGAAAATATCCCTAAGAAGTTTCCATGAGTTGTAATTAATTTAGAATTTGGTCTCCCAACTAAAGCATCCAATGTACCACAGGTGGTAGAGGATTCTAAAGGAGGCCTCACTTTGTATATGTGAGACTTTTTAACATTAAGTGTTGTTGAATGTTATGAGAGAGCTACTTATGTAAATTTTCTTTATGAGCTATTAGACATTTTGCAGTAGACTATTGTACAGCCTGAGATTCTCTTTGGCTTATGTGTTTTTTCCTTATTTTGTATATTATTATTAGCTTCATGGAAATATGATTACTTGGAATTCATTATTAAATGCTGCAACTTCCTTCATTTGTTGTGTTTTTTTTGTATTAGTTAATTTATGTGTAAGCCAACTTTCCTTAGCTTCCATGAATACAATTTGAGTGTAATTGAGTTGTCTTAGTTGACTCCATGCCCAGTGGTAGTTTTCATTACACTCTTCCACCTCAAAAAAATCACATGAAGTATAAAGAAACTTATCCATCTGCAATTTGAATTTTATCTTGAATATTCCATTGTTTTCCTTGAGAGAGCCCTCCCAGACTAGAATGACTAACTTATCGTTAAAATTTGGTTGAAATAGTTATGCTAGGTTGATAGTTGACACAACCCAAATTGTTCCGCCCTAGTGATAAAATTTTGGTGCATCTGCTGGGAGTATGAAATTTCTATTATCCCAGGTGTTTGTTTTCAAAGTAGCTGAAATCTTGAGGATAGTAGGAGATCATACATTTCAAGGTTGTACTTATACCTTGGCGACACCATTCTTGAATAATTCAGAAATTCATAGCTTCCTGGTAACACTATAGGGGAAGTGAGAGACTTAGATGCAACTACAGTTTCTTCAAGGTATGTATGTGTGGAATTTTAAAAAACTTATGGATTTCCAAATTGTTTTCCCACTGATACATATATTTTAAGCCTTGGCCATAAATTTGACGGAGAAGATTTAAGCTTGAATTTAGAGCATGTATCAAATTTTTGTGACTTTACTGTGCTTCTTAGAGTCAAACAAGAAGATGTTTTCAATAGGCTTTTATATGATTCATTTCAAGGAAAGTGTAAAAGCTTGGTGGAAAGGCTACCTGCCAGATCTATTAGATCATTTTATACTTTCTGGCTTATTTTCTCATAAACATGGATGGAGAAGACAAATTTTGTGGCATGTTATCTTTCCATTTAGTATTTCACATGATGGAACGATATGTTCTCTGCTGTAGAAGTTGATGAGAGATTTTCTTCATTACTATATTTTTATTTAAAGTCATATAAAGGAAATCCTTAAAATAAGATCATATTTTTAAATGAATTTTCTCCTGAGTTTGAAAAATATATTGAAGATGTTGAAGTAGAAATTCATTCTTATCATTTTTAATATCATATGCCATATTTTTGAAAAAAAAATCCAGCAAAAACAAATAGAAGAGGTATTGTATTTTCACATCAAGATGGAAAAATGTTTTGTTTTAAAAAATATATATGATGACACGTAAATAAAAACATATGATGACATGGAAAATCAGTGTGAAGCATTCAGCTATGAGGACTACTTTGCTCAAAATTTTGAAAATATTCATAAAAAATATCATATCTTTAACGATATTTTAGCAGAATATATGGAGTATTTTTAGCTTGTGTTTTCATACATGTTTTCATTGTGAGAAACAGATCCATTGTCAGTTGCCATTATATTTTCCAGCTTCAATTTTGTTGCTGCATAGTGAAGCAGTTCTTTTTTGTCAACAACTACATGACTGTCTTCACTGAAATTTTTGCGACATTTGATTTAGCAGCTTCTCAGTAGTATATGGTAGGTAGGTGTGTGTGTGAATAAGCTCAATATTCCTAGAAAATTTTCAGCATGTCCAGATTTAGTTTTCAACTTGGATTGCAGTTTGGTTTGGTTGCAAACAGTTCAAAGTTGCAGAAGTAGATGATCTCTTCAACATGGTTCTTTGCTGCACCGTAGAGGCGCATCATCCACACTAGAGTCACTGTTATCTATGATAACACTTAGTTTTTTATTTGACTCAATTTGGTTAAATTAGTTACGGTTTTAATATTTTCTTCAAAATAATTACATCTACAAAGGTTATTTCTCTCATAAAATTAGTTTGTGTGGTCATTATGAAATTTAGTAGGGTGTCATCATAAAGTAGAAATAAAATAAGTCCACGTGTCTTATGCTAATTTGGTCATGATTAGCAATTTCATAGTTCAACACACTTTCGCAGCAACTAAAGTTATAAAAACAAAGTATTTGCTACAAAAAGTTCCTGAAAATTATCACGGTGGAAAATAGAAGTTAAAATCTCAATTTTAGGACTTCTAATGGCATACATTTAGCTTAAATACATAAGTGAAGAACTCCAAACTTGTAGAGAAATCAGAAAAGTACCAAAGGGTTTTTTTTTGTAATTTTCTACCAAACTTGGTACCAATTTTTGCTATGAAACTGTTCTAGCAATTCATTGATAAAAACGTAAGTGAAATTTTGAGATAAGGGAGTGATAAAAGCATATGTTTAGCTTATAAACACTCATGAATACTACAATATTCCTAACTAGCCCAAGCTAATAGGAATATTCAATTTTGTTTTGCTTCCTTTTTCTGTGAATAAAATTGTAAAGCAGGATCAATAAAACTCCTAAATCAGCAAATAAATCAATGCTCAATGTGAACAAGGCTAAATCTGAGCCATTTTCATAAGCACACTTAAGTTTGAAAGAGGCTAGATCAGTTGGCCAATTCAGCCAGGACCAAATCATTAGCATTGTCTAGATGCAATGAACCTCCTAGATGCACAATGCAGTTCTTGTTGGAACCTACATGTGAACAGAGCTAAATCTTTGAGATGGTTTAGGGTTTGGAAGGATTTCTAAATTATAAAAGGAAGAGGAGGACATCAAGAGAAGGTTGTTCATGATTATGATTTTTTGAAGATATTTTCTGTTTAGACATTTCTTATTCTCTTGTTTTTTAGCTGAGAATAGTGTTGTTTATCACTAGGGTGTTCCTGATCGGGAATCCCACCTCTTCGATTGAGTAGCTCTTGGAGGAATCTTGTTGATCTTGTCCACTATTAGGCATTTGGCCAAGCTACATATTCCAACTACAATGCAGATCCTATTCAGGGTTTGGTTTTCCTTGTAAGCTGTAGCAAGTGGAGGCTAGATCTATTCAGATCTAGGCCATATTGGTGCCTCTTTTCAGTGGGAGAGCCTTCTATCCTCCCGATAAGAGAGTATTGGATCATTGGAGCTACATAATCAGATATTGGCATTAGGCCAAACCATTTGTAGAGTCAAAATCATAGTTTTTCTCCCATAACTACGTTATTTGCAAGAGCAGAGTTGCAGGGAGTTTTGGCATGATTTTGGAGGAGAGATCTCTGGTGTTTTTTATTCTTCCCTTCACTGTGGTGATCCATGGATTAGATTTTTGATCCATGTTCTATTCAGATATGATCTATTGTGTATTGTATTTACTTCATAAATTCTGAATCAAACTACAGATCTGCAAATTTAGATCTCAGATCTACTCTTTGTATTTCATGTTTTTCTCAAAACCCCAAGGGGAATGTGTAGAGGAACTATTTTAGTGTAAAAATATGATATGGATCTAATATTTTGTACAAATATCTATTCTAGATCTAATATGTAATGTACAACTACTTCATCTCATAATATAACGCTGTCAAGCCTTCTTACAACAAATAAATTGTTGCAACACCTCATTATTGAGGGTTTCTTCATCTAAGTTCTCCATTTTTCTCTTGTACATTATATGGGCCCTATTATTAACCTGATTTTCTGATGTATAAGTGATTAATGAACCATTATATTCTTCTCCTGCATAAATTGGGCTGATCTGCATTATTTTCTGGGTAGATTTATTTTGTATTGCTGCAGCCCCTTCTTTGGGAATTTTTCAACTGCACTAGGTGTGGAGCGACCTGTTTAACCCACCTAGAAGGGATGTTTTTGAACCCCTCTTGCATTTTTGTCTTATATTGTCATATCTGACGGATCCAAGTGTTGGTTTCTAATCATATAGCATACATACCTGAAAAATGTGTTTTTCAGGCATGCCTTGCTAGCAATCCCATTTTGGGCATACTACAATGGTATCAGAGCATGATCTTTGGCTCAACCTGTGAGTTCCAGCTATCAGAAGGAGCAAGATCAGAATTATGGAGAGGATGATTTTAATCTCATCATTTTTTAGATCTAGAAAGAACCTCTCCCAGGAGGTTAAGATGACGAAGGAGAAGAGATTCCAAGAAACTCCTAGAGCGTTTCAAGAAGAGGAAGGACCATGCACTTCCTATTCTGACAAAGAAGAAGACCAGAAGCATGGAAGACACTTGGAACATCATATTCTAAGTGAATACCTTGTTGAGTATGAAAATCGACCTAGAGCCTTCAAGGAGACTCTAGCCTTCCCACAGTTCATTCAACTGGAGGAAGAGAGGAGACCTTGTAGCAAAAGAAGAATGAAGGGAAATAGGTTTCTATTATCTACTATTGATGGATCATATTTAGCAAAATCTTGGGCAATAAGGTTCAGTGCATTATTGCTAATACATCCTATTGTACAAAAAGAAGTAGTGGAAATTGCAGCGCTGCACCTGAAGGGTGAAGCAAGAAATTGGTGGTTCAACCATGTGAGACATGCAAAAGTATCTTATTTTGTAGATTTCACTCAAAGGGTGATCAAGAGATTTGATAAAGAAAAATCAGAGGAAGAGAAGCCCTCACCATCTACTGAGGAGGTTTGTACCAACACTGTCACAATATTGGAGGAGCAACCTTCAACATTAGTAGTTAAGGGAGCCAACATAGTATAAGGAGGAACTCTTGTAGCCATACAAGTTGTTCGCAAAGCCCATCAAGGTATCATTAAATTTCCACTTTCTAATATTGCAGCAAATATTTTGGAAGATTGTGGAAATTTTCTGTTTCATAACCCAGAATCATCACTTACTAATAATCTAGAGCAGCAGAGTTGCACTACGTTGTCCAAGAGTAGTAGTGAAGAAATAAGGACCCATTCATCATGGGAGCATCCAAATGTCAACTTCATTAAGGAATCCATGGAGGAAGAAAGAACAAAGGGTATACATCTTGAGATGAGAAACATTTTCTCTTATCTAGATGACACTTTCTCAATGAGCATGCCAGAACTCGAGGAGAGACTTCTACTTGCAGCATATCCAATACCCCACTGGTTTTGGAAGGCCATGCATGAGGAGTAGGTCTCATCAATAGATCCCATGTAAGGTGCACTTCAGCATTCCATGAAGTGAAAATTTTTTAAATTATTTGACAAGGTTTGTGTCCTACAATGGGAGGATACCAAGTATTTGCAGAATGAGGTCCATGATCTAGTGGTGGATGAATGGTGGTGGATGATGAGCAAGAAGCTAGAAATCTACATGCAAATCTATGATACTGGGCAGCAGGAGGCTTGGCTACGTTGGCTACTCTTGAAATATTTTGGCCATCATCCTCTTTCTAAGGGTATGTGGGGGAAAGATATGTGGTAGGATTCTTGCATCATTGGGAAGCAAGGAGTATGGACACATTGTGTTGATATGACATTCTTCATTTCAATCACCATGTTTTCACCACATGATTTGTATGATGGAGGTATGGGGAGGCAGAAAAATATTTTGTTGCTTTGGATGTTCTTGGGAAAGAAAGGGCAGATTTTCTCTTACACTTTGCATGATGTTGCAAAAGTAGGAGATGGCACTATCATAGTGCAAAGGGGCTACTCCTTAGCCTTGGATGATTTGGAAGTACTTCTACTTTGGGAGGAGCTTATTTTTTGTAGCAGCATTATGGAAGATGTTTTTCACAATGAACATGCCAAAGAATGGAGCTATGTATTGACAAGAGCCTATTTGCATAGGCTAATAGCACTATCACTTTGGAGCATGGACTTATGGATAGAGTGTTTCAAGGATCACTTCACTCTTGATACACTTGATGGTCAAGGAGGAGGTGAGAAAGATAGAGTAATGGGTGGAGACATCTATTACTGTGATATGTTCTTCTTGTCTTGGATTTCCAAGTATATGAGAAAGGATCTTCATGCAATACATGATTCATTTCTCTTCATGAGAGTATGTCATACCATTATGGAGAGTTTTCTCACGGATCCTATCATCATCTTACCTCTAGTACATGGTAAGGATCTTGTTTTTGCATTTAGTGATCAGCATGCTCTTACCATCTCTATGAATTCCATTTCTCCACAAGAGGGCAAGATTTTCATTAAGATCCATGGTCAACATTGGGCCAAATTGTATGATGGAGACAAACATCTCTTATATGGCCTTGGGCAAGTGTTTTCTTTCATATATGTTCAGTTGATATATCCATCCATTTAATATTTATCAGTAGATGTCATGATATATCTAATTATCCATGTAACAAAGAAAAACTTGCCATGTAATTTTCTGAAGCAAAAGTTTCGAAAACTGCGCTGTGACTATTGGGAGAACTGTTGGTACCTTCCTGCACCCCATGAAACATTCAACATTTTCCCCATTTTGATGATGATCATGATTTCAATTGCTGATATTGATGTCATTTTTATTGGAAGCATGATTGGGAGAACGACACATGGGTTGGATGTGTTATTTTGGGAAGAGGATTCCCGCGCTTTCTGCATTGCATGTTGTAATGGGAGAATGGGAGGAGATATGGCCACCACAGCCAAACACTTGTTTCTTTATGAGGTGGGTGATGTGATTGATAGGATGTCGTATGGTGATGATTTCCTATACATCACATATGGAATGGGTTTGGCCAACTTGATTCACAGCGTTGGAGAGGAGATCTTTGGAGATATAGTCTTCATCTTTCCACTTGAGGGAAATTGTAATGCAGCCCAAGGTTAGTATGTGCTCTGCACTTATCATAAGTGGAGAGGAAGAAATCGTGGGGTAGGCTACTTTTCCTACCATGTTCATATTTTCAGCCCACCTACTTTGCAGGAGCTCAAGGTGGAGGAGCATTTTCAGGAGTTGCCATGTTGGGAGGTGACATTTGGGGAAGATGTTTCCCAGCACATACCAGCCTCAATACCTTGGGAGGAAACTCTTTAGTTCTATCCTTAGATTTTCTTGAGGACAAGCAACATTTGGGAGGGGAGGACTGTAATATTCCTAATTAGCCCAAGCTAATAAGAATATTCAATTTTGTTTTTCTTCTTGTTTTTGTGAATAAAATTTTGAAGAAGGATCAATAGAACTCCTAAATCAGCAAATAAATCAATGCTCAATGTGAACAAGGCTAAATCTCAGCCATTTTCATAAGCACACTTAAGTGTGAAAGAGGCTGGATCAGTTGAAAAAATCAATCAGGACCAAATCATCAACGATGTCTAGATGCAATGAACCTCCTAGATTCATTTGGTAGTTCTAGTTGGAGGCTACACATGTGAACATAACTAAATCATTGAGATGGTTTAGGGTTTGGCAGGATTTCTAACTTATCAAAGGAAGAGAAGGACATCAAGAGAATGTTGTTCATGATTATTATTTTCAAAATATATTGTCTGTTCAAACATTTCTTATTCTCTTGCTATTTAGCTGAGAATAGTGTTGTTTAGCACTAGGGTGTTCCTGATCAGGAATCCAACCTCTTCCATTGAGTAGCTCTTGGAGGAATCTTGTTGATATTGTCCACTATCAGGCATTTTTCCAAGCTACATCTTCCAACTACAATGCAGATCCTATTGAGTGTTTGGTTGTCCTTGTAAGCGGCATCAAGTGGAGGCTAGATCTACTCAGATCTAGGCCATATTGGTGCCTCTTTTCAATGGGAGAGCCTTCTATCCTCTTGATAAAAGAGTATTAGATCATTGGAGCTGCATAATCAGATCCTGGCATCAAGCCAAACAATTTCTAGAGTCAAAAGTGCAATTTCTTTCCCATAACTTCATTTTTTGAAAGAGCATAGTTGCAAGGAGTTTTGTCATGCTTTTAGAGGAGAGATCTCTGGTGTTTGGGATTCTTCCCTTCACTATGGTGATCCATGGATTAGATTTCTGATCCATGTTCTGTTTAGATCTGATCTACTATGTATTGTATTTACCTCAAAAATTCTGAATCAAACTGTAGATCTGAAACTTTACATCTGAGATCTACTCTCTGTATTTCATGTTTTTCTCAAAACCCGAAGGGGAGTGTGTATAGGAACTATTCTAGTGTATGAATATGATATGGATCTAATATTTTGTACACAGATATTTTATAGATCTGATATTTAATGTAAAGCTAATTTGGCACATAATATAATGTTGTCAAGCCTTCTTACAGCAAATACATTGTTGCAGCACCTCTTTCTTGAGGGTTTCTTCATCTAAGTTCTCCATTTTTCTCTTGTACATTGTATGGGCCCTATTATAAACCTTATTTGCTGATGTATAAGTAATTAATGAACCATTATATTCTTCTCCTACATATATTGGGCTGATCTGTGTTTTTTTCTGGGCAGAGTTATTTTGTATTGCTACAACCCCTTCTTTGGGCATTTTTCAACTGCACTAGGTGTGGGGAGACCTATTTAACCCACCTAGATGGATTTTGTTTTTTGGACACCTCTTGGATTTTGGTCTTATATTTTTAGATTTAAGGGATCCAAGTGCTGGTTTCCAATCCTATAGTATACATTCCTGAAAAATGCGTTTTTTAGGTGTGCCTTGCTAGCATTCCCATTTTGGGAATACTACAAATACCCCGTAACTATCAAAAAGATAAGATAGCTTACATAACGGTATTTCCTGGAATTTTCTACTCAATTTTTTCTATGGAAATTCTTGAAATGACTGTTTTAGTAGTCAACCACAAGCTCACTTTCTAACCAAATGAAAGGAATTTTGCAAATATGAAATACATTTTTCTAAATCACAAGCTCATATACAAAAGGCTCTATCATTTTTTGCACAACTACTAGGGTTTCGAAAATACATGCTTATCTTTGCGGCCTATTTTACAAAAATTTTCCTATCCATATTTGTTGCAAAAATTTGAAGTTCGACTTGGTGGAGGTCCAGCTCAGTAGGTCAACAAGTCAACCTCCACGTGGTAGCCAACACATCAACCATGCAGGACATCACCAATTAGTTATATTATATAAGGGTCATTAGAAATTTTTTTTTAAGTTCTTAAATGGTCATAGACTCCTTTCTGTGTAAAAACTCTGCAAAACAGAAAATGTCCCTAGAAAGTATCCATCAGTTGTGATTAAATTTTGGTCTCGAAGTTGAAGCATCGAGTCTAGCCTAGATGGTAGAGGATCCTAAAGGAGGCATCACTCTATATATGTGGAAAATTTTCACTTTGAGAGTTGTTGAATGTTATGAGAGAGCTACTTATGTAAATTTTCTTTATGAGCTAATAGACATTTTGCAGCAAATGTTTTTACAACCTAAGATTCTCTTTGGATTATGTGTTTTTTCCTTATTTTGTATATTTTTATCAGCTTCATGGAAATATAATTACTTGGAATTCATGATTTAATTTTCCAAATTCTTTCATTTGTTGTGTTTTTGTTGTAAGAGTTAATTTATGTTTAAGCCAATTTCCTTAGCTTCCATGAATACAGTTTTTTTCTAATTGAATTTTTTTAGCTATCTCCATACCTAATGGTAGTTGTCATTACAGTATTCAACCTATAAAAAATCACATGAAGTATAAACAAAATTATCCTCTGCAATTTTAATTTTATCTTGAATATTCCATTTTTTTCCTCGAGAGAGGCGTCTCAGACTGGAAGGGCTAACTTGCGGTTAAAAGTTGGTTGAAATAGTTATGCTAGGTTTATAGTTGACACAACCCAACTTGTTCCAGCCTAGTGATAACAACACACATGATTTTCACTACTTCTTGAGATGCATAGGATATGGGAAAATGAACAGATCCCTAAAATGGGTAATAAACCACCTTCTTCCTTATTTTAACCTCCTTTTTTGTTGAGAGTTCTTCAAAATACCTTCCCTAATAAAGGGTACATGACCAAACTTGATGGCAAAACTAATCCCATTCCTCCACCTCCCAACCAACCTAGTAATGGAAACCTATCAAATCCTAATGATGGATTCTACTGACACCGAGCTCTCCACTCAGTTGCATCAATACAAACCTATAACTAGGATGTAACTCACACTTGCCACACAGAGTTTTTTAGCAAAAAATGGAAGCCTACAGATCCCTTGAACAACAGTTGAGGTACCTTCTAAGATGACTGAGGAGCCAATTCATTGAAACACTGCCAATTACCTTACATGGATAGCCCATAACTATATTATTGTCGATGGCTTGGTGTAGTCTCTTGTTTCCATGTCAGCGTAGGTGTCCTCCAGAAATTTCGTTCACAATTAAAGGCTCTCTCTCCACTTCCAGTCAATGTGGGTCCTTCTTGTTAGTTCTTAAGATAAAATTCCTTGGTTGTTGAAAGGAATCAATGCTTAAGACATTTTAGAAATATTTCATAGATATAATTATATTATGAGGTATTTGTTCTATCCCTTTGGAAATTAATTATTTAAAACCCTTAATGATATAAAATAATAAAAGATTCTTCAATGCCTTTAACTCTTGATATCTAATTGAAAAAAAAGAACTATTGGGAAGCTTAAAATGATAAGTTGTAACACAAAATATATTACTTTAGGTCTCAGAATGAATTTGTAAAGAGAGAAAAGTTTGAGTGAAGGAGCACATATTAAGGTTATTTAACTGTTACCAACAAATGTAAGTAAGATACCGACAACTACTTTACTTCACTTCATTCAAAGAAGAAAGAACACAATATGAAACTAGAAACAAGAATCACCATAAACAGTTCTAGGAAACTTGATGCTTCTTTCATTAATTCATCAGAAAAATAAGTACAAAATTGTAGTTTTATAGAGGTCCAAAAATCGAAACCCTCTTCTTCATTTTTCTCTTCTTAAATACATTGAAAAACAGGTTGTAACTATCAAAAACTTCTTGAAACTACCTAGACTACTTATTTCCTTTATGAACTACTTTCATTACATTCGAGGGTAATATTACAACCTCATTCTAAACATAGAAATAAAATAAAATAATAGAAAGAAATATCATGATGTACTGTGAATGTCTTTCACTGCTGATGTCCTTCCCTTTGTTGCTGATGTTGTTCCTTTCACTGCTAACAAGGTCTTCACTACTGATGTGGTCTTCTGCATATCATCTGCAATTAATGCATCTTCAGGAAGATTGGTTATCCATCTTCTGCATTTCTTCCAGAGTTCAACATTTTTCCTTGGAGCATTAATTACCTTATGATGTTCCAATCTAAAATCACTGATTCTAGTGTAAGTAGGCTTGTCCACAAATACTGTCTTGACCATCCATGAAAATTGAAAATAATTATGCACGAAATTGATAACTATTGTCCCCTTTAACACCACAGTTTTATCCTGAGTATTATCAACTTTTATTTTTTCATCCACCAATAGAGTTTCATAGGTTTCCTAGGACAATAAGTTACCCTGCAAGTCCCAACAAGATGGAAATCTAGCCCTAGTTCTTTTGTCAAATGAAGTGTTAAATTTCTCTACAACTTGCTTGATCTCTGTCAACTTCTTTTCTGATGACTTCCTATGTGCATCCTTTATTATCACCTTGTTAATTTCAAGAACACATAATGTTCTATATTTTATCTCATGTTCATTCAGTTCTTGATCTAACTTGGAGTTGATAAAATCTATTAACTTCTTAGCCCAGACTGTTTTGTCATGGATTTTTTGAATGTCAGCTAGTACAACCTCTTCAAGATCTCTAATTATACTTTTCTCTTCTGAAATAAGTACTAGATACTCCTATATTGTTTTCATTACTCCTATAATATCATTCCAAAGTATATGTTTAGCTTCAATCAGGGACATGTTTCACTTCAACTTCTCCTTGAGATACTTGACTTCTTCACATGATGACTGATAATATGTTATGTATTTGTCTGTAGTGTCTTTTGACATTAAAATTTCATTATATTTTCCCCTTATAACCTTCATAGTTTTCTCAAGATCACTTTGACATTTCTTCCTATCAATCTCTCCCATCTTCAATTTTAGTACTCAATTATGATACCCTAGTTGCTGTGTTATCATATTCAGTTGATAAAACTATTGTGCAGACATGAGATTCAATATGCCTTTGTAACCTTGTTACTTCTTCTTTTAATTTGGTAACCTCTTCATCTTTCTCCAATACTTGTTGTAAAAGATTCTCTTTTTCAGACTCTAGTTCTACTACCTCAACTTCTGTTGGGTGTTCTCCAGTAGGAAGCATTAGCTTCTTTGGAAGTAGATTTTTTTTTTTTTTTGGCACTCTCCAATAACTTCTTCATAGATGATCTGTCAGTGAGGTATACTCCAATTTTTATCATGATCTTCTTTAATTATTCTTTTTTAGTGGAGAAAGCTCTAGAACTAGATTTCTCCAAATTCATCTGCTTGATCACCTTTCCCACCATGCTTTCAACATTACTTGAAGCTGCACTAGTTTTAGTCAAATCATTATCAATCAATCAATCATATTTCATATCTAAATTGATTTTTTCAGGTAATGGAATTTTCTTGGCATGAACAATCAAATTGACAGTCTTGAAATTCCTTGATGACCCTACTGTCATTTAAAATGGGTATGAAAAATCAATATTTAGCTGTTTTCTTTCTAAATCCATAACAGTTAACAACCTAGTTTAATCAAGGGTGATTTGGGACTCAACTTGAGCCTCCATGCTTTCCCTTTTCCTTTGATTCTTCTCAGCAATTTGGGAAAAAACATGTTTAATTAATGTTACCTACTCATGAATAGCTTCATGTCTGGATGGGGAAGCTGGTGTATTCTGTATTTTTCCCAATTGAATTGACAATCCAGGTTGTAAATACAGTACTTATTTACTCATCTTAGCCCTCTTATCAACTCCTTCCTCCTCTATATCATCATTCTTTTCTCTATCTCTTTTATTTCCCTTTTCATAGATACCAGGAGTTTTAATGTAGTGTTATCATTCCCTGCAAAACCCCTATTAGCCAATTTTTCAAATTATAGGTTTCTCTCATGAGTATAGGATGAATAACCATTTTCAACCCTTCTTTTAGAAATCACCTGATGTGGGTCATAAGCCCACTTTTCACTGAGCAATAAATGCATGTCTTCTAGCCTTTGACTTTCTTCTTTTGCAGCTTAGCTCATATTCACAATGAGAGGTCCAACAATCACCAGAAACTTAAACAGATGTCATTTCTTCATCGGCACAAAGTGAATATGATAAACATTTAAACTTTTCCTAACAAATTTTGAGGCAAACATCATCATGGGAACAAAGGTAGTCAATCTATAAGGTTCAACCCTAGTCCCATACAACCTAATCTTTGAATAGTGCTAAAAAATAAACCAGTCTCCATACCTTCATTTAATACTGAGCTGAAGGAATTCCTAGGCTTTAGGAAAAAATATGGGGGAGTGGTCCCATTCAAATTTTTTTATGAAATTGGTAAATAGTAAGCGGAAAAATCAAATAACCCCCCATCATTAGGTTCATTTCTTACCAGGTCATCCCAAAACACTACTAACTTCCTTCTCTTGAATCCATAATATTCAACCCCAAATTTGAAAATTTCACTTCATTTTGATAGCTGAAAAGATATGTAACAACTAAAGGAAATTTGAAAGAACCTGTTAAAATTAAGCTCATGTATTAAGAATTCATATTATCTTGCAAAAATGATGAGATATCTAACATTACTTCAGGCTTCATCATCAAATCAAACAATGCCAATACTGATCTGTCAATCTGAGAAGCATGGAAAATTTTAGGGGCTAATATTAGCAGGTCGGCTAATTTTCCATGTTTTTTCCAAAAACAATATTTGCCAATTTCCATTTTTTTTTTAAATGATTCGCCCAAATTTTACAGTACAAAATTATTTTATGTTAAAAATCGCTAACATTATATATAGAGTATATATAAAATCATTATAAATTTGAATAATTTTATAAATACATCAATAAACATTTTATAGTTTACATATTAGGGATTAGTGAGATTCGCCAATTTTTTAAACTTCATGATAATTTTCTATCCTTAAAATTTTCCCTGTTGAGAATCATCTTCCTTCCAAATAATTTTTGATAAAAATTGCAATACAAGTTTAATTTTTGCATCAAAAATTTCCAAATAGAATATCTTTTCATCTTGAGAAAACTTTCTTGCTTGAATCTTCAGGAAGAAAATAACCTATGTGTATTCTTGCCCTGCGAGATTTTCATAATGAGCTATTAAAAACTGTACAGTTATACTAAAGTAGGAGTCTGAATTAGGGTAGCAAAAGGCTTGACAAATAAACAAAGATGACACCTGGAAGACACTTTCTCCCAAATGGTTCACAAAAAAACAAATTCCAGGGTATAAAGCTGATGTTAACTAGTGAATGAATTCAAGGACAAGATGGGTTTTTCAGACACATGCAAACAATAATCTAGATTTGACCATGGCTGTAGAGACATGAGAATTATTTTTGTTGAGGATAACCTACTAATACATAGATAAGTGTTCAACTATTCACCTCGTGTTTATGATATCTGTCTCTATGTCCATGAGGGGAATGTGACTTGATGAGCTGGATAGGGAATACTTGGCCATGTTACCACTTGGGATGATGACTAGATAAACTATAAATGGATGATCAGGGTGATTAGGATGGCTAAGAAAATTTGAAAAAAATAGGACACATGAAAAAGAATGGTTTTGACTCAGTATTTATAGGCACAACAAGAAAATTGGGGAAAAATAGTCATTAACTACTTGACAATACATGTACAGGACTGACAGAGACAGTGAGCTGGCTAATTGAGTTGGCTCACTTGCTAGTGTTGCCTCTTGGTTGGTTACATCACTGTGGGGGCACCTCACGTATGGTGGTCTCATTAGCATTGTGCTACCACAGGGATCATGGTTCATTGATTTGAGTCAGCGAGCCTAAGTCATAGTCAACTACGGGGGCACTCTGTAAATTAACTGTCAGCCTATTTTTTCCCACGAGTTCCTCTCAATCAACCTTCATCAGTTGTCATCTCATCTCCGCCCGATAACTTGCATACTCTTTAAAAATGTGGTCGGACCCACCTTTCACATGCTCCAAAACAAACATTAATGTTTCGAATATAAATTTTCAATAGATATTAGCATATGAAATATTATTTCATTTTTTTATTTACAATATTATATATTTTTATTTTACTTTTGAGAATCATTTGAAAATTAAAAATAAATGTGAAATGAACCATAACACTTATGATGATCATATGATTATATTTCATGATGATAAGGTATATTTTCCTCACCTCTCCCCACCCATTTCCTTTCCAGGTACTTGTGTCGATCATAGAATCGCATCATATGGTGGTGTTTCAATTATTGAGAGGTGTCAACATGTGTTATTTTTTCTCAGGTATGGAAAAATATTCATCCACAACAACTCTTACCATCCATTATCACACTTATAACATATAATGTCTCCCCCTTTCAACCTAAAGGATTGTATCAGAATTTTCCTATCCAGTTAGCTGGAAAGAAATTCTTGATTGACAAGGAGATTACTAAAGCCCCTATATCCTATAATATCCTATTAGGATGTGATGTCATGTATACCATGAAAGAAGTATAATTGTTAGGTTGGCATACCATGAGATTCCCCTATAACAAGAATATTTTCACTATCATCAAGAAGACATACTATGATATGAAGATTCAAGCTAACCCTAATAATGGAATTTCCTTTATGGTTGTAAACCACATTGTGCATTCTCTCATTGATATAAGTTTTAGGGTATAAAAATACTCATATGTACTTGAGGTGTATTTCATCCCTTTTCCTCTCATTACTGCACCTAGCACCTCCCATGTGTGTATGGTGTCTAGGTCCCAAGCTACTTATTAGCCTGGTTCATCTTATGATCAGCTAGTCCTTAAAAATTTTCTTACGCAAATTCAACCCATGTAACTATGGGTGTTCCCCCATATCATTATCCATTTGATTATATACCCTTCTTATTCAAGCCTCCTAGATTATTCACTAAAATCATAATGGATACATTGAGTTTTACTATCCTACATTGGGGATTATGATTAGGTTCCTAGATCTTCCTTATCCAACCCTCCCAACCACCTGAAAACTTATTCATATTTAGCTCCCATCCAATCTATTCTCACAGCCCATTCTATTTCTTCACTTTCAAAACTTATCGAAATTTGACTCCTATTTTGTAATATATTGGAGCATGGTTTAAAGCTAAGAAGAAACCGGTGAACCTAGAATACATCTTTGGTTATAGCCACTGAAACGTTTGCACCATAGTTTCCACCTTGTGCATTTTTCTATATTCAAATTTGTACAACTAATAGTAATCCCCAACTACCTAAATTAAAAGGTATTATCATCTTGGATGAACTTCAATAAAACATAATGGTTCCGAAATTGCATATCACTCCTACTATTTCCTATAAGAGTAATAACATACCATGCAAAAACCACCCATGCATGTTGTGAAAAACATATAGAAATTACTCCCATGATTTCCCTCATCTTCCCCTCCCATTTACAAGCAACATCATTTTCATCAAGAAAAATTCACTTGTTTTTCTTCGTAAAATTGATTTTAACTGTAAGGTGTTATCCACTAAAATACTTATTTCCTATGAAACCTCTTTTTTTCTAAGGTTTGGAGCCACTCCACCAATTATAAATATTGGTCCCCCTAATGTCTATATGGTAGGTAAAATTGTACATATACTCTATTTATCATCATTTATGGGATCGACACCTTCATACCCCTTAAGAGCATATGAATGTGTACATACAACCATACCTCCTATGTCTGATGTCAATTTAGTCTCAACATCGGTGGAACTTTAGTCCACTAGTTCCCAAGATATCTCTGCAGATGCCATGCATGTGAACCATGTCTCCCACGATAATGATTCAAATAATTCCTCATCATCTATGTCATGTTGTCCTTTGTTGTCTCACATTATTGTATTCCACTTTGATGAAAATATTATGGAGTATATTAACACAGCATATTATCCATGGATGATATGCATCATCATTATTATTTATTTCCCCAACAACTAATTCCCTCCAAAAATATGTTTTCGAGTCGAAATACATCAATGATGGTCAAGAAAATTGGTTCAAGAACCTCATTGTTATGAACCCAGCTCACAAAATAGAAAAAAAAATAGATCAACGACTTAGAAATTAGCCTCTTCAAGGGGGAAACATCCTTTACATTACATAAATGAACATTTCTTAGATGATTCAAATGAAAAAAAAATCCATTATATTTATACGAGTCTAAGGGGTCATAATATAACCGTAGCCAATGTAACACTAATAATGTAAGGGCACAGTAATAAAAATAGTGGGATTCCATGGGGAAAAATAATAACGATATGGGGACTGCATGATGGGCACAAAAATAATAATAAGGTGGCTACACTAACAATAATAAGGGGGTACACTAGTATTATGGGGACCTAACATACCCCTCTCCTTCAAAAAAGTGTTGTCCTCAATGCTTGAGTATTTATGGATGGTTTTGTATAAAATTTCCATCCTCCCATGTCAAACCTTCAGCAGGTAAGCTCTTCCACTTGACAAGGTATTCTGAAATTAATTGATTCCATAGTTGTCAAATTGTTGTTTCTGTGAATGCTTCAGGTTCCAGTATGATTTTTCCTTCATCGTCAAGTTCTGGAAATATTTTTTGAACTAGGATATTTTCATCTATAACCTTATTTAAGCATGAAACATGAAAAATTTGGTGCACTCAAGAAGATGTAGGAAGCTCCAACCTGTATGCCATAGAACCAATCTTTTACAACACCTTTTGAGCACCATAATACTTTGCTGATAACTTATTATGCTTCTTAGATTTCTTAAAGGAAATTTGTTTGTATGGTTGTAGCCGTAAAAGTACGTAGTATCCTACATCAAAACTTCTTTCATTGCGATGTTGATATGCCTATTGTTTCATTCGATTCTTCGTTAAATTGAGGTTTTCATCTAAGAGATGGAGAATTTTTTGTTGATTCTCGATGTGATATTCCATTTCTTGAACCTTATAGTTGTCTCTTAAATATTATGTGATGGACAATGGATGATATGCATAAAGTGCCATAAATGGGGAAATTTTTGTTGCAGTATGGAAGGAAATTTTATACCACCATTCAACCAAAGTCAACCACTTGACCCTTTGTGTTTATTTATCAGATACAAATCAATGAAGATATTAATCCAAAAATTTGTTCACTATCTCAATTTTCCAATGATATTGAGGATGATATGATGAGCTATGAGCTAATTAAGTACCCAAAAAGGAAAATAATTACATCCAAAAATTTCCTGTAAAAAATGGGATATATGTCACTTACAATAATCTTTTGGTTTCGATGTAGATTTTCAATTGTTTCCACAAATGCATTAGCAACTGTACTGGCTTTAAATGGATGAGATAATGCGAAAAAGTGTGCATATTTGAAGAGTCAATCAACTACCACCATGATGACAGTCGTTCCTTTAGACTTTGGTAAACTTGTGATAGAATCCCTTGAAACCTCCTCCCATCATTAACTTGGAATGGATAAAGGTTGTAACATAACTAGGGTCTTAATTTTGTCAAGTTTATTTTGTTGGAAAACCAAGAATTCCACCACAAAATTTTGAATATTAGATTTAAGGCCATCCCAAAAAATTCCTTCTAGACCGTGTGGTAAGTTTTTAAAAATCAAGAGTGCCCTCCTAAGGGATAGGTCTGTTGTTCCAAAAAAATATTTTGTTTGATTTGGAAATTCTTACAAAGATATAAACAATATTTGTACCATAATGAATCATTTTTCCAACTAAATGTTTCATATGTATTGGGATCTTGCTGCAAATTTTGAATTAGTGTCCACACCTCTTCATAATTCTTCCATTCATCCCTTTCTTTGGTTGTCCACTCAGGTAGGATAATAGAAATGGCATAATAAATTCTTCCACATCGTCATCGTTTCTTGAGAGTGCATTACACCAACATTATTCTTCCCTTTTTTTTAGATGATTTCGGAGTCATAACCCAACATCTTATGGCCCATTTTTGCTGCTCTTTTGAAGACAATATTCTTTCCAAAAATTATTTAAGACTATTATGATCTGTTTTTACCTTGAAGTTTCTTCCCATTAGGTAAGGTCACATTTCTTTACTGCATGTAGTATTGTCAACATTTCCTTCTCATAGGTACATTTTTGTAAATACTTCCTTTGATTGGAAGGCTTTCAAAAGTAGTGGGTCTTCCTTATTGCATTAAAACCACACCAATTCCATTTCCTCGGGCGTCACATTCCACAATAAAAGCATTTGTGACGTTTGGAGTAGCTAATACCGATTCTTAGCTCATTTTCTCTTTAAGATGTTCAAAGGCCTTAGTTTAATATGGAGTCCAAGAAAATTCATGTTTATTTAGTAATGTTAGATGTGCCTATATTCTCCCATAATTATTAAAAAACTTGTAATAAAACCTTGTTAACCTCATAAATCCTTGAAGATGCTTTATGGTTATGGGGATTTTACATTCCTTAATGGATTTAATTTTGTTAGAGTGTACCTTAACACCCTCATGAGATACAATATGACCCAAATATTCCACCTCCTATACTCCAAAGAAACATTTGGAGGTTTTTGCATATAATTGTTCCTCCTCCAATAGTTTGAGCACCCCCTTAACATGTTGAACATCATCCTTCCAAGACTTGTTATAGATTAATATATCATCAAAAAATATTAACACAAATTTTCTAAGGGTGGGTTTGAAAATGGAATTCATCAAACCTTGAAGGTGGATTACTAAGGCCAAAAGGCATGACCAAAAATTTGTAATGACCCTCATGAGTTATGAATTTTTTTTTTGAAATGTGTTCATTCTTCATTCTAATTTGATGATATCCAGAACTAAGATCCAACTTGGTGAGTTAAGTTGATCCATGTAATTCATCCAATAATTCATCAATGATGGGGATGGAAATTTATCTTTAATAGCGAGCGTTTTGAGCTCCTTTTAATCTGGACACATACACCATGATCCATCCTTCTTGTGCACCAATACTACTGAAGTAGAGAAAGAACTTTGACTAGGTTGAATTATACCATCCTCTAGAATTTATGCAACCATACATCAAATCTCACTCTTTTGAGGATAAGGATATTTGTAAGGCATGATGTTTAGAGGAACACTTCCTAAAATAAAATTAATAGCATGATCATGATCATGAATAGGTGGGAGTCCTCTGAGAGTCTCAAACATCTTGGAACAATTGTCCAAATTTTTTTTGAGATCTAGAGAAATAGATGATTTTGATGTTTTAACCTCTAATGAGCATAGAAGTGAAATTATTCCTCGTTGTTATTTGTTCAGAATCATTGTCATGATATTAGTGTTGATTATCTTTCCCATCTTCCCTGTGATACTATGTAATTCAACTTCATTTCCTTTCAGAGAAAAAATGAAGAAAAGTTCTTGAAAATTAAAAGCTACTATCCCCAAATATTGTAACCATTGTATTCCTAGTACAACATCAACACCATCCATTGGAATGGAGAGAATTTGACTATTAAATACATATTCCCCAATGGTTATCTTAATATTATGGCACTTTTTAGAGAAATTTATAGTTCCTCCATTTGCAACCATCACTTCACACTCTAGTGTCGGGTATAAGAAGAAATCAAATTCCTTGGCTACCTTACAATCAATAAAATTATGGGTACTACTCGAATCAATAAGAACTATTACATTTTTATTCTTTATATTTCCTTCTATATTAAGAGTATGAGGGGTTGTAATTCCTGCCATGTATTATAGGATATGGTCAGATTCATTTCTTCTTCCTCTACAGCTCGTTCCTGGTGTATATCCTCTTCTTTCGATGTTTCTTGTTCCTTTTCTTCCTCCTCTTCATAATCTATATAAAATAATTTCTTCTCATAACACTTATGAAATTTAGTGTATTTACTATCACAACTACAACAAAGCCATTTTTTTATTTTTTCTTCCAGTTGTTGTTGTGTCAACCTTGTCGGTTATGGAATTCTAGGACTAAAGACACTTCCATATTTATAGTTCTCAGTCGTAGGCTTCCTTGTCGCATAATTTTTCTTTCAAATTTTCCTTCCAACCTGAATGCCTTCTCCAATGTATCAGGTTCCCAAAGGTGAAACTCATGTTGGATGTTATCCCTTATATTATCTATGAATACATCAATCCTATATTCCTCTAGAATATTATTTACCCTTATATTCAATTTTTGGAAGTCCTCAATGTGCTCCATCATTGAACCCTTTTGTTTGAGATTTATGAATTTTCTAAAGAAGGTGCTTCTCTTTTTATCCTCATAAGGTGCTATTATTTCCTCCATAAAAATTTACCAAGTGACCAGTGGCTTAAGACAACAAAGCCATCGATACCATCAAAATTATATTGTTCTAAACATAAAATTTCAATGTGTACCTTTTGCGTGTTTTAGAGCTCAAATTATTGCTCCATTTGTACTATCCATGTTATTGGATCCTTGCCATCAATATTCATCATATCTATATTTGGAATATGGCAGGTCTTGAATGCAACATTAGAGTTTATGAAATAATGCTTAACATTTCTTTTATTATCATCATGAGCTTCCTCTACTACATTTTTTCCATTAGGAAGCTTTTCTTGTAGCAACTTTTTCAAAACTTCCTTCAAACCTTCCATGTCTTTCTTTAAATCTTCCATGTTACCTTCTATACCATCGATGTTAACTTCCATGCCTTTCATGGAATCCTTCAACCCATCCATATTAGCTTCCATGTCTACTTTTAAACCATCTATGTCACCTTTCAGTTCACTTTTGGCTGTTCTATTTGAGAGTGAAATTTGTTGCACTTGGTCTTGTATTATGATATATCTTTTGGCAATATGATTCATATGATTGCATATGTTGTCCTGGATGGAAAATCACTTGAAAACATTGAAGTATATGGCCTTTGTAGGAGCGCAGTGGTTAAGCAGAAGATGGTTATGGTTTAGTATAAGGTCAAACATAATATGGTTATTATTCATATTTAAGGTTCTATACATGAGTTCGTTCACAAAAAATCATGTGTACACATGGAAAAGAACAAGAAAAGTACTGTATGCTTTTTACGCTCTACATTTATGATACAAGGGGTTATTACCATTGTTTTAGACCATAGTATTTAGCATTGTGTCATCTATTTGATGCCATCCAAGAATACCATCAGCACTTGTGTGGTTTTGGCTCATGGTATTGGAAAAGGCTAAACTTATATAAGGAGAATAATATCATACTGCAAGGGTGCAAGTGTATGGGTTTAATTAAATACTTCTCTTTGAATTATATCTGCATTGAATGGTTTACAGTTTATTGATAGATATGAAAACATGTTGAAAATGTGAATAAAATGATGAACGAGGATCTATAGACCTGAAATGACTATGTATTTACTTGATTTGTTTGTGATATGTTTAGATATATGATCTAGCGCATGTTTTATGAAGAGAAGAGTATCATCTGAATAAGTCTGTTGAACTGAAAATTTTCGCATTCTTGAATATTTATATATCTATACACTGGTTCGTCATAGTAAAAGTGTGTATACACGTGGGTTGGTTTTAGCAAAAGCACATATGAAAGTCAAGGTTTTCTGAGTTTTGATGAAGATGTTATATGTTTATTTCTACTGTATTTCTTCTATATGTCAATGAAGTCTTCATGCAGATCTGGGTTGTTTGAATACCATATATGCTGCCAGTTGATTATGTACAAATATTATCAATGACTGAGTGATTAAATATCATGGATGATTTTGATTGAATAATGATTTTTTAAATATGAAAAACTATGAATTAATGCCTCAGATCTGTTTTTTAGTCCAATCAAATTCTGAAAATTTAGTATACACAAATCTATACGCATGTTGGTGTGTAGGAAAGCATGTATACATGCACGTTATAGTAAAGTGAAGTAGCGTATGAATTTAATGTAATGAATGATCAAGGTTGTAATTTATTCTGCATGTTGATTCAGAAGTTTGGGTTTATTACTGTGTTCAGGTTACAGTGATCTCACTTTTTTTTTTAAATTTTAGGTTATGGATATTGGTGTTCATCTATATATATTGAGTTGTGTTGAAGCTATTGGATCAAGCATCAAAATTTATGAAACGTGGTCTGTAGTGGGTTTGAGGGTTCAAGCCTTCGATAATGAATTAAAAGCTTCCTACTAGTAGAAGTTGGTGTTATGTTCAGGGGGTTGTAGCTACCTTCCAGTAGTGGCTGGTAAATGAGTTCAGGGGGTTGGAGATCCCCTCTAGTAGCACTTGGAGAATGAGAGAAGGTTGCAGCCTCTGTAGGTAGATGTCGATGTACTGATGTGAGTCTACATTAGTACAACATTGTAAGCAGCTTTTTATATACTAAATGTTGAAGACTGAGATGACAGCAGTGGTGTCTTGCTCCCGACTTGGGTTTCCACCTTAAATCTTGGTGTTCATGTTTTATTCTCTTGTGTGATGATTTATTCTCTTATTACTTCACTTGTTTAATGCTTAATTATCTAATGCATAGCTGATGATCTGGGCTAAATAATGTTTCTAAATATTTATCTGAAAAGTAAAGTTATTTGGGTATACACAAGTTTATGTTAGGATAACTGTGTACATACACTAGTTGGGCTAACCAAAATCGTGTATAGAAATCAGTAAAATATTGTGATTCTTAAAAATAATGATTCCTTGCAGCACCCCCCCCCCCTTCCCCCCCTCCCTCTCTCAGTATTTTTCCCAATAATTGGTTTCAAGGAAAGTCCTTCTAAAGAAGCTTAATCGCTAGAAGGAGATGATATAAGATGAACAATCAAGATGGGATAACATATATTTGACCTCCACTCTTCAATGGAAACAATTTAATATTCTGGAAGACAAGGAAAATATCCTATATTTAGTCCCTTGGAGAAGATGTATGGGCTATAGTTGAAGGCGGGTACCAATATCTAGCCTTAGTTCCAACATATCCAATAGTAATCAAGAACTATGAAGCCAATGCAAAGGTTGTCAATGCATTATTGGGGAGTATGACTGAATATGAATTTTTCAAAGTTATGAAGTTAAATACATAAAAGGAGATATGGGACAAAATCATTATGAGCTATGAAGGTGATGCCATGGTAAAAGGTGATAAACTCCAAACTCTCAGAATTCAATATGAAAAAATCAGAATCCATAATGATGAAAGTATTGGTAGTTTTCTTTTACGTCTAGATGAGATCATAAATCTTAGAAATCTGGGTGAAGTCATAAGTGACACCACTCTAGTAGAAATTTTTTTAAGATCTCTGACTCCTAAATTCGAGTAAAAAATGTCTGTTGTTGAAGAGAAGTAGGATCTACAAACTCTTATCATTGTTCAACTTCATGTCATTCTGACTGCGTGTGAAATGAGGAAAGGAGGTCCATATTAAGTCAAATAATCTTACTTTAGAGCTACTGCAAAAGGCAAGGGCAAGGAAGAACAAATGGAATCAGGGTATGTATAAGAAGAAGGTGAGATAAATTTTATAAATAAAATTCAACTTGGCACTGGAAGGTTTAGAGGTAAGCTTCCTTTCAAATGTTTTTCTTGTGTAAGAGTTGGTCATTACACTACTAAATGTCCTCATAAAGATAATCATGAAAAGGGAAAGGATTTAGCAAAAGGAAATAAGAAATTATTTATGAATAGAGAAAGTTATTATACTCATGAAGATAGTGATGGTCTATCAGATAGTGATCAAGCAGAATCTAATCAAGATATTAGACTCCTCATGGAATTTGGAAAAGAATCTACTGAGGCTAAAGATAATTTTATGGATGATTTACAAGAAAATTATTTTCTTGAAGAAATCAATCAACTCAAAATATGTTTGGAAGAAAACAAAATAGCCATAGAGACTCTAAATAGTAAACTTATAGAAAAGGAGAAGCACAATGAGAAATTAGAATGTGAAATAGTAAGTCTAAGAAAGGAAATTGAGAAAGTAAAAACTTTAAATCTTATATTTTCTAAAGGATCTAAAACATTAAATGAAATTATCAAGGTGAAATGCTCTCCTTTTGTAAAGACAGGTCTTGGATATATCAATGAATATTCTCAGTATTCAACAACAAGCTATCTAAATGCAACTAAAGCTACCCAACAACACTTTATCACTCAAAAAAAGAGCCAAGACAATGCCCAGGTAAATCATGACCACTTCAATTCAAAGGTGAACAATAATAGTAATATCAATCAAAAGGTAAAAATCAATAGAAGGTTCCATCATCACAGAAATTTTTTCTTTAATGGACAGTGTTTCTCATGTCATAATTTTGGTCATAAAGCTGCTCAATGTGTTTCATACAAAGCCATATTTACTAGAGAAACAAGAAAGAATAGAAATGAGACAGGAATAAATAATAATACTTATAAAAAAAATTCTCCTCTTCAAGACAAAATTGAATTTTCATTTTGCAATAACTTTGGGCATAAAGAATCTTAATGAAAGACAAAACTTTAGCCAAAAGAATAGATACCCACAAGTTCCAAGGTATGGAGAAAGAAGGACTTACAATTTGAAAGTTGTGGCATAGCTTTATTTGAAGAAGGATAAGAAAATCAATGTTACATTGATAGTGGATGCTCAAAACGCATGACAGGTGATAAAAATAAACTTCTTTCATACAATGCATTAGAGAAGGAAAATACTGTTACCTTTTTAAATGAATCTCCTGCTATTATTAAGGGTAAAGGATTTGTTATTATAAAATAAAAGGTTGAAGCTAACAATGTTATTTATGTGGATGGATTAAAGCATAACTTTTTTAGTGTGATTCAAATGTGTGATCAAGTAAATGAAGTTGTCTTTAGTTCAAAAGAGTGTGTATTTCATGAACTTGACATAGGTAAAACCATAATAAAAGCAACAAGAAAACCAAAAAATACTTATATACTTAAAGGTGTCCCAGAGAAATTCTTAGGTAAATCTACAGGAAATTGGTTATGGCACAAAATATTGGGACATTTGAGCTTCTCTCTAAAAAAATATAGTAGAGTCAAAGATGATCATGATCTACCGAACATCCCTCTACCTAAAATTACCATATGCAAATCATGCCAATTCAGTAAGCAAACCAGGGTGCAATTTAATGTGAAATAAGGACAAGCAATTAAGCCTCTTGAACTTATGCATACTGACTTATGTGGTCATATAAGGGAAAATTCACCTCGTGGAGAATATACTATATTCTATTCATTGATGACTTTTCTAAACTGTGTTGGATTGGTTTATTGAAACAGAAATACGCAACATTTGAAAAGCTTAATATCTTCAACGATTTGGTTGAAAATTAATTAGATATAAAAAAAAATGTCTTAGATCTGACTGATGAGGAGAATACATATGAAATGAATTATTTGATTTCTATGAACAATATGTCATATAAAGAGAATTTTTTGTAGCTGGAACTCCACGACAAAATGGAGTGGTAGAAATAATGAATAGAATAGCTCAACAAATGGCTCGTGCTATGCTTAATGAATCTCGGACTCCTGATACCTTTTTGGGAGAAGCAGCAAATATTGCAGTAAATATTCTCAATAAGGCTCATATTAATCTAAACAGTGATAAAACTTCTTATGAACTCTGGTATGGTAATCTTCTCATGGTAAATCATTTTAGAGTTTTTGGAAGAAAATGTTTTATCAAGAATAATGATGAAAAAAATGGTAGTTTCAAGCCTAGAGCATATTAAGGAATATTTCCTTGTTACTCTTCTATACATAAAGCATATAAATGCTACAATAAAAGACTTTGAAAGATTGTTTAATGTATTGATGTTGTAATTGATGTTGGAAATACTGAGAGGGCGGGGGGGGTGAATCAGTATTTCTTTCAATTAGAGCATTAGTTAATCTTCAATTATTATCAGTGTTTGTACAATGATAGCAGAAAAAAAGAGGAACACAAATGCACACAATTTTTAAGGTGGAAACCAACTCTGGGACAAAAACCACCTAATGCTTTTCTAATAATTCTTTTCAACTCCAATTGAAAATAAATCTCCAACTTCCTAGAATCTAGAAAAGCATTCTTCTCCAGCTCCCACTGGATGGACGCTCCAACGCCCGAGATTCTTCAATAGTCACTAAATGGATGCCCCAACACCCATTGAGCTACAACTCACCCTAGCATCACCCTACCACCCTATAGAAGAATAAAATAAGAATGGACTCCCGTACCAGGGAAAATGGTCCATTTTACAATGATATAGAATGATGAAGAAGAAGAAGATATACTAGACCATAACCCCAACTTTGACACAACCACCTAATGATGATCCTAGACCTCCCAACACTGCCTCTTCAACCCTTGGCAGATAGACACTAGTACAATTTGTACAATAATGTATTTACAATGACTAAGTACAATGATACCTTTACAATGATTGTATGCAATGCTGCCCACTTGAAGACTTCATATGATGAACTTCGTGCTGTTTTTATGCATATTTGTTGCTGCTCTTGTCTTGCAACCCTTTTCTGCACTTTTTTTTTTCTTTTATGCCGTAGAAAGTCTGGTCCTTTGCAATCCTTGACAACACATGATCTAGCTTTTTCTTGCCTTCTAGGAGCTTGATATTGAATCTAGTGTATCTCTATTATTTCAGATCCTAAATATCTAATGTTTGGTCCTATAGTAGTCATATGAGTCTTCTTTCCAATGCCATAGGTCTGACCCAATTTGGATTCTTCAAGAGAGAGTTATATCCAATTTCTCACATTGCACTAATTATGGAAATTTTTAGAAGAGCACACTTGTATGGAGTACCACGTGTCACATTTTATTCATTTTCTGTGGAAATTGATAGAGAAAAAAGTACCAAATGTGCACTATCTGTCACCTTTTATGACATTCCAATCCAATACTCATAGAGAGAGTTATGATGAATTTACGAAGGTCACTTCTTTGAGATGAATTTCAGGAGCCTGCAAAAACCCTTACTTCCATAGATCATATCTCCAAAAATTTTGTGCAAATTGATCTGAAATTTTTACGATAGCTTCCTCAAGATTTCAGATTCACCTCATAAAAGTTTCAGCTTTTTATCCTTCGTAGAAAAATAGTTAGAGATAAAATTCCACGATGACCTGTTTCAGATGGTCGAATCCCTTGCCTAAGGAAGAAATGAAGATCACAATATATATGAATTCTTAAGTTGAGAGGGGCTTCAAAAAGTGAACGTGGGAGGGATTTTAGGAGCTTAGAAAATATTAATTATGACTTTTCATTGACCCATGCCCCAACCCCATGGGGTTTTAGCCCACTAACTGGGGTACAAACTTCAAACATGAATATCTCTCAAACTGTGAAGAACTACATGGTGTGCCATATATCAACAGAAACATATTGACAAGTAGAAACCATAAAAAGGATTATTGACCTAGAATATATTAATTTGGTAGGTAAAAATTCTCATTCAATATTGGGTTAGCCCCTGGTGCTGCTTGGGTTGACATCAATGACAACTGCTGACCAATAATCTACCCCTTTGGCATTGATGGAAACACAAGTACTCCCCCTGCGATCATGACACCTATTCCTACAACATTCTCTCCCCCTTTGACATCAATGGAAAAGGGTAACTCCCCCTGAAACACAACCATCCTGTAGACCTGTACACACTTCCACTCCCCCTTTATATTCTAAAAAAGGAAAATATAATGAGAACTTGGGAGAATCCCAAGCTTCTGGCAAAGATATTCCAATGCTGGCGAATATTTGATATGTCATTCTTTTGGTGCTGCTTGGAATCTTGCTACTTGTCCAACTGCTTGCATAACATCTAGTTGAGAGGCTATTACATATATAAGAGTACTAATCATAGATCTGTACAACCTTTGATCTACATCCTTAGATGAATCATCTATGCTCAATTTGCAACCAAATAAAGACATCTCGAAATCACTTTGCACCTTTGTAGAAAAATTCTTACTTAGACAATCATCATTGCTACCAATTATTCTAGCATCCTCTTTAGCTATTAGACATGCTTTAGTTGCTTCATCAAGAACATATATGTCATTTGGAGCTTGACTTGTTGTAGCCACAATTTCACCATACACGCCTTTCCTAATTTCACAATTCATGGATTTGAATAGTATTGTGTCCTTGATCACACATTTGTCCAACATTGAGCAGATTGTGATTCATGTTTTCAACCAATAGAACATTCTTGGCTAGAACATATTTGGTTCCGAGAGTGACAGTACCTGATCCTATAACATTTGAAGATCCATCATTTCCAAAGGACATGGTTCCATCCTTCTTCTCTTTCAGAGATACAAATTTATTTCTATCTCCACTCATATGCGTTGAGCAACCACTATCAACATACCACACATCTTTGTTCTTTTGAGCCTTGAGAGCGAGAGAAAAATTATCATTCTTCTTCTTCTTCCATGTTCGTTCATTCTATGGCTTCGAATATTCTTTTGGAGGATTTTCAAGTCTGCAATCTTTGGCTATGTGTCCAAAGTTTCGACATTTGTAACATTCAATATTATTTCTTAAATGTTCAAATCTATTGATATTTTGCTGAGCCCTGGGAGGTTAATATTTGACAGATCTTCTGGAATTGTATTCATTCCTAGGGTATGTGTGACATGCTACAGCTTTATGACCAAATTTTCCACATGAATAACAGTAGCCATAAAAAATATGTTGGTACCTGGATGGAAATTTTCGTCGAGGAATTGTCTTCCAAGGTTGTTCTTGCGAATCTTGTCCAATGAAGTCTTCATGCATGTTAGATCTCATAGGTTCATTGTATTTTGTTGTAGAAGGTCCTGCTTCTTCTTCTTTGTAATTGATGCCAGTTTTTTCATTGTAAGATCGTTGACTGTTGATGAGTTCTTCCAATTCCCTTGAGCCGTTGGCATAGTTTTGGATAGTTTTCCCTTTCTTCACTTCCTCATGTAGCGAGACTACTTGGGCTTCTAATTCTTCCCTTTCTTGGTTACTTTCTTCCAATTTCTTTTGAAGTGACTCTTTAATGCATTTGTGTTCTTCAACTTCAATTTTGAGACCTTGAACTTGTTCTTCAAGAGTTTTGGAACGGATCTTCTCTGCCTTCAGATCTTTTATAAGCTTGATTGCTTCCTCATAAAATTCGTCTATGGTCCATCCTTCTTCTTTGTTGTTTGATACCTCTTGCTTATTTTTCTTGGGTTTATTATGCTTGGCCATAAACAATAATATCTCATTGACTTCTTCTTCACTATAATTGTCTTCATCGGATGATGAGCTATCTTCTTTAGAGAGAAAGTTCCTTTTGGATCCTTGCTTGTTGAATTTCTTAAAGCCTTTCTTTCTTTTTGAGTTGCCATTACTTTTTTTTGGACATTTTGCTGCAAAATGCCCAAACTCATTACAACTGAAACATATCAATGAAAGTTTACCTTTGAATTTTCCCTTACCAATTTGTAGTTTTCTTGTGAAGTAAGCATATTCTTCATTTAAAAGACCTTCTTCATCATCTCCCTTTTCTTCACACTTGCATGTGCATGTCTTTTCAATTGAAGGTTGTTTATCCTTATTGGTTTTCTTAGATGCAACGAACACAGTTTTTAGATGTGAAGTACCCTCTTCTTCATCAAGTCTCATTTCATATGCTATGAGAACTCCATGTAATTCCTCTTTGCTGAGTTTGTCTAGATTTGCACAGTATTCTAAGACCGATACCTTTGGGTTGAATCTCCCTGGAAATGTTCTAAGAATCTTCTGTATAATAGTATTCTCGTCAACTAGCTCTCCCAATCCTTCCAGAGTATTGGTTATTTCATCAACGTATTGAAAGCATGCAGCAATGTTGCAATCTTCTTTCATTCTGAGTTGCTCAAATTTTGCTCTATAGATTTCAAGCTTTGCTTCTTTGACATTTGAGTCACCTGCATATATATTCTCAAGCTTTTCGCATACATTTTTGGTAGTTTTGCAACCCAACACCTTATGATAAGCAGATTAAATAAGTCCACTCATAATAATATTCTTTTCTTTTGCATCATTTACCAAATTCTTCTTACCTTGCTCATCCATGGTTGATGTAAATCCATTTTGAATAGTGTCCCATACTTCGTAACCTTGCGCCAAGAGACAGACCTCCATTCTTCCTTTCCAAAGTGCATAATTATTTTCATTGAATACAGGTACACAATTCTTGGTATGCTCTATGACCTCCTTCCAACTGTTAAACTACTATTGAAGGAACCAAGCTCTGAAACCAATTGTTGGAAATATTGAGAAGGGGTGGTGAATCAGTATTTCTTCCAATTAGAGCATTAGTTAATCTTCAATTACTATTAGTGCTTGTACAATGATAGCAGCAAACAAGAGGAACACAAATGCACACAATTTTTAAGGTGGAAACCCACTCCGGGACAAAAACCACCTAATGCTTTTCTAATAATTATTTTCAACTCCAATTGAAAATAAAGCTCCAACTTCCTAGAATCTAGAAAAGCATTCTTCTCCCGCTCCCACTGGATGGATGCTCCAATGCTCGAGATTCTTCAGTAGTCACTGGATGCCCCAACACCCAATGAGCTACAACTCACCCTAGCACCACCCTACCACCCTATATAAGAATAAAAGAAAAATGGACTCCCGTACTAGGGAAAATGGTCCTCTTTACAATGATATAGAATGATGTAGAAGAAGAAGATATACTAGACCATAACCCCAACTTTGACACAACCACCTAATGATGATCCTAGACCTCCCAACACTGCCTCTTCAACCCTTGGCAAATAGACACTAGTACAATTTGTACAATAATGTATTTACAATGACTAAGTACAATGATACCTTTACAATGATTGTATACAGTGCTGCCCACTTGAAGACTTCATATGATGAACTTCTTGCTGCTGTTATGCACCTTGGTTGCTGCTCTTGTCATGCTACACTCTTCTGCACCTTATTTTTCTTTTATTTCGTAGAAATTCTGGTCCTTTGCAATCCTTGACAACACATGATCTAGCTTTTTCTTTCCTTCTAAGAGGTCGATATTAAATATGGTGTATCTCTGTTATTTCATATCCTCAATATATGATTTTATGTTATGTAGTATTCCTCTGAGTCTTCTTTCCAATTCCATAGATCTAACCCAATTTGGATTCTTCAAGAGAGACTTATACCCAATTTCTCACACTGCCCTAATTATGGACTGTTTCAGCAGAGTGAACTTGTACGGCATGCCATTTGTCATTTTTTATTCATTTGCTTTTAAAATTAATAGAGAGAAAATTAAAGTCTGTGCACTATCCATCACTTTTTACAGCATTCCAATCTGATACTCAGAGAGAGAGCTATGATGAATTTACCAAGGTAACTTCTTTGAGATGAATTTCAGGAGCCTGTAAAAACCCTTACTTCCACAGATCATATCTCGAAAATATTGTGGAACTTGATCTAAAATTGTTACTGTAGTATCCTCAGGATTTCTGATTCTCCTCATAAAAATTTCAGCTTCTAAGCCTTCGTAGAAAAATAGTTAGAGAGAAAATTCCATGATGACCTGTTTCAGATGGCCGAATCCCTTGCCTAAGGAGGAAATGAAGATCACAATATATATGAACTCTTAAGTTGAGAGGGGCTTCAACAAGTGAACGTGGGAGGGATTTTAGGAGCCTAGAAAATATTAATTATGACTTTTCAATGACCCATGCCCCAACCCCATGGGGTTTTAGCCCACTAACTGGGGTACAAACTTCAAACATGAATATCTCTCAGACTATGAAGAATTACATGGCGTGCCATATATCAACGGAAACATATCGACAAGTAGAAACCATCAAAATAATTATTGACCTAGAATATATTAATTCGGTAGGTCAAACTCCTCATTCAATATTGGGTTAGCCCCTGGTGCTGCTTGGGTTGACATCAATGACAACCGTTGATCAACAATTGATGAGTCCCTCACAACTCCAAAAGGGAAATAAAAACAAATGAAGATGTTGATGATATATATTTTCCCTCATTAAATAAAAAAAATATAGGCAGAGAACCCAATGAAGCACCAGAAGAGGATATATCCAGAAAGGCTCCATCCAAGTATGTTCAAAAGAATCATCTACAATCTCAAATATTGGGATAAAAGGATCAGGTGTCCAAACTAGAATAACTTTTTTAGGATTCCTAGTTATCTAGCATTTTTATCCACCATTGAACCACAAAATATAAATCAAGCTATTAAAGATGAATTTTGGATTCAATACATGAATGAAGAACTTGATCAAATTGAAATTAATAATGCTTGGGAATTGGTTCGAAGAACTCATGATAAAATTTATTGGAACAAAATGGATATTAAAAAACAAGTTAAATGAAAATGGAGATGTTATTAGGAACAAATGTAGAGTTGTTTGTAAAGGATATGCTCAACAAGAAGGTATAGAATTTAAAGAAACATTTGCACCTGTAGCCAGAATTGAAGCCATACGAATTTTTCTTGCTTTTTGAAGTTTTCAACAGTTCAAAGTTTATCAAATGGATGTAAAATCTTCTTTCCTCAATGTTGATCTAGAAGAATAAGTTTGTATAGAACAACAAGAAGAATTCATTCTAGGAACTGATAAAAAACTTGTTTGCAAACTCAAAAAGGCTCTATATTGTCTATACAAGCTCCTCGAGCATGGTACTCTCATCTTGGAAAATATCTTCAACAACAAGTTTTTACAAAAGGATATTCTGACGATAAATTATACATGAAAGTTGAGAATGATAAAATATTAATTATTGTTGTGTATGTTGATGACATCATTTTTGGGAGTAATGAAGAATCCATCAATCATAAATTTACTTTTGTTATGAAGCAATAATTTGAACTATCACTACTTGCAGAACTAACATATTTTCTTAGCTTACAACTACAACAAGAAAAAGATGGCATATTTCTCTCACAAGAAAAATATCTCAAGAAAATATTGAAGAAGTATGAGATGGAAGACTGCAAACCTATGAGCACCCCTATGGTGACCGGATGTAACCTCAGTAATCAAGATTACTCTCCCATGGTAGACCAACTAGAGTACAGATCTATGATTGGATGCATGCTTTTTCTAACTCGGACTAGACCAAATATTATGCATTCAGTTGAGATTGTTGGAAAATTCAAAGCCAATCTAAAGGAGTCACATCTTCAGGCTGTAAAAATAATATTCGAATATCTACAACGAACTCAAGTATTTTGTCTATGGTATTCAAAAAATTATAATCTTACTCTTCATGCTCACACACATGGAGACTTGGCTTGAAATGTTGATGATCAGAAAATCACTAGTGGTGGTGCATTCTATATGGGGCCCCGATTAGTATCTTTGTTCAACAAGAAACAAAGTTCCATCGCCTTATCTACATCAGAAGTAGAATATATCGTTGCTGCATCATGTTGCACATAAATTCTTTGGATGATGAAAACATTAAAATATATCAAATTTCCTCCTCCCATATCACTCCTATGTGATAATACAAGTGCCATTAGTATCTCAAAAAATCATGTTATTCATTGTAAAACCAAGTACATTCCTATCAAGTATCACTCCTTATGAGAACTTGTGCTTGAGAAAAAAGGTTAAATTGGAGTATGTTCCCTCCAAAGAAAAAGTTCCTAATATTTTCACTAAACCTCTTCCCATGGAAGAATTTTAATATCTCAGAGAAAATCTGAGAGTTGTCTCTGCCTCACTTATCAATTCTTCTTGATTTCAGAAGATTAAAATAGGTACGCAGGTTTCTTGAAGACGTGTCGCGTATATACATGAGTTTCTCTGTATAAAACCATGTATGGTTTTTTCTGACGTAAAATCTATGGCTCATATTTCATAATAGTCTATGTGATATCTTTGTCCTCAGGTGTTGATGGGTAAATTATGTTCTTATAGTATTTATTTTACAGTTACTTTAATTGATATTCATCTCCTTGATGAAGATTCTTGGATGCATTAGTTGCTGAAGGTGTTCAAGATGCATAAGTTTAGGGGGGACATCAAACTTGCTGAGAAGACTACATTGTTGGAATTATGTTGGTTTCTTAATTATGATCTCTCTTTTGTGATCCTTTGGTCATGGTTATAAAATTTCATATCTATCATTTGATATAAGGGTCATGTTGAGACCTATGATGCAAACATTGTCATATTGATTCATGTATGGACTTGTTCAAATATGTAAACCCACTTGGTTGTGTAGTTGAGTGAATATGTACTTGCACTTGGTTAGATCCTTGATGTAACTTTGAGTCCTTGGTGGTAGGAAATGTCATACTCAATTGAGTTATAGAGTCATGTATTGTATTAGAAATCTGAAACCTCAGCATGTGCTCAGGGGGAAAATTTGTCTGCCCTTTGCTCTTGATGTCAAAGGGGGAGAGTGTTTCGTGTTTGAATAATGTTTATATCCTATATATTTGCAGGTTTTGGTGATCAAACTCCAACATCATTCTCATCAAGTCCAAAGGGGGGGATTGTTTTAAATATGATTCTTATGATTGCATATGTTGTCCTTGATGGAAACTCACTTGCAAAATATGAAGTATATGGCCTTTGGAGGAGAACACTTGTTAAGCAGAAGGTCTAGCACAATATGGTTATGGTTTAGTAGAAGGTCTAGTACAAGATGGTTAATATTAATATTTAAGGCTTTATACAAGAGTTTTGCATACAAATTCAAGTATACACATGGAAAAGAATGAGCGAAGTAGTCTATGACTTTTTCACTCTACATTTATGATAACAGGGGTTATTACCATGGTATTAGCCCACAAGATTGAGCCTTATGTCATCTATCTAATTCCATCTAGGAATACCATCGACACTTTTGTGGTTTTGTCTCATGGTATTAGAAAAGGATAAGCCTATATAAGGAGAAGAATCTCATAGTGGAAGGGTGCAATTGTATGGGTCTAATTGAATACTTCTCTCTGAAGTATGTCTGCATGGAATGGGTTACAGTTTATTGATAGATATGAAACTATGATATAAATATGAATACAATGATGGATCGAGATATCTAGACCTGAAATGAGTATGTATTTGCTTGATCTATTTGTGAGATGTTTAGATCTCTGATTTGGCGCATGTTTGCTGAAGAGAAGAGTATGAACTAAGTAAGTCTATTGATCTAAAACTTGTTGCAAACTTGAATATTTACAGATCTATACGTTGGTTCATCACAGCAAAAGTGTGTATACACACGGGTTGGTTTCAGCAAAATCACGTATGGAAGTCAGGGTTTTCTGAAGCTTGATGAAGAGGTTACCTGTTTATTTATACTATATTTTTGCTATGTATCAATGAAGTCTTCTTGTAGATATGGGTTGTTTGAATAATTTATATGCTTCTAGTTGATTATGTACAAATATTATCAATGAATGAGTGATTAAATATGATGGATGATGTTGACTGAATAGGGTTCTGTAGATCTGAAAAAGTATGAACGAATGTCTCAGATCTACTTTTGAGTCTGATCAGATTCTGAAAATTCAGTATACATAGATCTATATGCAGGTTGGTGTGCAGGAAAGCGCATATACATGCAGGTTATGGTAAAGTGAAGTAGCATATGAATTTAAAGTAATGAATGATCAAGGTTGAAATTGATTTTGCATGTTGATTCAGAATTCTGGGTTTATTACTATTTTCTGGTTACATTGATCTCACTATTCTGTTTAAAGTTTGGGCTATGGTTATTGGTGCTGATCTATATATATTGAGTTGTGTTCAATCTGTTGGATACAGTATGAAAATTTTTGAAATGTGCTCTTTAGTCACCTTGAGGGTTGAAGCCTTCAATATGGAAGTAAAAGCTTCCTGCCATTAGAAGTGGTGTTATGTTGAGGGCATTATAGCTCCCTTCTAGTACTGGATGGTAAATGATTTCAGGGGGTTGGAGCTCCCTTCTAGTAGAAGTTGGAGAACAAGAGAATTTTGGAGCCCTCTGTAGGTAGATGCCTGTGTACTGATATGAGTCTGCATCAGTACAACATCATAAACATTTTTCTATATAATCATTATTCAAGAAAGAGACAAAAACAATAGTGGTTTTCTCCTGACTTGGGTTTCCACCTTAAATATTTATGTTCATGTGTGATGCTCTTGTGTGATGATTTATTCTGTTATTACTAACATTTTTAGTGCTTAACTATCTAATGCATAATTGATGATCTAAGATAAAGAATTTTTCTAAATATTTATCTGAAAAATAAAGTTATCTGGGTATATGCAAGTTTTTGTTAGGATAGTCGTGCACATATGCTAGTTGGGATAATCAAAGACACGTATATAAATGAGTAAAACAAAAGTAAAATACTGTGATTCTTAAAAGTATCGATTCACCACCACCACCACCCCCCCCCCTCTCAGTATTTTTCCCAACAATATCATCTACAATTCTTCCTCTTCATGTGTCATAGTAGAGTTTTATGAGTTCTTAATGGGTGTAGAATTATATTTTGGAGGAATTTTAGAAATCAATACTGATATGTATGCTTCAATATGCCCTTGGAATCACTTCAAACTAAATTTTCAAAAAAAAATTATGCAAATTAAAAGAAAAAAATGCACACCTTTTTCTTGCTTTTAGGAGCTCAATCTTGAAATGGTTGTAACTCTGTAATTTTGTATCTCCATGATCTGAAGTTTGGTTCTATAGTAATAATTTATTTGGAGCATTATTTCCAATGGCATAGGTCAGACATGATTTGGATTTCTAAAGGCGAAGTTATGCCCAATATCCCATAATGACCTAATTATGGACTGGTTCAGTAGAGCGAACTTCTATGGCAAGCCATGTGTCACATTTTTCATCTTTAGGATATAAAATATATATACAATAAATTAAATTTTGTGCACGTTCGGCCACTTTTAAAATAATTCAAATCAGATATATGAAACTAAAGCTATGATGCTTTTCACACAGTCACCTGTTTGAGATGAAATTTGGTAGCCTACATAAACCCTAACTTCCACAGATCATATCTCTGAAAATATAGCGGAAGAAGGTCTGAAATTCAGGCACGAGGTTCATCAGGATTTAGGCTCAAATGGATTTTTTCAGTGTCTGAGGCTTTGTAGAAACAATGCTATAGTTAAAATTCCACGATGACTTGTTTGTTGTAGTGAAACCCTAGAATCTAATTCTCTTAAACCAAATGTTGTTAACCCAGCTCAAAAAATAAAATAAAATATGGATCAATGACTTATAAACTAGCATATTTGAGGAGGAAACATCCTTTTCATTGCACAAATGAAAAATTATTGGATGATTTGAATGAAACAACGTCCTTTCTATATATAGGAGTCCAAGTGGTCATAACATAATCCTAGCCAACATAATAGTAATAATGCAAGGGCACAATAATAAAAATTGTTGGCTTCTATGGGGAACAATAATAATAAGGGGGCTGCACTAACAATAATAAGGGGATACACTAGTATTATGGGGACCTAACACCCATCCCTTCCCTAGATTCTTTGAAAGTGGGGAATATCGCCAATATTTAACCTATAATAAAGTTGAATATCCCAACCAAATGTGGAGTCAAGGAATACCTCTTTTTTGTGGTAAATTTCTTGCCCAAATAGTTTTCATCTTACACTGAATTATTCAAAATAATTCTAGAAATATTGACTTTTTCCTATTATAAGATGCCTCAGTTTGATCCAACCATTGTTGAGCACTACATTAATAATTATCCAGATTCCATTCTTGTAAGTGAAAATTCAAGGCCTATTCACCCAACCAAATGTGATGCCATTAAGGATGAAATTGATAAGCTGCAAAAATGATATTTCATTTACTATGTCGCTTATTCCTCATAGGTTTCTAATTCGACCCTCATCTTGAAAAAAAAGAACCATTCAATTTTACATTAACATTCATGATCTAACCCCACATAATATATTTATAAGATCATCAATGAGTGCATGGGAAACAAGTTTATATCTTTTATTTATGGATTCCTAATATATAATAAGATTAGTATCTGATTTTCATATCAACATAAAACTACCTTCACTAGTCCATAGGGGACCTTCACATATAGAATGTTGTCATTCATGTTAAAGAATGCTAGAGCCACCTTTTAGCATTCTATGTCATACTACTTCCATGACCTATCCCACCTTATTCTTGTGTATCTCAATGATATCACTACTTGTTTGAAACAATAGTTGCAACAATTATAATATTTTCATACCATTTTCCTTCATGGTCACTAGTATAATATATGCCTTAACACTATTAAGTGTGTCTTTTGTGTTCATGTGGGAAATATTATGGGACTCATTATGTCAAAATACGGCTTCCTTTTTTATCCCCTTAAGGTTCAAAAAATCATTGAGCTGCCACCCCCTTGAAACCTATGCCACTTAGAGAAGCGAAAGCCAAATTATTGTGTATATTCATTCCTATCTAAGCCACCACTGCTCATGGGTTTTTTTGTCTCTTAATGTCTAATATTATATTTGTGTGGTATGATTTGGCCCAACAATCTTTTGATGCACTTAAATGTGCTCTCATCTTTGATCCTTTTATTAGTTGATTGAACTTTCATAAGGAATTCATATTGTACCTCTCATCTTCCACTGATGACTTGGACAGTGTCTTGGTACAAGATAATGTTGATGGATATGAACGCATAATATACTATATGAAAACGAGCCTTAATAGACCCACGGTGTCCTATTTACATTAGGATAAGTTCACCGTGGATATTGTTTTCTCTATAAAAAAAAATAAAATTATTATATCTTGATGTGTACCACAAAGGTTGTCACTAACTTCAACCAATGCCCTTAATTTTTAGTCAAGGGGTCATCAATGGGAAGTATTCCTAGTGGATTGTTATCCTCCAGGAGTTTTAAATATAATTTGTGATAACTAAAAGTAATAAATGATTATTATTTACAAATTTATTATGAATTTCCCATTGATCTGAAAGATATTCCCTTGAATTAATACCTTAAAGATGAAAACTTGTTCTCTATCTCATATGATGAACCATGGTATGCAAACATTCTCAGATATCTAGGAACCTAGAAATTTGAACCATATCTAAATCATGATGACCTATGATGCATTCATCACCAAGCCCCTAAGTAACTTATTTTAGGTAATTATATTTATATTCGCAATGTTGATACCATATTAAATTGTTTCCCTTCACAAACCCTCTAAGTGTAGTTTACTATAATAAATTCTACCCTAGTTTCACTAGAATCCATATTTTGGTTTTATTTCACATCATGTCTATAGGTTTTCATTATTCGACATATATTTGGTTGTCTTCATGTTCCTTTCATATGGATCTATCAACCACACCAAATATCACTTATGTCAATGATACGAGTCACTACACCCAGAATCTAGCCTCATCAACTTGGGATATATTTAACCCTTCACATTCACTATTCCATTGTAGAGGTGTTTGCATTAGATCTGTCATTAATAATTAGGTCACACCTGATGTTGTGATTGGTTTGTTAGTTGATTCCCCTTATCATAATATCCTTCACCTGTATGTTTTTCTTGATTCCCAACTTCTTTGCATACAACTAAATGAAATTTATCGTGTTTCTAACCCTATCCATTTTAGAAAATATCTATCATCTAAGATTTTAGTAAGACCATTTAAATCCATTTTATTCAATCATGTTCCTATAGAACAAAATAATTATGTATATACCATTTATAGCAACATTCTATATTTGTAGTTATCACATGCATCCATAAGAATATAACTAATATAAAACTCATGGGGACAATAAAAAAGCATCCATAAGCACAATATTTTATGATATCATATAGCATAATCATACATAAAGATTTTTGTATTCCACTACTATAAATACATCTATCATATCCATAACATGCTAAAACATAAGTACAAAACATGGGGGCACTGTAACACACCTAGGTTAAGAGTTCATGTAAGAAAAGTTAATGAAGGAAAGAAAAGAGCATGGTTAATGGACACTTATTCAAAGATGAATGTTGGGAAGGATATCCTAGTGGGTATCACTAGATATTTTTATGGCTAAGGGGAAGGAAAAGGAAATAGTTAAGGCATTAAAAGGAAAAAATTATATTTGGCACATTTATCTATGAAAATAAAGGAAACTAGGAGAAAATGAATGTGAAATGTCATAGGTTGCATGTGAGGAGGAAATAGAAGGAAAATAATGTAAAATGAAGAAAATAGAGCCCTCATTAATAAAAAGGTTTATGAGGATCACTTGGTAGTCCTTTGCAAGTTTAGTTTTGGATCTCTCTCTCTATTTTCTCTCTCACACACTCTTTTACACTTAGAGTTTTCTTGGAGCATTTCAGCATTGTACCATGAAAGGGACAAGTAAGAAAAAGAAGGTGAAGGAAAGGAAAGGAATGTGAAGATCAAGCAAGGAGAAGTAGGATGAAGCAACTTAAAAAGGAAAACTTGCATGTAACAGATTGCATGCATGATTCCTTATTTCTTTTTACATGCATGGTATGTGCATGTTGGTATTTGTTTATTTTATTTTTGGTGGCATGGTTTTGTCAAGCGTTGACAGTATTTTTTAGCCCGGTCTTGAATTTTTCTAGATTTCCATTATGTGATGTTTTTTTCTTGGTTTTGAGCTTTGGAATTTCCATATGGTTTCGAAATTTAGGGCAAAAGTGGTCTTTGGTTTATTTCCACAGGCCTAAGAATCCCTTGAACAGTTTTGGTAGGATAGAGAGTAGAGCTTGAAGGTTGTGTCTCAGTACGAGTGTAGTGATATAGTTTGGATTGCATTAGAGCCTAGAGACAAGGATATGGGAAATTTCTCAAGGATGGTGATGAGATCTGAAGGCATTTTCAAGTTCAGTTCGATTTTTGGATCTTTGTACTTGTTTAGGTGAGATCACAGTATGGTGAGGGTGGAGGTGGTTTAACCTATGGATTCCCTCTGCTGTTATTGGATTGGTTTATCCCTAATATCCCACTTTCATTCCTAGAATATGGCACGAGGGTGACTAGATGAAATAAATATTTGGTTCAGCCATGTCTATGGTCCTGTTTTACATGGAAGTCTTGAACCTTGCTGCTCTTGCCTATGTTTAGAGAAATCTAAGTTCTCTTGATTTTTTACGTGTAATTATGTGGCTTTAATGGCTATTATATTATGGATATTTCTATGGTTATATGTTGTTTATAAGCATGGTTATGTAACTATTTTGAGTCGTGGTTCATTTCATATTTTTACTTGTAATTTAAAGAAAAATGAATACAAGACCTAATTAATGTTAATACAACTAATGGAAGAGGGTTGATATCATTCTCGGTAAGTTCCATATGAATTTTTAGTCCCTAATTTTCATTCTAGTATTCATGACCTGTAGATTGCATTATTTCAAAGTGTTTTAAATAATGCTACTCCTAGTTAGGGATGGTCAGGCCAGGTCATAGTGTCAGTTTTTGGTTTACAAGAATTTTCCTTCTGTAGTTTATGAACTCCAATAGTAAAATAGATTTATGGGAAGAATTATATCCCCAGGCCTACAATTTATCCTTCAAATTCATGGTCACTGGCACAACATTAAGTAATTTAGTCTCTAGTTGAACTAATGCATGATTATGCATGAGAATGGGAGTTCGAATCACACTGATGCCTTTTAAGGGGATCGAATGGGGGTAAAATTTAGTGAAAATTCAGGTCGGATTAGGGGATGGATACCTGGAGTGGTTAGCCTACTCCTTGAGGTTCTTTTGGCACCTGAGAGAAGTTAGCAAGGTTTGTTTGTCAACTCCATTTCCTTAAGGTCACCTAGGAGGTTGAGTACGGTCATAACTACCCCTCATCTCATGTTTACCTTGGTTAACCAGTTAATTGAGTAGATGTGAGGGGAGGTGGTCTGTTACAGGTGGTATGAGAACATGGCTCATCCTTCGAGCTGAATGTGCAGTGTGTTGGTCATGTATTTTTATTCATTGCATATGTGTTTCTCATAACTGTGGTCTATGTACTTGTTGCATTGTAGTAATATATCCATGGGAGAGATGATAGTGTTGTTGTGAAGTGTGTTGTCATGACCTTATGACTGGTTATACATGTCAAGTGCTTACATGTTTTCAAGTGTACAATGGTGTGTAGTTGATATGGTCATGCATTTATGACTAGAATGTAGCTAGAATTATGTTTATGTGTTAGTATACCTATGTGTTATAAGTATATATGCTTGTATGATTACTTATATACATGTGTTACGTTGGTTGTTTGATATTGCGAATGAGATGCCCTCCTCAAATTATGATAAGGTATGTTGTTTTATTATTATTTGGTTTAGCTAACATGAGATGCCTTGTAGGAAGAAATTAAAGATGACTATCAAGAGGGTAGACTACAAATATTATCCTTATGAGTAAGATTAGCATCATGGTATTGGGAAATATTCTGAATTAGTAGATACAATGACAATTTTGAATGAATAAATAAGGAGTTGTAATGCAAATAATGATAAAATCATGCACGAAAATGAGAAACAAGAAGAGGCCAATGTGGTAATCCTTCAAAGTTTGTCATAATTGCAAAAACAGGGACCACTTCAGATCAGCTATGGATAGGAGGATGGGATGAATGGGGTATATGGAAGTAGGTTTCTTGGTGGTCATAGGTTGGATATGGATGACACAGTTATAGATGGTATGTTCTTGGACACCACGGATAGGATAGATGATAAGGACATGTACTATTTTAGTTATCATTATGACAGGCACTATGATCATCATCATTATCATCCTTATAGAAGGAATGGTAGGGGATATTTTCTGAATGAGTTTAAGAAAGAAAAAACACCAAAATTTTATGGATAAATGAAGAAATGAAAAGATGTAGAAGCATGGTTTCTTGGCATGAGATATTTCCTCAATTTAAATGATTACTCAGAAAACATGAAAGCCAAAATAGCTACATTTAGACTCAAAGGTAAAGAAGATATTTGGTGGGAACATGTGAAGAATTTTAGGGGTATTTATGAGGTGGAACTGACCTGGAGTGAGTTCAAGAGGCTATTTCAGAAGAATTATCTATCGGAGAGGTACTATGATGTTAGAGATAAGGAGTATTATCAGCTGCAGATAGGTTCCATGACAGATGATGAGTACACTAGCAGGTTCTTCAAGTTGTTGAGATATATGTTGTTAGTATGAATCCTTTGTCGAAGTGTACGAAAAAGGACCACTTTAGCTACGCATAACTAATAGCCCTAACAACAAAAGTGGCTGCCAATATCTTCATATCTGCAATTAGTTGATCAAGGAAAGAGCTGCAAAAAACCAGATCTATACATAGAAAGACATTAAGCAGTAAAAAGAAGGGTTTGCTCCATATACCAATAGACAAGACAAGAACAATTTTTGAAAGAATTTTTGTATTAAGGGCACCTGGGAGGAAAACAAGAAGGCGTATCCAATTCTCCTCAATGGGATGGGTTCTTGGAAGTCCTCAGCACTTTAGATCTAGAATCTCTCTCTCTTGTTGGTGTAGAAAACCCAGACAAAGATAGAACTCAAAGGGAGCTCACACAGCAAATAATGTAGAAAAATGTGACCAAGTGTATAGATCCAGAGTGATCTAATAGGCAACAAAAGGTGAACAATGGTAGGAAAAACCCTCCTATTTATAACAAAATATTGGGTCATTCTAGATCTTGGTGCATGATTAAAATAATGTTAACCAAATCTAGATCCACCTTTTATGGAATATTTTATTATATTTGTTGGAGGGAAAAAGTATTCGACTTGGGTCAAATCCCTTTATTTGTTAAAAATAAATAAATAAATGATTTATTTATCTTTTTAAGGAAATGGTTGAAAGATAATCAAATAAATAATGATTTATTTAATTATTTAAGGAAGTGGTTGAAAGATAATTAAATAAATAATGATTTATTTAATTATTTGTGGGTGATTCGGTCATATTTAACAAGGAAGATTATCTAAATAAGATTTAAATAATTATTCCTAGAAAATAATAAGATAAATAAAGGTTTATCTAATTAATTTCTTTGTTTTTGGGTTAAACATGACTGGGAATAATAATTAAATTATGTTTTAATTAATTATTCCATGAGGAAAATCAAACAAATATAGGTTTGTTTAATATTTCCTTTTGGGGTTTCCTGTTTAGACCATAAATAACCTAATAAATGTAGTTTATTAAGTTATTTAACATAGTGAATGCAATTTTAGTTAGGGTAAAATTGGTCTTACATGGTGTACTTGGGTCCATCTAATGATAATAGGTTAGATGACCAAAAAATGGTGTAACATATGCCTTACCTCAAGGATGAGAAGACCAAGGTTCATAGATTCATCAGTGGGCTAACAGTAGCATACATAGAATGTATTGAGTTTGATGAGCATAGATTGCTATAATAGGCCATTTAAAAGATAAAGAATTATTATGAGTAGTGAAAGTGAAAATTTTAGCCTAAGCATGACTTGAAAGTAAATGATAAAGCTAAAGAAATATCTCCATAAAATTACGGAAGAATTGAAGATGAAATTGAGAAATAAAAGTGGTTCCTTACAATTGAGAGGGGACATGGATCCAAACTGGGGAATAAGAAAAATAGAGCTGATGGTAGAGCACCATTGTAGTGTTGGATATCAGTGACAAGGACCATCGCAAGAAGTATTTTGCATAATATCACCCTAGTAGATCCCAAATATATAGTGGAGAGGGGGCACAGACATTTGGGGATGTCTGTCATAATAGTCCTCATATTTATGTAGTTGTAGAAAATAAGGAGGCGTATCATCGGCCATCTATCATTCAGATGGACAGTAAGATTTGTCATCAATTTATTTATATTTTGATTAACACTGGATATCATTATAGTTACGTTAATCCTGACCTGGTGGATAAGTGTGGCTTGAGAAAATAAGTGCATGAAAAATATTGGTTGGTGCAATTAGCTATACATATAAACAAGAGAGTCCACCTTTGAGTAATAACTTGTCCATTTGATCTAAATGGTATGCCTACATCAACACATTTGAATGTACTTCCATTGGGATTGTATAACACTCATTTTGTTATATATTGGATGTACCTTCACAGAACCAAAGTGGATTGTTATAACAAGGCCATTCAATGTATGGATGTTAGTGGAGAAAAGAGAATTTTGCAGGGAAAGAAGAACCCTACATCAGTGAGGATGGTCACATATATGCAGGCTAAGCATAGTTGCAGGAAATATTTGTGTGATGTTTGTAGTGCATGTTTCTATTGACATTCTTAAATATGTTCAGGATGTAGAAATATTTTAAAGGTGTCATGTAATGGCGTATTTTCATGATGTGTTTCTAGTAGAGATTCCAAGGCTACCTCCTCATAGGGAAGTGTAATTTTCTAATGAATTTATACCAGGCGAAACACCAACATCTAAGGCACCTTACAATATGAGCATGCTAGAGTTATTTGAGTTGAAGTTGCATGTAAAGGAAATTCATGATAAGGGATACATTATCTCGATTCCATCACCTTGGGGTGCATCAGTGTTTTCCATGAAGAATAAGGATGGTACTCTGAGGTTATGCATTTATTACATGAAACTAAATAATGTGACGATCAAGAGCAGGTATCCATTATCATGGATCAATGACTTCACTGATCAGTTGAAGGGAGCAATGATGTTCTATAAGATCGACTTGAGATTAGGATATCATCAGGTAATAATTAAATAATATGAAATCTACAAGACCACATTCAGGACTAGGTATGGGCATTATAATTTTGGTCCAGTTCCACTTAGCTTCACTAACGGCCTAGCTACATTTATGTGTTTGATGAATAATGTGTTTTGTCATTATCTGGAAAAGCTTGTTGTTCTTTTCATTGATGATATATTGGAATATTGAAAAAATGAAGAAGAGCATGTCAAAAATTTAGTATCAGTGTTGAAATTTCTAATAGAGCATCAATTGTATGCTAATCTTAGCAAATGCAGTTTCTTCCATACAAATGTACAATACTTGGGAGATGTTGTTTGCAAGGAAGGCATAACAGTAGATCTAGAAATGATAAGATCCATCATGGAGTGGTCAACTCCTAAGAATGTGGAGGAATTTAGTTCATTTATGGTAGGTTCATCAGGAACTTCTCATGAATTGCATATCCTATTAAATCTTTGCAGAGGAAAGGTAAGAAGTTTGAATGGGGAGAACAATGCGTAGCTAGTTTTGAGCAACTAAAGTAGTTGTTGACCAATGCTCTAGTTCTTAACATTTCAGATCTAGATAAAGAATTTTTGGTCTATACAGATGCTTCTAAAATAGGAATTAGAATATTCCTTATGTTGGAGAGACATGTGGTATGTTATGAATCTAGAAAATTTGATGATCATGAACAAAACTAAGAGAGTCATGATCTTGAGTTCAAATATATTATTTAGGAATTAAAAATGTGGAGGCATTGTCTTTTTGGAAAGATATTTGTATTTTTGAGTTATCACAGTAGGTTTAGATATTTGTTTAACCAAAAAAATCTCAATGCTAGGAAAACTAGATGGTTTTCCACCCTTACTGATTTTGACTTGAAGATCAGATATATTGTAATAGTCCTAAACAGGAGAAGAAACAACATACTACATAAACATGGAAAGTAGAAATTTAAATCAATTCATAAACATGAGAGATGAATATGGAGCCATTATATTATATATAACAATAGAAAATAAGTGCAATAAAATGAGGCACAAAGCATACAACATGAACCAACAAACCTCCAATGGACAAATCCCTTCAAGAATGAGGTGCTGCTACTATATAGAATGTCAGAAAGCTGCTAAAGTGTGGTCATAATGAGACTATCTACAATATAATATAATACAATTATATAAAAATATATGATATATGCCTATAGATATGCTATACATAAAGGACATGGTTCTATATCACTTTTCCTAGCCAACCCAAGAGAGTTTCTGGCAATACCCAAAAGTACTAATGGTGAACCCAAGCCCTAGGGCTGAAGATTCACTGTAGAAAAATAGATGGGATATAGGGCTGAAGATAATATAACAATATATGGCTCTCCTATAATAAACTCTCCAATTGAAATGTTGATCCCTCCACTGAAGAACCAACTCCCCAAATCATGCACATAAATCACTGTTGCAATAGCTCTCGAAAATAATGCAGTCAGGGACTGAAACTACATTGTAGGTGATGGTGGTATCTTGGCTTGGTTCCAAATGTTGATATAATGCACAATGAGCCTCCTTTCTGATCTCCTAATGGAAAGGTTACCTCCCCACTGAAACAAAAGCCGCGAAAATGGCTCTACAAACCCTCCATAACTTCTGACCTACATCACAACACAACCTCAACAGGAACTGTGATGTATAATAATAGTAAAGCTTTGGCCTATTGTTGGAATGTCGAAATGTGGTTCAAATAATTCTCCTTAGTGGGAAACTGAATTCCCCCAAGGATGTAGGTGGGATTCCCACTCGGGAACACCTTGTGGTAAATAGCACTATAGTCTTAGCTAAATAGTTGAAGAGAGAAAATAGTCATAGAAACCATATCAAAATAATAATATAAAACATCCCTTCTATGGCTGCCATCCCCTTCCTTATATGCTTGGTGAGCTTCCTCACCTTGGGCCCCACTCATTGAAGCCACTACTTCCATTCATGGAGTCTCCCTCCAAAACTGTGTTGTCCAACAATGAATGTCCCCTCCTTCATACCAGCATTATTTATTTGGTCAATGTTGACCTAATCTACATGCTCCAACCCCTTTTCACACACAACTATGCTTAATAAAGCTACTACAATGATCTCCATTCACATTAGGAGTGATTTTATTCCTACTAAGGAGGTTTATGTGTCTCCATACGCTATGACTCATCAAAATAAGAAGCAAAAAAAAAAAATCATATTCCAAGTAGCTTATAGCTAATTGGAAATATTACAGTCCTCCCCTCCCAAATTTTGCTTGTCCTCATGCAACTATGAAGGTGAGTGTTGCAACTCTTCTCCTCCTTCCTTTGTGACACCCCCATGTGATAAGCTCTCCTCATATACCAAGTGTCTCCCTATGAATCCCTCAATGAAATTCTCCTCCCAACTACTCATGAGATGATAATGAATCACCTCATAAGGAAACCAAAGACCCAATGTAGCGATCATGGTTTTCCCAGTGTTCTCACTGAAACATGAAGCATAAGAAACATGGAGAATCTCACTCCCCAAGGGCACATCCAATCCTTGAATCCTTCCCCCAATCATTCCCACAATAAGAATAAGGACATCATCAATGTATGGGATCAAAACCAAGGATAAATAAGATTTCATATGTAATACTGGAGAAGGATCATAGTCCCACATGTGGAACGAGCATACTATGTCTCCTGACTACCTTAGAACATGATATAACAAGTTGTTTCCTGACCACTTGTTTGTTTCCATAGTCTTCTCACTTTTTTTGAGAAGCTAAGTAATGTTGGGTGCCTTTGGAGTACACCCTGAATGATATTTCATCTCCCTATATCCTCCTAGGGAGTGGCCATGCTCAACACTATTTATGGCCCCAAGTTGACCATGAAGTTTATAAGGAAGAATTCCCCCACATGGAGAAATGGCATGCATATGTATGGTAAAGGAATAAAAATATTCATCAAGTAAATCATTATGCATAAAAACATGATACCTACGATATACTTTTCTCACACTAATGGAGCAGCTCATAGATAGATCCCCTCACATTCCCAAAGAGGAAAGAGGTGGATGTGATAACTCCATCAAAGAGCTATGTCTATCCTCCATCTCCACATGATCCATGCATCCCTTTAAATTTTGATGTATCTCCTCTTCAAAGCCTTCCCAAGTGAATCCCTCCATGATGGTGTGGTATGCTCTCATGGAATAATTGTGGATGAAGAGAAAATCTTCATCTGATGCTTCTAGTAACTTCTCCTTGAGCATGGATGCTCTAGATAAGAATATCCTACTATGATAGTAGATTAACCCACCTCTTACTAAATATCCCTCATCTAATAGCTAGTCATCAAGTATCATGCATGTGAAAATATGCTTGGAATAATCCACCAAAAACTGGGATTTCCAATAAGGATCTATCCTCCATAGTGATAGCGCTGATGATCCATCATATAAAGAATTTTTCATGTGGCTACCCCCTTCTTTGAAATCTCTCATGCAAAAGTCACATACCAGGATGTTGATATCCTTCCTTCACTGCTCCTCTTGTAGTTTCCCATGCTCAAGTAAAGTTTTAAGCTTTTGGAGGTTAGTCTTCCATGGGAAGCTATTACCAACCAAAAAATTCCTGAGTTTGGCCAATTTATGCATGAGTGGCAACCATCCTCTACCATGTATGGAAGATTTCGCCCCAAGTGAGAACATATTTTGAGCCTCCAAAGTCAAGAAATAGTCTACTTGAACCATGATGGTGCCATCCTCCATCCCTATAGCATCCTCTCTCAGTGCAAGATGTGGTGTGAGAGTGGGTAATGATGATAGGGGTAGAATGTCTCCCTCCTCCTTGATTCTACCCAAGACTCTCTGCGATGTACCATGACCTTCTAATGTTCCCACTCCTCTTGGATCTATCAATGGTGCAACATGTTTGTGAGACATTTCTCACTAACTCTTGATTAGGTGGCCTCCTAGGTGGTTTTCCACTAAACAATAATGTATCATGGGCCAAATTTATCTGCATACATGATGGGACTGTTAGGTACCTACTTCCACTATGAAAACCCAACTATGTTATCTATGTGGAAGTTTTTTTTGAAGGATATGTGTGCATGCCCCTAATCATTTGATTTTTTCCACTCTTTCTTTCCACCGATTGTAGCTGCAAAGTCTCCCAATCTATGGTGACCTTCCCCAAATTAATCAACCACTACACACACAATATCACATTGGTGTTAGGTATGTCAACCAAAAAGTAGTGATTAGTCAATTTATATGTACCCATGGTGACAGATAAAGATCGAACATAATGCACGCACTGCATCGTTCTAGCTCCTGGGACCAAAACTAAAAATATCTCAAAATCATCAGTGGGTATTTCCCTCCTCTACACAATTTGGGCATCAATAAAGTTGTGGGTAGCCCCACTGTCAATACAAACTTAAATCCTCTGATCCTGAATGGAACCTCCAACCCTCAAGGTTAAGTACTTTGGTACTCCTCTCAATGATGCGAGGGCCCCTCCAATTGAAGCAAATGCTCAATTTCCACCTCCTAGTGGTGATGGATCCTCTCTTGAAATCCCACCATTGTGACCTCATTCTGGTCCTCCTTCTTCATCCTCATCATCATCTGAAAAGGCCTCTATATAGTGTGCCTTTCCTGCTGCACATGTATGTTCAAGTGCTCATGATTCTTGGCATGTGAAGCAAATATTACTTCTCCTCAAGTCTCTTCGGACATCATCACTAAGAGGTGCTTTGTTTTGGACCTCGTTTGAAGGATGAGCCTTCTCATCTTTTCCATTTGATGGAAAAATGGGCTTTTGATAAAATTTTGCCTTTGATTTTGGTAAGGCATCTTGTATATCTCTAGCCCTCTCAATGGAATCTTGAAGGGTAGAGGGTTTGATATATTTTACCAACCCATGTAGAGATTCTGCTAGCCCATCAGGGTACATATAGACTTTCCTTGCTACAGATAAATCAGGAGCCATAACAAAAAGTTTTAGAAATTCAGAAATCTAAGTTTATGGATTACCTTATTGTTTGAGCTTAGCTAGCCCGATGAAAGGTGCCTCCAGGTCTCTTTGATCAAACTTCTCCACCAACATCCTTTTGAAATTTGAATATGTAGTCATAGTGGCATGACCTATTGTAGAAATTCCATGAAACCACTAATCATGTGCTTCACCCTCAAGGTGCAATGCTGCAATTTTGATGGCCTACATCTCTGGTACTTGGTTCAACTGGAAGTAGATGTATATATTCTCTACCCATGATTTGGAAGTGCATTTTTATGACCCATCAAAAGTGGGTAAGAAAAATCTACCCATAGTCTAGTGTAGATCATGATTCTGTATGAATCCTCCACCTCTATTGTGATGTTGGGGTCTCCTATTGTCCGTGATCTAAAAAAACTCTTGAAATCTCAAATGGTCCTTGAATCTCTGAGATTGATACTCATACTCAAGAAAATAATCTTCACAATAGTAAATAAGTGCAATACATTGAGGCACAAACCATACAACATGAACCAACGAGCCTCCAATAGATAAATCCCCTCAAGAATAAGGTGTTTCTACTATATAGAATGCCGGAAAGTTTCTATAGTGTAGTCATAATGAGCCTAGCTACAGTGGAAGATAATACAATGATATAAAGATATCTAATATATGCCTATACATATTCTATACATAGATAAAAAGTCTCTATATGAATTTGCCTAGACAACCCAAGAGAGTTTTCAGTAATACACCCAAAAGTAAAAATGGTGAACCCAAGCCCTAGGGTTAAAGATTCACTGTAGAAAAATAGACGGGAGATATGGCTTAAGTTGGTATAACAATATATGGTTCTCCTCCAATATACTCTCTAGGTGAAAGGCTGATCCCTCCATTGAAGAACCAACTCCCCAAATCATGCACAGAAATCACCCCTGCAACAACTCTCTAAAATAACGTAGTTAGGGACTGAAACTGCATGGTAGGTGATGGTGGTAGCTTGGCCTGGTGTGAAATGATGATATAATGACCAAGGCGAATCCTTGCTAATCTCCTAATGGAAAGGATACCTCTCCACTGAAACAAAAGCCAAAAAATGGCTCTACAAACCATCCACAACTTCTACCCTGCAACATAACACAACCTCAAGAGGAACTGCGATGTATAATAAGCTCTGGGTGCTTCTGTATAAACTTCTCATCCTACAATGTAGAATCTTCAGTGGGTAATTTCTTCCACTTGATGAGATACTCTGAAATTGATCGATTCTGTAGCTGTCGAGTTCTTGTTTCCGTGACCGCTTTAGGTTCCAATATGACTTTTCCTTCCTCACCAAGTTATGGAAATATTGTTTGAACTGGAATATTCTAACCTATAACCTTTTTTAAGCATGAAACATGGAAAATTGGATGCACTTGTGAAGAAGAAGGAAGCTCCAATTTGTATGCCATAGTACCAATCGTTTGCAACACCTTGTAGGGACCATAGTACTTTGGCGATAATTTATTATCCTTCTTAGCTTGCTTGAGGGGAATTTGTTTGTATGGTTGTAGCCGTAAAAATACCCAATCTCCTACATCAAAACTTCTCTCACTACGATGTTGATCTGCTTATTGTTTCATTCGATTTTGTGCCAAATTTAGGTTATCCTTTAAGAGTTGGAGAACTTCTTGCTGATGCTCGATGTGATCTTCCACTACTTGAACCTTCAAATTTTCCCGTAAAGATGATGTGATAGATGGTGGATGATATCCATAAAGTGCCATAAATGGGGTCATCTTTTCTGCAGTATGGAAGGAAGTTTTATACCACCATTCAGAGAGAGGTAACCACTTGACCCATTGTGCTTTTTTATCAAATACAAAACAATGAAGATATCCTTCCAAACATTTATTTACTATCTCAGTTTGACCATCATATTGAGGATGATAAGATGAGATATGAGCTAATTGAGTACCCAAACAAGAAAATAACTCCGTCCAAAAATTTCCAGTAAAAATCGGATCTCTGTCACTCACAATAACCCTTGGGCTTCCATGTAGCTTTTGAATTCTGTCCATAAACGTAGTAGCAACTGTACTTTCTTTAAATGGATGAGATAATGCACAAAAGTGTGCATACTTGGTAATTCTATCAACTACCACCATGATGACACTCTTACCTTCAGACTTAGGTAAATTTGTAATAAAATACATTGAAATATCCTCCCAACGTTGACTTGGAATGGATAAAGGTTGTAGAAGTCTTGGGGTCTTAATTGTCTCAACTTTATTTTGCTGGCAAACCAAACATTCCGCCACAAAATTTTGAATATTAGATTTAAGGCCATCCCAAAAAAATTCTTTCTTCACCCTGTGGTAAGTTTTTAAAAATCCTGAGTGTCTTTCTAAAGGAGAAGTGTGCAATTCCAAAAGAATCTTTTGTTTTAGTTGTGAATTCTTACAAATATATAAGCGATATTTGTACCATAAAGAACCATTTTTCCAACTAAATGTGTAAGATGTACTGGGATCTTGTTGCAAATTTTGAATGAGTGCTTACATACATATTTGTCTTTCTTCCATTCATCTCCTTGCTTCGGTTATCCAATCTGGTTGGATAATAGAAATGGCACAAAGCAATGCTTCCACCTCTTCATCCTTTCTTGAGAGTGCATCTGCAACAACATTTAGCTTCCCTTTTTTGTAGATGATTTCAAAGTCATAACCCAACATCTTTGTGACCCATTTTTGTTGCTCTTATGAAGATAGTCTTTGTTCCAAAAAGTATTTAAGACTATCATGATTAGTTGTTACCTTGAAGTGTCTTCCCATTAGTTAAGGTCGACATTTATTTAGTGCATGTAATATTGCCAACATTTCCTTCTCATAAATAGCTTTCTGTAAATACTTTCTTTTGATTGGATGAATTTAAAAAGCAATGGGTCTTCCTTCTTGCATTAAAAAAGCGCCAATTCCATTTCCTAACGCATCACATTCCACAATAAAGGTTTTTGTGAATTAACTAAGACCGATGTTAGGCACATTTCCTCTTTAAGATGTTCGAAGGCCTTAGTTTCTTCAGGAGTCCATGAAAATGGATCTTTCTTCAATAATGTTGTTAGAAGTGCTGCTATTCTCCCATAATTATTAACAAACTTGCGATAATACCCTGTTAACCCGAGAAATCCTCGCAATTGCTTTATGGTTGTGGGGACTTTCCATTCTTTAATGGCTTTAATTTTGTTAGGGTCTACTTTAACACCCTCATGGGATACAATATGACCCAGACATTCCACCTCTTGTACTCCAAAGAAACATTTGGATATTTTTGCATATAATTGTTTCTACCATCGTTTGAGCACCACTGTCAACATGTTCAACTTTCCTTCAAACTGCTATAGATTAGTATATATCATCAAAAAATACCATACAATTTTCTAAAGGAAGGGTTTGAAAATGGAATTCATCAACCCTTGAAATGTAGAAGGTGCAGTAAGGCAAAAGGCATGACCAAAATTTATAATGACCCTCATGAGTTTGAAATTTTGTTTTCAGAATATCTTCAATCTTCATTCTAATTTGATGATATCCTGAATGAAGATCCAACTTGGTAAAATAAATTGCTCCATGTAATTCATCCAATAATTCATCGATCACGGGAATGGGAAATTTATATTTAATAGTGAGCTTATTGAGCTCCCTATAATCCAGACACATGCTCCATGATCCATCCTTCTTGTGAACCAATACTACTGGAGCAGAGAAAGAACTTGGACTAGGTTGAATTATACCAGCCTCTAACATTTTTGCAATCATACGTTAAATTTTTCTCTTTTGGACGTAAGGATATCTATAAGGCCTGATGTTTGGAGGAACAGTTCCTGGAATCAAATGAATAGCATGATCATGATCACGAATAGGTGGGAGTCCTTTGGAAGTTTCAAACATGTTGGAATTATTGTCCAAGACTTGTTGGAGATCTGCAGAAATAGATGATTTTGATGTTGGAACTTCTAGTGAGCATAATTGTGCAATTACACGTCGGTGTTCTTTCTTTATAAGATTTTTCATGACATTAGAGCTTATTATCCTTCCCGGCTTCCCTTCAATACCCCGTAATTCGACTTCCTTTCCTTCTGAAAAAAATTTCAAGAAAAGTTCTTGAAAATTAAAAGCTACCGTCCCCAAAGATTGTAACCATTGTACTCCTAGTACAACATCAGCACCTCCCATAGGAATGAAAAGCATTGGACTAGTCAATACATATTCCCCCATGGTTAGCTTGATATTATGGCATTTCCCAGAGCAATTTATAGTTCCTCCATTTGCAACCATCACTTGGCATTCTGGTGCTGGGTATAGGAAACAATTTAATTCCTTGGCTACCTTACGATGAATAAAATTATGGGTGCTACCTGAATCAATCAACACTATTACCTTTTTCTTCTTGATTTGTCCTTCTATCTTGAGAGTTTGAGGAGTGGTAATTCCTGCCAGTGCATTACACGATATGGTCGGATTCATTTCTTCCTCTTCTAGGGCTGGTTCCTGGTGTATATCCTCTTATTGTTCATTTTCTTCTTCCTCTTCACAATCTATGTAAAATAATTTCTTCTTAGCACACTTATGACCTTTAGTGTATTTTCTATCACAACTGTAGCAAAGCCCTTTTGCTCTTTTTTCTTCCAATTGTTGTGGTGTCAACCTTGTAGGTTGTGGAAATCTAGGCGTAGCAACACTTCCTTCTTTATAGAATTGAGTGGTGGGCTTCCTTGTCACCATAATTTTACATTCAACTTTTCTTGCCAACCTGAATGCCTTCTCCAATGAATCAGGTTCCAAAACGCGAACTTCATGTTGGATGTTATCCTTTAAAGTGCCTATGAAGAGACCAATCCTGTGTTCCTCTGGAATATCAGTTACCCTTATATTCAATTTTTGGAAGTCCTCAATGTGCTGCCCCACTAAACCCTTTTGTTTGAGATTTATCAATTGGCTAAAGAAGGTGTTGCTCTTTGTATCCTCATAATGTGATATCATTTCCTTCGTAAAAATTGACCAAGTGACAATTTTTTTACGGGAGCAAAGCCATCGATACCATACAAATGTATTTTGTTCTAAATGTAAAGTTGCAATGCGTACCTTTTGTGTGTTTTGCACGTTATGGAGATAAAAATATTGCTCCATCTGTAGTATCCATGTTACAGGATCCTTTCCATCAAGCTTCCTCATATCCATTTTTGGAATATGGTGGTTCTTCCCGCCAACATTAGAGTTTATGAAATCACGATTAACATTTATTTTGTTCTCATCATGAGTTTCCTCTACTATCTTTTCACTATTAGGAAACATTTCTTGTATCAACTTTGTCAAACCTTCTATGTCTACTTTTAGATCATTCTTCATGTTTTCCATTTTAGATTCCATGCCAGCTTCCATGTCATCTATCTTAGATTCCACGTCTTTCTTCAAACCATCCATATTATTCTTCACACCATCCATATTTGCTTCCGTACCTTTCTTCAAAACTTCCATTTCATTTTTTGCTGCTCTTTGCGAGAGCGAAATTTGGTTCACTTGCTCTTGTAATTTTGATAGATCATGCTGCAATTCTTCATCTTCATGAGTCATAGTAGAGCCTTCTGAAGACTTAATGGGTGTTGAATTATTTTTATGGGGAATTTTTTAGAACCCAATAGTGATATCTTTTCTACAATATGCCCTTGGAATCAATTCAAATTGATTTTTCAAACAAGACTTATGAAATTCGGAAAAAAAAAATATACACCTTTTTCTTTATTTTTAGGAGCTTGATATTTAAACTTGATTATCTCTATGATTACGGCTCTTCAATATCTAAAATTCAGCACTGAAGTAGCACTATGAATTCTCTTTTGAATGCCACAGGTCTGACCTGATTTGGATTCTCCAAGACAAAATTATGTCCAATCTCCCACAATGACCTAATTATGGACTGGTTCATTAGAGTGAACTTGTACGAATTTCCACGTGTCACTGTTTCATCCTTCGCCTCTAAAATGGATAGTCAAGAAACAAAAGTCTGTGTGCTTATGACAAATTTTTATAGCAATCCAATCCGATGCTCAGAGAGAGAGTTATTAAACTTTTCCCACGATCACCTCTTTGAGATGAAATTTGGGAGCCCAAAAAAGCACCACCTTCCATAGCTCATATCTCCAAAAATATTGTGAATCACAATCTGAAATTTTTCAACAAGTCTCCTTAGGATTTCAGCTTTGCACCCTAAAAATTGCAGATTCTGAACCTTCGTAGAAAAAAATTTATAGTGTAAATTCCACGATGACTTGTTTAGGAGCCTGAAAAAGGACCTAACTTCCATAGATCATATCTTCGAAAATATTGCGAACCAAGCTCTAAAATTTTGAGACGATCTTCCTCAGGATTTTCGCTTCACACCCTAAAAATTTTAGATTCTCGAAACTTTGTAGAAACAAATTTATAGTGAAAATTCCACGATGACCTGTTTGTAGCAACGAAACCCTAGAATCCAAAGCTCTGATACCAAATGTTGTGTAACCAGCTCCCAAAATAGAAGAAAAGAGATATCAACGCCTTAGAAATGAGCCACTTTGAGGGGGAAACCTCCAATACATTACATAAATGAACAATTCTTTGATGATATAATTTACAAAACGTCCTTTCTATATATAGGAGTCCATGTGGCCATAATGTAATCCTAGTGGGCCACAATGTAATCCTAGCCGACCTAACAATAATAATTTAAGGGCACAATAATAACAAAATGGGGGTTACAAGGGTACAATAATAACAATAAAGGCGTTACACTAATAACAATAAGGGACTATACTGGTAATATAGGGACCTAACATGCAGTAAATTTCTGAATATAACATTTCATTACAATGGATCAGATCTAAATAGAAAATGGATCAGCAAGCTAATCCATGGATCACCAAATGGAATACAAAGCCCAACACTAAAGATCACTAATCTAAACTATGAGCAAAACACCATAAAGAGATCCACACCAAAATAACACAGGCTTTCAAAATAAGCAGTTCTGTAGCTTAAATGATATAGATAACCACTGTAAAATTTCAGATCTGAAGTAAAAGAAGAAGAGACACTCTTTCAGGAGGTTAAAGAACACACTCCATGAGAAGAGGCTCCCAAAAATACACTAGATCTCTGCAGATCTAGACTCCCACTTGCTGCAGCTTGCAGAAGCAGCAAAAACCTCAATGGATTAGTGTTGCTAATGAAGGTAGAGCTTGGCATAAAGCCTAATAGTGGTTCAATTCACCAAACACTCCTCCAAGAATCCTCAAAGGAAGAGGTGAAATCCCTACATAGGAATTCCAAATACAATCCTCCACTAAACAATAGAAAATGGTATTTGTCTAAGCAGACAAATACTCAGAAATATGATCAATCAACAAGCTTCTCTTGCTGCCCTCCTTTTCCTTTTATAAGATGAGAAATATTTTGAAAACCCTAAACCAACTTGATGAGTTATCCCTTCTCACGTGAGAGGCTTCCTTCTAGAACTGCGCTGTCCCTTTTGGAGATGCAATGAACCTAGACAGTGCTGTTGATTTGGTCAAGGTTGACCCAGTCTTTAGCTCAAACCTCTTTCACACCTGCAAGTGATTATTTACATGGCCCTGATTTGACTTTGTTCACATGGGCATTGATTTATTAAGACTTTTTAGGAGTTTTACATGTCCTCCTTTACTCATTGATTCATGAAACATAAATTAAAACAAATTTGAATGTTCCTCTTAGCTAAGGCTAAGTGGGAAAATTACAGTCCTCCCCTCAAAAATGTTGCTTGTCCCCAAGCAATTGATAGAGTAAGAGTTGTATTTATTCTCCTCCTCCATTGATGGCACCATCAAGGATCAAATTTTTATCATGGGCCAAGTGCTCATTAATCCAATACATCAAAAATATCTCCTCCAATGCTAACATGATAGGGGCATAGTCCATCCCTTCAGGTGTGTAAAACTCAATAGACATGAACATGGGTGAAGCAATGTCACATCTAAAACATGTATCGTGAAGTACAAGATGAAGTTCCATCCCATGTGGTACATATACACTGCCCACTCTTTGCCCATACATACCCATAAATAATTCCAATATATGATCTATGTATGGAAGCAAAATTACATATATGAAAACTGAAATTTTCATTTGATGAGGTGGGTCACAATCCCACATAAGATACCAACGCAATGCATTCCTTGTCTTTAGTAGATCTGAGTGCTGTAAGTGGTACTGCTACCACATATTTACTGCATGGGTCACTTTGACATGGCTGAAAGTGATACCCAAGTTAGGTGCCTTTGGGAAGCACCCATCATGAAAGAGAATCTCCCTTTGCACCTCAAGAGAGTGACTAGATTTAGAATTTTTATTGGCCTCACCAATGCCATGAGATTTACATGTAATATCACTCCTTGTAGGAGCCATGGCCGGCATACATATGGTAAGATAATATGTCAAATCATAAAAATAAACATGATCCATAAGATCATATTCTTTACCATTCAAGTCTCCCACACACATGGAGTTGGGCATGGGTGTTTCTCCTCTTTTAAGAGAAGGAAGAGATGGATGAAATGACTCCTACATAGAGTCCTTTGGCTTTCCCAACTCCTCATAAATATTGCATTCTTGTAAGTGTTGATGTAGTTCCTACCAATCATAGTGCTGATGTATTTCCTCCTTCATACCCTCCCAATCAAAACTCCTCATGATTAGGGTTTAGATATTTACTCACTACATATAGCTAGAAAGGAAATCTTTGTGTGCTCTTTGTGGTATCTCTTTCTTAATCTTGGAGTCTTGAGACAGGAATGCTTTACCAAGATGATATATGACCCCTTCATGGACCAAATAGCCTCCCCCTTGCTTCATGCCATCCAATATCATCCCAGTGTGAAGATATTTGAAGTACTCCACAAGGAGTTGAGATCTCCAATATGGATCCACACAGCTCAACAATGACATCGTTGTTGATACATATATGGTGGTGCTTGCCTTGTTGTTGATTGCTTCTTTGACATTACACATGCCAAAATTGTTTGTTGGGAGGCTGATCCTCCCCTTTCCTTCCTCCCACAGCGTTGTAGCTTACTCTCTCATTGCTCCAATCCTTGCTTGATCTATATTTGGAGCAGCACTTTTTGAGGCTTCCCCCATAGGATCAAAATCTAATGACATTCCAAGTGGCTTTCCATGAGGTAGGAATGTTCCTTACAGCATTCTCATAAACATGAGAGAAGTAACTGTGAGATCCTTGCTTCCACTCCGCAAATCCATATCTTTTTTTTGTGTGGAAACATTAGGTGCAAGATAAGTGTGCATGCCTTGAATTATTTATGGTTTCCCACTCTTCACGTCCACCCACTCCATCTCCAAGGCTTTCCAATCAGTGGTAACCTTCCCAAAGGTAATCAACCACTGGACACCCAAGATGATATTGGTGTCTGGTATGTCAACTACAAAGAAGTGGTCCACCAAAGTGTAGGATCCCATAGTGACAGAAAGTGATGGAACATATTGCATGCATTGCATGGTTCTATCTCCTAGGACCAAAACAGAAAACCCATCAAAAGTGTTAGTGGGGATTCCTCTCCTCTGCGCAAGGTGAGCATCAATAAAGTTTGGGTTGCCCCACTGTCAATCAGAATCAACACTCTCTGGTTCAAGACTGAGCCTTGTAGTACTCTTAGGGTCAAGTACTTAGGCACTCCTCTCAAAGAGGCAAGAGTCCCACTTGTTGGAGCAAAGGCTCCCCATTCATCTCTGGATGGTGATTGATCTTCCTCCTCATCATCACCAGTGTTCTGACCCCTCCTAGGTCCATCATTCCCATATTCCTCGTCAAAATCTGAGAAGACTTCTATATAGTGTGCCCTTCCAGCAGCACATATATGTCCCAGTACCCATGGCTCTTGGCAAGTGAAACAAAATCTCTTTTTCCTCAACTCCCTTCGGAGATCAATGTCAAGAGGTTTCTTCATTGAGCTCTCCTTCGTGGAGTAGCTCTCCCTTCTTTCCCCTTAAAAGAGTGAGGGGATTTTATTTGGAAAGTTGCCTTTGTTCTTGGCAAGACATCTTGGAGATCTCTAGCTCTCTCAATGGCATCATGCAAAGTGATGGGCTTGGTAGACTTAACCAACCCATGAAAAATTTCCTCCAGGCCATCAATGAACATGTAGACTCTCCTTGCTACATATAGATTAGGGAACATGACTGATAATCTCAGTAACTCAGAGATATAGGCCTCTGTATCTCCTGTCTGCTTCAGCTTTGCAAGGCTTATGAAAGGTGCCTCAGGATCCTTTTGGTCAAATATCTCCACCAGTATTCTAGTGAACTCAACATAGGTAGACACATTGTTGTGTCCCAATGTAGATAGCCCATGGAACCACCAATTGTGGGTTTCACCCTCAAAGTGCAGCGCTGCAAAATTGATGGCTTCTACTTCAGAGACTTTGTTCAACTTGAAATAGATATCTAGATTTTCCACCCATGCTTTCACAGAACAAGAGAATGATCAATTGAACTTGGGAAAAAATAATTTTCCCATAGTGTTGTGTCTCCCATGAAAGAAACCACCATCTCTATACTGTTGCCATGGTCTCCTTCGATCCTTGAGATGGAAAAAGTCTTGGAAACTCAAGTTATCCTTGAATATTTGACTCTAAGAGTCATATTCCACAAAGTAACCTTCCAAGGAGGTTTTCTCTTGTGGTGCTTCATTCTCTACATCCAAGAAGGTAGGCATAGTAGAGCATTGTGAGGCCCGTGGAGCTTGTGGCAAGCTCACAGGTTGACCAGTCCCATAATGAGAGATGTCAGAACTTTCTCCTGGATGAAATCTCCCGAGAGATTCCTTCATTATATCCACCCTCATCTCTTTGATCTTCTTGGCAAGATATTTCATGGTATCCAACAGAGTTTTTTCAAACTCCTCTACTTCCTTATCATTCACAATTTCAGGGGCTTTCCCCTTGTCTTGACCCTTGTCAGGTTAATCAGTGGTGTAGTCATACTTTTTATGAATTTTATTTTGGTACCTCTCCCTCTTAGTGAGAGGATAATATTATTCATAATGCAGCATGACTAGTGCTCCAAGGAAATCACAAGTTTTTCCAGGAGTGGAGCTTCGATACCACTGTAATATCCCTTTTTCATGAATTTCAACAATATTTTCTAGAGAAACATTGTATAAGTAAAAATATTCATAAATAACGCAGATTAGGTTTTATTTCATCTTATTTATGCTATATGGGACTTATTTATGGAATTTCATAAAAATCAAATAATTTTAGATGCACTAAATGGTTCTCCCACAAATTAGACTTGCTAAAAAGCACCCGAAGAGGAAGGTTGCAGCTAAATGCAAACACTGCTTCAGGAATTGCGCAGTTTTATCAGATATTCATAAGAGATCAGAAATGAGGCTCATATTTAATTAATACAGTAGAAAATAATAATTAATATCTAGCTCATTCAATATATATTAGAATGAATGAGGAATTACAGCAAGAAACCTTCAAAAAAGAGAGCTAGAATACATGTACATTTGCGGAAATGGCTCAACAACGTTATTTTTAAGGAGCTTCAGTAGCTGGAAGTTACCACTCAAATCTAGGAAAGATATATGGATAAAACATCTGGTCTATTTTAGAACTAGAAGCTAAATAATTTTCTCTTCAAGATCCCCTTGGAATTTTGGCAAAAGCATACATAAATAAGAGTAGATTTGAGAAACAAGTTGTAGATCTGGAAATTGTTGTAGTAAATTTTTGAATATGAAATTTCATTACAAGCGATAATATCTAAATAGAACATGGATCAGCAAGCTATTCCATGGATAACCAAGTGGAAGGTAAAGCCTAGCACTAGAGATCTCTGATCTAAACTATGAGAAAAACACCATAAAGAGATCAACACCAAAATAACGTAGTCTTTCAAAATAAAAAGTGCTATAGCTTAAATGATATAGATAACCACTGTAAAATTGTAGATCCGAATTAAAATAAGAAGAGACACTCTTTCAGGAGATTAAAGACCACACTCCATGAGAAGAGGCTCCCAAAATTACACTAGATCTCTGCAGATCTAGACTCGCACTTGCTGCAGCTTGCAGAAGCAGCAAAACCCTCAATGGATCAGTGCTGCTAATGAAAATAGAGCTTGGCCTCAAGCTTGATAGTGGTTCAATTCATAAAAAAATTCTCCAATAATCCTCAAAGGAAGAGGTGAAATCCCTGCATAGGAATTCCAAATACAATCCTCCACTAAACATCAGAGAATGGTATTCATCTAAGCCGACAAATACTTATAAATATGATCAATCAAAAACCTTCTCTTGCTGCCCTCCTTTTCCTTTTATAAGATGAGAAATCTTTTGCAAACCCTAAACCACCTTGATGAGTTAGCCCTTTTCACATGAGAGGCTTCCTTCTAGAACTGTGATGTCTCTTTTGGAGATGAAATGAACCTAGACAGCGCTGTTGATTTGGTCAAGGTTGACTCGGTCTTTAGCTCAAACCTCTTTCACACCTGCAAGTGACTATTTACATGGCCCTAATTTTTCTTTGTTCACATGGGCATTGATTTATTTAGACTTTTTAGGACTTTTACATGTCATCCTTTATTCATTTATTCATGAAACAAAAATTAAAACAAAATTTAATGTTCCTCTTAGCTAAGGCTAAGTGGGAACAATACACAATAGAGTATATATATAGGTAGAGGTATAGGTACATGTATTGGTGTAGGTGCAGGTGTAGGTATAAGTGACCAGGATTGCAGACTATTGTCTCAAAACATCAGGTTTTGTGAGATTTATGGACATGATCTATGTGTCACATGATAGTGAGATCAAGAAGCATATATTGAATAAATTTCATGTCAAGCCACAATCGAGTCACCGAGTGTATAAGAAGACATTGATAATGGTGAATAATTTATACCATTGGCTAAATATGAGGAAGGAAGTGAAAAAATTTGTGGCTAGATATTTGGATTGTCAGCATGTGAACACAAAGTGTAAGCATCCAGGTGGTTTACTACAAGCTATTCTGATTTCAGAATGGAAATGGGAGATAATTTCCATGTTTTTTATTATAGGTATTCCGAGGACAGAGAGGCAACATATTTCTATAATGGTTTTGGTTGAAAGATTGATAAAGGTGGCTCACTTCATTCCAGTGAAGATTACATATTCAGCGAGTGAAGTGGCACAGGTCTTCATTAGGGAGATTGTGAGATTACAAGGTGTTCTGAAGAAAAGTGTGACAGACAAAGATTCCAATTTCACTTCCAATTTTTGGAAGGATTTTTTTACAATATTGGGGGCAGAGGCAACCTTTAGTACAACTTATCATACAGAGCCATATGGAAAAACATATAGGGTCAATAATATCCTCTAGGATATGTTGAGTATGTATTTCATGCATCATCAGAGGATATGTCATTGTTTGAATTTGCATACAACAATGGTTATTAGAAGTCATTTAGGATGTTTTCAATTGAGGAACTATATGGGCGAATTTATAATACCCCCACCAACTAGACTAATGTACTGAATAGGATACTTATTGGATGAAACATGTTAATAAACATGGAACAAGAGATGCAATTTTTAAGGAAGAATATAAAGGAAACACGGGATATGAAGAATATTTATGCATATCAACATAGGATATTTAAGCATTTTCAGGTTGGGGAGCATGTATATTTGTGCATCAATCTGAAGAAGAGCTCCTTGATGATTGGATCATGTGCCAAATTGGCAGCACGGTATTGCAGGCCTTTTCATATCCTTGAGAGGATTGAACCAGTGGCATATAGACTTTCACTGCCTCCAATAGTGAATGTCCATGATGTTTTTCATGTTTCATTACTTAAAAGGTATATAAACGATGTTTATCATGCTATTGATTGGTACGTATTACAGGTGGAACAAGAAGGATAATTTTAGAGAAAAACACAGTGCATATTGTAGTGTAAACAACTCATGCTCAAGGAAATATCCATAGAGAAAGTTAATGTGCAGTGGAATCACTTTGGGCTCAAAGAAGCTAAATGGGAAATGGTTGATTAGATGCGGGCTATTTATCCTTCATTGTTTTCTAATTGAGGAAAATAAATTTTTATTTGTACATGTTTATGTATGTTTTCTATTGTAAATATTGACATGAGTTAATTTATAAAGCTCTAATAAGTGGTATGGTTGTTATATAGTCCTGCTGTCATGACCGTTTTTTCTTTGAGAAGGTTACTCATTGTAAATACTGGATCGAGCTAAGTTATGAAGTTCCATGATAAGTATGTTTTATTTTTAGTGGTTTTTCTGAGGTATAGTTGTGATTTAACATTGAGGATGGTGTTCCCCATGGGGGAGGGTACTGCAAAAAACTTGGGTTAAACGTTCATGTAATAAAATATAATAAAGGAAAAAATAAGATCACGGTTAAGTGACACTTATTCAAACCTAAATGTTCGGCAAGAAAACCTAGTGGGCATCACTGGATGTGTTTATGGAAAAGGGTAAATCAGAAAATGTAATGGCTAAGACATTAAAAAGGAAAAAAGTATTTTTGGAACATGTATTAATGAAAATAAAGGAAATTAGGAGGAAAGGAAGGTGAAAGGTAACATGTCGCATGTGAGGAGGAAATTGAAGGAAAATAATGGAAAATGAAGAAAATAGAGGCATCATTAATAAAAAGGTTTTTGAGGATTAGTTGGTAGCTTTTTCTCAGTTCAACTTTGGAGCTCTCGCTTTAATATCTCTCTATCACACTCTTGGACACTGAGAGTTTTCTTGGAAAATTTCAACATTGTACCAGGAAAGGGAAAAGAAAGCAAAGGAAGTACAAGGAAACAAAAGGAAAGTGAAGATCAAGCAAGGAAGAACATGATCGAGAAGCTTCAACATGCATACTTGTAGGTAACATATATCATGTATGGTTTCATAGATGTTTTTGACGTGTATGGTACATTCATGTTGGTATTTGGTTCTTTTGTTTTCAGTGGCATGGTTTTTCTAGGTGTTGACAGTGGTTTTCAACCTTTCCTTACTTTTTCCCGTATAGCCATGGTGTGATGTGATTTCTCTCGGTTTTGAGATTTGGAATTTCCATATGGTTTCGGAACTAGATGCGGAGGTGGTCTCAAGTTCATTCCCAAAGGCCTATTCTTGGGAAGGAGCCAAATTGGTTCAGTATTGAGTAAAAGGCTCCATATTTTAATGAAATGGAGTGCACGATCTAGAAAGAAGGAAAAAATAGAGTGAATTCTAATAGATTATCTCAGAGTTTTAAGAGTGTTAGGGTATTTGTGGCAGGTCAATGCCCCTCTTTTTCTAAAGGGATTCGACTATTTTTGGATATTTTGTGCTCCACCCATGGTTTTAGAACCATGATATTGTAAGAAACAAATCCATATAAAGATATTTCTTAGAGAGCTAGGTCATTTGATGATTTGATGAGTAATGTAATGAGCATGAACTAATTCTAAATTCTTTCTATATTTCTATGTTTTGGGTAAAAGGAAGGCTTCACAGCTGTATGTGTGGAGGCCTTAGAAAGTCTACGGCTCTATGCACAGACCCTTGCAGTTGAGTGCATAGGGTGAGATGGGTTGTAACTAAAGGACCTTGATTAATAAAAGAAGGATTTGAATGAAGTTCTGTGTATTTATTATGTATCTTTAAGTTATCTTTTTATGTGAATAATATATGTTGGATTAGGTTTTTATGTGTATTTACTCTACGAATTCACAGTGCGCAAAGTGATTAAGTGATTAATTGAATATTGTTTGTCATCACAAGTAAACGGTTCAATGAAGCTCGGATTGAGTCCTAAGTAGAGATAAGCCTTAAAAGCCACACTCGATACACCCTTTGGATGTAGAAACCTGGTTCTAACATCCCCCAATATTCCTTGGGTGATATTTTGGTCTACATAGTAGATCGGTGCCAAAAGGGCTGATAATAGAGGGTTTTGTCGATAGCACAGCTACTCCGAACCTGGGTCTAACCCCCTCAAGCTAACAAATGGTTTCATTTATTGGAGCAGGATATGATTGAGGGATATGTAGATGTGGCATCCAACAAGAAAATATATCCAATATTGGATAGATCTTAAGGAGGGATAATTTGTAATTCAAGAAAACATAAATCAACTATTTTAAACTAAAGGTTGGTTGCAGAGATATATTTTTACTCATCATCACGATATTTTATTCTCATCATTTTCAAACGAGATGCATGAGTGGTTATCAAGGTTGGATGTGAGTAAGCCCTATTTTAAGAATGACAAGCTCACTGAATGCAACCTTGAATTTTTGTAGCGACTCAAGAAGTCTCATAGCAAGACCTATGTAGTTGTTGATTTCTAGATCGATATTATTTTGGGAGGATTTATAACTAAGTTTTCCACATACACCTTCGTATCCTATAGCCAATATTTTTCAAGGGTCGATTAGTTAAGTACTTGAATTCGTTAAATATGTAGATTAATATTATTTTATGTCAAAAGGGTGTATTGTGCATGCAATGAGATTGATGTTTGGAAGAAGTAATTCTAGGTCTACGCGAAGTGGTGAAATATTCAGGGTATATTGTGAAAATTTCATTAAGACTGATTACAGTCCATTGTTGAGGAGATATGAAAGCAAAGGAAGAAAATGAAACCCCACATCCCCTACAGGTGCATCGAATTTATAATTTATAGAACATGAGGGCACCTATGGGATTCCCAATCTTGCTACTCTACTCACTCTGCATCGCTATCCTCATACATTTCCTCCACCTACATCTCCACCACCCCTAAAAAACATGGAAAATGAAGCTATAATACCTAATTTCAAAGATCTGGGATTAGATAATTCTTAGCAATTATGGTTTACCATTGAAGTAGTATGGAGAGTGAAACAAGTCACAGATGATGGCATGAAGAAAGCACAACTTGTCACAGCGGTGCAGGAAAGGGTGTTGTCATGGTATATGAAGTACTTCATAATGCGTCTAACTTCCAAATTGGATAAAACAAATACTACACTGAATTCTAAATTTAAGAAGCCAAAATCACAATCGTAGTGTATTACAAAGATAAAAGAGATCAAACAAGCAGTAACTGAATATTTTTTGGAATTAGATCAAGAGTCAAGATGTTACTAGGACAAGTGAACTTCGAGATTCATGACGAGAAACATAAGGAGTGGCGTATGGCTACAATATTGCCACATATTAGGCTACCTTTAATGCAACAAAAGATAACAATGAAGGATGAAGCTTTGGAAATTTCTATGAATTTGGAAGCTTTGTCGATCATAGATACCCAAGTAGGGGTACAACAGATTCAGAACCATTTAGCAGGAATATATTTAGAGTTGCAATATATGAAGAAGGGTAAGGAAATATGATCAGAAATTTGATCATAGGTATGGTGTATAAAATGTAAGGTAGAAGGCCATTACAAATATCAGTGCCATGTGTTTAGTGATTACATCAATGGGGGCAGGCGTAATCTGTTACACCCAGGACCAGGTGTATGGTGCACCATGTGAAAATTTTCAGGTCTACATCACATGGAAGAATGATACTTGATACAAAAGTATGTGCACACTCTGAAGTAGTTGTTTTCTAACTTCTGTAACTCCATAGAGAGTGATGAGAATAATTGTCGCAACTATGATTTGATGTAGACTGCAGATACATACATAATTCAGGTTGAAGGGTGCATGCATGAAGATCACGGTCCACCAATAGGGCATGGAGGCTTCCAAGGACAATGAAGAGGATTATGAGCAAGCTTTGGATGAGGAAATGAGTTGATAATTGTTACAACTACAACAAAGTAGGACATTTCGTGAGGGATTGTCAGAATACTACTGCCCCCTCTTGTAGGTATTGCGGATATTTTTAACATGTAAAAGAATATTTTCATGTTCTAATAGGAAATATGTAGGAGAAAATAAATCAACATCCTATAAAAAACCTAAACATTATGACTGTGGAACTGTACAAAGAAGGGCTTAGCATTAACATAGTAATTCGAAGTGGTGCAACTACGGGGGAATATAGCATACCTAGAAACAAATTATGGAGCACGCGTGGGTCAAAAAGGCTGGAGCTAAAAATATTGGGTTCATATGCAAAGAGAGAAGGAGACTTTTTTTGAGACGAATAAGGGTTCCATGGGCCTTAGATCTTTGAAATCTAGGATGAAGCCATAAACTGAAGGGGAGTTGATGCCTAAGAAGAACAAAAATCAGGTGATTATTGCAACAATGGAGTTTGATCTAGCCATATGGAAATTGTTTTTGCAGACCTTCATGAACTTGTTGCAAAATCATAAGGTTTTATAGAATCTGTAAGAGATGAAATATTCTTGTACCATAAGAGAAGAGTCGCATAGCAAGCCATGCGTTGTATATAAATTTTATAGGAATAAGAAGAGGACAGGAAAATAAACAAGGTTAACTGCATAGATTTGTGAATACGAGATGGATGAGATAATTCTTGATATGGGATTAGATTCTAATGTATTACCTAAATATACATGGGAGCACATGGGAAAATGAAAGATGCAATGGACATTGATAAATTTAACAATAGTAAACATTGGTGTAGTGTGTGCTATGGTAGATTTTGAAGTAATCAAGATTGTATACGAAAACAATCCATATCCAGCGATGCTTGGATTGATGCCATAATTGATCTGAAGAGAATAAATATTGTGTTTTAATGAGGCAATTTGTGGTTTATTGTTCCTCTAGGCCCATCAGAAGGAGTGTTGTAAACAAAGCCTATTTGGGGTGAATATTGTGATGTGGATATCGATAATATTGATAAATGACCACGCAGAAAGATGATTGGATCAATCCCATAGTATATGGAAGGATAAGTTGGGAAATGGATAACTCATGTATTCATATTTTGATGAAGAACTGGAGAACTGGCATAATAGGTTGCACAAAGTTTCTACAAAGCAATGTAACAAAGTGACTAAATCACTCCATTGCATCACTACCGAGGTATGTAATTTACCATACTATGATGGGATAGGAGATGTGAATTACTTTCTTGATAAATTTGAAGAAGCAGTACTTGAAGAAGAAAGGTTTCAAGCTTTGGATATAGCACTGAGATCTACACTTGTTAGATGGTTGGGTACTCATAAGGGAATATTGGAAGTTGGAGAGAATATTTCAGATTAATGGAGATTAGATTTGGTCAAGTAAATACTAGACTAAAAGTGAAATATGATTGCAAGGATGACCTTAGAGGGCATAATTTTTGTTGGACTACAATGTGGGGCAAGGATCAAGCACTAGAATGGGTAAATACATTGTTTCAAACATTAGATGTGGTAGCTATGAACTGGTATCTTCAAACTGAGTTGCGACATGAAACAACAAATTTGAAAGATATTGTTGAATGAATTTTAATGAATTTTAGTTTTGAAAGTGAGTTTTAGTACATAGACGCATATATTCAAGCAGTTAGAACACAGGTTTTGAGGACAACAATGGTGATAACTTGGACACCACCTGATTGGGACACATATATGGAGAAGGTAGTAGAATGCTATAATGTGATAGCGGAAGAGGCTAAGGAAGATCCGTGAAATATTAATATCCTAAAATAAGAAGAAAAACACGAGGTTTCTGGACCATAACATGAGATCCTTGATATAAAACAACCACAAAAGATGCAGAAGGTGAATATAGAGACAAAAGAAGAGCCAAAATTCATGTTGATTGGGAATTATTAGCATGCAGATACATTCAACAAAGTTGCATAGTTTTTTCATGAATATCAAGAACTCTTTCCCACGAAGTTTTCTAAACTAAAGGGGATAGTAGGAGAACTTAGAGTTATGAGGACCACTCTGAAACAATATTTGAAGCATGTAAAGTAATGACCCTATAGATTTAACCTCAAGTAAAAGGAAAAGATGAAGGAGGAATTGGAAAATGTGCTTAAAGTTGGAATAATTAAACTTTTGGATGAATTTGAATGGGTAAGTCCTATGGTGGTTCAAGAGAAGAGGAAAAAGGGTGAAATAAGAAATTTTGTTGATTTGAGGAAGTTGAACAATGCATGTGTGCATGACCCATTCCCTACACCTTTTATAGATGAAGTATTAGATAATAGGCCTAATCTTTTACTGATGGGTTTTTAGTTACCATCAGAATAGAATTGCATAAAAATATAGGAGTAAGACAAATTTTTCCACTGAATGGGGATCTTATCCATATACACTCATGCCTTTTGGATTCAAGAATGCTCCTGTAATATTCTCTAGAGTAGTTGTAGCAGCTTTTAAGAAGTACATACGCAAATTTTTGGAAGTTTATTTTCATGATTGGAAAGTCTTTGGACTATTGAAGGACCATGTTGTGAACTTAAGACTAATGTTGGATAGCTTCAGAAAATATCAAATATCCCTAAACTTAAAGAGATGCATTTTTTTTGTACCTTTTGGTATACTATTAGGGCATGTGGTTAGCAAAAAAGGATTGATGGTAGAGCCTACGAAGATTGTTGTTATTGTGAACTTGGAACGACCTAATACAATGGAGAGACTACACATAGCATTGGAACATATTCGCTACTACAGGAATATTATCAACACATATGCAAAGATAACTACACCGATAGATAAGTTCTTGAAGAAGGATATTACATATTGTTTGGATGAAGAATGCCATAATAGTATCAACATTCTAAAGGAGAGGATGGTAACTATGCCGATTCTAGTTTTTCCATACTGGAACAAGGAGTTTCACGTTCATGTCGATGCATATTTCATAACATTGAGCTCAGTATTGACGCAACCAGGAGAGGGAGATATTAATCACCCCATATATTTTGCAAGAAACAAATTGTCCAAGGAAGAAAATAATTATTATAAAATAGAACGCAAAGGATTGGCTATGTTATATGCACTGAATAAATTCCAGAATTATTTATTAGGAGCACACTTCAAGATGTTTACATATCACTGCACGCTGAAGTATTTGGTGAAGAAGCCTATCCTGGGAGGAAAGATTTGTAAATGCTTGTTGTTGTTTCAAGGGTATGATTTAAAGTTATAGTTAAGCTAAGAATATTGAATGTGGGACCTGATCATATTTCTAGGATAGAGATTAGCAAAGAACCCATGAGTATTGAAGAGAAACAATCAGGTGCATATTTATTTGTAATAAGCGTTGTATATGATCACTTTGGAGACATTGATCATTTTTTTATTACAACAATGGCATATGTAGAGTATACCACATAAAAGAAAAAGGAATTGGTATTCAAGGAAATTGATTTTTCCTTAATTGTAGGACATTTATATAAATTGGGGTCAAATGATATACTACACAGATATATCTCCTAGTATGAAAGACAGAGCATTTTGGAAAAATCACATGGAAGAGTCGCAGGGGGAAATTATGCAGGAAATAACATTGCATAGAACATTATGAGAGATGGATTGTGGTGGCCTATGTTGCAGAAGTATGCAAAAGAATATTTTAGATCCTAAGATGCTTGTAAAAGAAGAGGAAGATCATCTAGGAGAGATGATATTCCCTTGAACCCACAAGTGACCTTGTAGGAATTTGATAAGTGGGCAATAGACTTTTTTGGGATGATTAATCCACTAGGGAAGAATACTAACTCGAGCTATATCATCACCGCCACATATTATTTGACCATATGGGCTAAAGCTAAGTGAGTGAAGGATTGCAGCACATATACTGTTGCGAAGTTCATATTTGAGCACATTTTGTCCAAATTTGGGTGCTCAAAGGTTTTTATGAGTGATATAGGGTAAAATTTTTTGAATAGCACCATTAAGGCATTGAATGAATAATTCAAAGTGCATCATCAGAAGAGCACACCTTATCACCCTGAGGAAAATGGTATGGTTGAATATTTGAACAAGATTTTGGAGAATTCTATCACCAAACTATGTAGTGTCCACATAAATGATTGGCATTTGAGAATTCTAGTAGTATTATGGACATATAGAAAAACCTAAAATTTTTTGACAGGATAGACAGCTTTTAGGTTGGTTTATGGACATGAATCATTTATGCCTATGGAATATATTATGCCTAGTCTAAGAATTGAAGCAATAAAAGATATAACAGACAATGATATCATGGAAGAAAGGATGGAATAGTTGCTTTCTCTTGATAATACAGGTTCAATGCATGATATCATCAATAGGTAAAAAAAGAAATGGAAAAAGCCTAGCATGATAGGCATATCAAGAAGAAAATATTCAAGGAAAGAGACCTGGTGCTGATGTATGATAGCTAGTTTGTGACGTTCTCAAGAAATTTCAAACACATTGGTTGGGACCATACATTATTAGACATGTCTCGGAGGGAGGTGTTTTTCAGCTTGCAAATTTGGACGGTCATATGATGCCAGGATGAGTAAATGGAACTATATTAAATCTATACATGTTCAAATCTATCCTTGGAACATTACATTGACTATATGAAAGGGAAATAGTCTTAGTGCTACAAGAAGTTGTAAGAGAGCATGGGACTATGAACTACTCTGCAAAAGAAGGAATTAGACAAAGTGGAAGTATTATGTGTTTTTGAGGAAGATGGTGGAGTTTGAAGAAAATGTGATGAGAAAGGAATGACTGTGACATGAAGAAAAGTCCAAATTTCACCAAAAATATGACCATTGGAGGTGTAAAAACTAATTTGAAAATAATTTTTTGTTGAAAGGAGTCGGGAAAATGCATTTAATGAGCATATATGGGAAAATATTCCACCGAATATGAATTTATGAAGTGAATCTCAAGAGGATCATATAGTTTTAAATTCAAATTGGTTATAAATATTTCATCCTTCTCTACATTCAGACACTTTTTTCACTAAGAAGTAAATTTGTGATTTTCCACCTAAGTAAGAGCTAATCGATTAGTTGCATGTCTAGAAAGAGTTTGAAGGAGCTTGAATACGTATTTCTCAGAAGAAGTCTAGGATACATCATGAATATGACACAACCTTCACTTGTGACAGGGCTGAGGTTAGGAAGAAGTATGTTGCAGGAGAAGTGCAGAAAAAAAAGTTGAAGAAGCCTGCTATACATAAATCACCAAGAAATAAGATCACTAAGGAAAAAATAACTAAGGAGAGGATGGATAAGCAGACGCAACCAATGGAAGTTCAAGAATCTCACGAAGAATTTGTGGTCGATAGGCTAGAAGGTATTGATGCAAAAGATTTGGAACCTATTTCCAGGTTTCCACCATATATGCCTCATAGAAAATTGAATAGAACAGAGTCGAGTTGTATCTTCGGATGCATAGTGAAACAAGGATGTCCATCACAACTGGGATGGTTAGTAATGCAAGGAATTTTTGGATGATTTTCAAAAATTTGACTACAAAGAAGTTGTTGGAATAGGCGCGCAAGACAAAATTGTAGTTGCAGTAATTATTCAGTCATTATAGGAGTCATACACTAGAATACAAGCAAAGGCACAAGGTGCACCAACTGAGTGACTCAGGACAAGTCACATATGAGTGTTGAGGGCCTAGTGGGCAAGGCCCAACTTGTTTCGGTCTTGATCAGTAAAAGAATCCCTATTTTCCAGACATTGAGTGTGTGATATAGCAATAAGGAGACAATCACGATGAGCTTAAGAGATTCTTGTGGAGTTCTAGGAGTCCTAGAGGATTTTGGGAAGGTAAAAGCGCCTCTTTTTGTAAATGGATTTGGTTTTCTTTGGATATTTTGAGCTCTACCCATGCTCTTCTGACCATGGTATTGTAAGAAAGAATGTTGTATAAGGAGATGTATTAAATAGTCAAGTCATATCATGACTTGATATGTAATGTAATGAACATGAACTAATTTTGAATTATTTCTATATATATGTGTTTTGGGTAAAATGAAGGTTTTGAAGCTGTGTTCATAGAGGCCTTAGAAAGTCTGTAGCTGAGTGTGTAGAGCGAGAAGGTTCTAACTAAAGGACCTTGATTAATAAAAAAAGGATTTGAAGGAAGTTTTGTGTATTTATTATGTACCTTTAAGTTATATTTTCATGTGAATTATCTGCGTTAGATTAGGAATTTTTGTATATTTACTTTGTGAATGCAAAGAAAAGGCTAATTTTTTTTTATATGATGAATATTGAATGTTAGAGTAGAAAGGAGTAGTGCACAAGGTGATTGAGTGAGTAACTGAATAAAATTTTTCATGGCAATTTAATGGTTTAGTGAATCTTAGATTGAGCCCTAAGTAGAAGTGAGCCTTAAAATCCACACTCCATAATTTTATGAATGCAAAAACTTGGTTCTAGCATCCCCCAATATTTCCTTGGTGAGACTTCGGTTTGTTGCTGAAAGAGCGGGTAGTAGAGGGCTTTGTTAGTAGTGCAGCTACTTCAAACCTAGATCTATACCCCCTCAAGCCAACACCTACGAATCCCTTGAACAATTTTGTCAAGATACATGGTAAATCCTAAGGGTGGTGTCTCGATAAGGGCCTAGTGAAACGATTTGGATTGTGGTAAAGCCTTGAGAGAAGGAGAGAGAAAATTCTTCAGGGATGGTGATAAGATCCAGAGGCACTCCAATCTCAATTTGGTTTTGGTGATCTCAATACCGATGTAGGTGAGATCATGGTATGGTGAGGGTGGAGGTTGTTTAACCTATGGATTCCCTTGGTTGCTTTTGGATTTGTTTTTCCATGATATCCCACATTAATTCTTGGAATATGTCAGGAGGGTGACCCACTAAAAGAAATTTTTTGTTTAGCCACGCATATCGTCAGGTGGTATGTTGAAGTCTTGAATCTATTTGGATCTTTCCTATGTTTAATTAAAGCTAAGATCTCTTTCATTTGTACTTGTAATTATGTGTCTTTAATGGATGCTATGTTATGGCTATTTATGTGGTTATATGTTGGTTATAAGCATGGTTATGTGACTGGTTCTAGTCATGGTTGATTTCATGTTTTTACTTGTAACTGAAAGAAAAATGGATGTAAGACCTAATTAATGTTAAGAAAACTAACAAGAGAGGGTCAAGAGACTTCTTGAGAGGTTTCCTATTCAGTATTGTATTCATGACATGTAGATTGCATTATTTCCAAGTGTTTGACAGAATGTCAATCCCGGTTATGGATGGTCAGGCCTAGTCCTGGTGTTAGTTTTTGGTTTACAAGCATTTTCCTTCCTTAATTTACGAACTATGAAAGTTACAGGGATTTATGGGAAGAGGTCTATCCCCATCCCTATAATTTAGCCTTAAAATCCATATTTGTTGGCACAACACTGAGTAATTTATCCCTTGGTTGATATTGGGCACCAGATTTGTATATTTTCTTCTCCCATTTTTACCCTACCTTTCTATCTCTTTGTGCCATTAATCATCTTAAAAGCATGAGGTAAAACCATTCTTCCTATATTTTATGGGATATTGGATTAATGATGTACTCGCCATGGATTTTTTACCTTTTCATGTATTAACTCCTGTATTTCTTTAGATTTGGCTACAACAGGCACGTCACGTCCATAGGATAGGGCATAGCCCATCATTTTCCAGAACCTCCCTTATTTGTTGCTATAGCATAACAACCATGAATATATAAGCATTATCTTTGGTTTTCTTACAGTTTCTTGCTGGGAAATCTAGTTGCCATTGTAACAATGTATATTTTTGTAAAAATGGAGTTGTTGGGAGAAATTGAGGGATCTCACGGTTATGGTATAAAGAAGCCTATGGGTTGTGAATCAAGGGACCCCTTACAAAGATACAGATCTTGTAATTAATATTATTATTATTAATCAATACATAGCATCTCGTTGTTTCTCCTATAACACTTGAGTTTCTGCAGCCCTGATCCAAGAGTTGGGCCCACTCTTGTGATCAGGTGTTGCATTCTTCTTGCTTTTCTTTGAGTACTATGTTTTGTGTGACTCTTTAATTACTATTATAGCTATGTTAATTTCTATGGATGATTTTTATTTATGCAGCTTATTTATTGCTGATATAATGGTATTTGTGTTATAGATTAAACCTGTGATTCACAGCAGACCACAGTTCTTGTATCTGCATATACTTTGTCATTAGTCTTGAAATAACTAACACTCTTAGGTTGATAATCTATGTGGAAAAAGGGTTGAATCATGTTCATATCTGGACACCAACATTTTGGCGCTGTTGTCAAGGAAGGCTAACAGGAGCAAGAACAAGATCTGCAGTAGATCTTAGATTCGATCTCTTGTCTTGAGGTGGGAATCTATTGCCCAGCTTCAAGTCCTGAGCATAAGTGCCTTGTATTTTCTTTTTGCTCTCTTTATTTATTTTTTCTTGAATTATTTTGTTCTCCGTAAAAATTAAACCCTCATATTGAGGAAGGTATTTTGTAAAACCCTGCCCTGGGCGTAGTCCAGTTTTTCTTTCTTTCCTATTTTTTTTTATTTTATTTCCTATTTTTCTTTATAAGGGCCAATTTCTTGTCCTGGGGAGGGTATGTTATTACTCTACTCCAGGTCCTGAACTCTAATTTATTTTCTTTTGTTATTTTTTTTTATTTCCTGTGAATCTCTTTTCTCGTCTCGGGGAGGAATTTATCTGTCCTAATTTGGGTCTTGAGCTAATGATTGATTTTTTTTAATGAACCCTTTCTACAATTTGTATGAAAAAAGATCTGAACAAGAGGGGTAGAGGAAGACCACCAAAGAAAGAGAAGTATTTGGGGAGGAAGACGTGTATTCAGGAAATTATTGAAAGATCTAGATATGAGGCATCATTCTGTGCTGCTGCTAGGGGTAGGGTTCAGATGAAGTCCGAAGGGTAGTCTGTGGAACAACCAACACCATCCACATTACCAAAAGATGTTCATTCTACAGCATAATATTTAATAAATAGGGTACCAGTGGAAGAGAAATCCTTATCAACAACAGAAGGGGAAGAAGTGGCAAGTAAGGGATCAGAAGAATTGAGAAACTCTAACTGGGAAGAAGAACATCAAAAGGGGTTTTCATCCCCGAGAGACCAAGGCAGCACTATGAGAATTCTTGTTGCTGAATTAAGAGACTCTTATCTGGTAAAGGAATTTTTGAAGGACTCTGAGTTACTAAGGGACTAGGGTAGTGCGGCGACCACCTTCGGTTGAATCACTCCAGATACCGACTGTGAAACTGACTGAAATTACAAGTGTGTATTGGAAGATATTCATGGCACCTGTAAGTTCCTCTAGTTATTTTCCTATAGGAAATGCTACAGGCGATGCACCAATGAGACCCATACCTTTGACAGCCTTGCCTAGTTTTCATGGGCTCTCTTTGGAGGACCGTGATACGTTCCTTTCTGAATTTGATATTGTTTGTCGAGGATACGACTATATGACTGATGCTCAGAAATTGAAAATATTCCCTGCTACCTTAAAACGGACAGCCCTGATATGGTTTATGGGTTTAGGGGGAAGCACGATTACTTCATGGGATGAAATTAAGAAGGCCTTCATGGAAAAATACCAATACTATTGCAAGTCTCATGACATCAAGGAGGAAATATTTAAATTTTCACAGAAGGAAGATGAACTATGAAGGACTGTGTAGAACGATTTAAATACATACTGCAGAGGTTTGGACATAATGACTTGGATAAGAACATTTTAAAGATAATTGTTCTCAGAGCACTCAAAGAAGAATATCTGCAACTCCTAAATATAGTGGGTAAAGGATACATTTTGAATGAGAATTTCTAAACTATCTATGATTATTGTATCAAATGTTCAACAAGGGCTGCAAGAAGTGGACAGGGTATTCGGTCATTAAAGACCTCCGGTGGAGGGGTCACAAAAGCAGAGATTGGGAATCTGTTAGATAATATTAGGACCGATATCCTAAGTATGCTATCAGCCCAAACAGAAATTCTATAGGAAAAACAAAAGCAGATAGAGCCAGAAAAAACCATGGCCATATTCTGCCCTTATGTAGGAAGAAACACCCTTTGAAAGAATGCTCGTTGAACATGGTGGAAGCCAGCACAATCTACGAATAGACTCACGCGACCAATGCATGTCCTTCCTTACCCAGGCTGAAAGTGGTTTTCCAAGGAGAAAACAAGGAAAGCACAATGGACCAGCTATATTTCATGGGATAGAAAAAGCCATGGCAACCTCGACCACTGACGGTGAATCTAGGTATGTTCCAGGACCCATCCCAATATTTTCATAATTTTAGTATGGGACCCCAATCTACACCATTTTCAGCCATGTGGCCTCAATACCAGTATCCCCCTTAGCAGTAATGGGTTCCTCAAGCCATTCTGAATCCTTCATGGAATGAAACTTGGTGTGGATCCCCTCCCACTAGACAGTTTCCTCAGCCTATGCCTCAGCAAAAACTTTAGTTGCCTTCCAATGTGCGCTTAGGAAACTCAGCCATTAGACCTCAGCTTCCTCTCAAGCCCAACCCAAATCCAAATAAAAAAGGGGTACAACAAATAGATACGTTGAACCTTCCATCCCACAACATTTCTACCACATGGCTCAATGAGATAAATCTACAATCTGGCTGGGTAGTAAATGCACCTACTTCACCCATTATCACAGAACAAATTGATAGTGAAGATATAGAACCAGAATAAAGAATAGTGAGGGAGAATGTAGATCAAAACATAATAAACGAAACACCTCCCCAAGCTGTTCCTAATCAAGGTCATTTATGATTTCCCCCATATCCTAAAATATTGACCTTGAGCAAACCAAACCCTCAAGCATAATTTGATTTTCTAGGGGAACTGCAAAATATTTTTGTTAAAATACCTCTTTTACAAGCTATGAGGGACATACCTATATATGCAAAGACATTGAAAAAATATTGCTGAAAGGAACCAGGTAGAAATCCTAAGGATCCATTAATTGTCCATGTAATGGGCAACTATCTGATATCATGTTAGGAAAGATCATGCCTGTAAAATACAGAGATCTTGGGAACTTGATTCTAATAGTAAAAATTAATGGGATTGAAGTACCAAATGTATTGGTGGATTTGGGAGTAGGAATTAACATTATCACTGCTAAAACAATGAACACATTAGGACTTGGAAACATTAAATCAACCCCTACAATCTTGGAACTTGCAGACAACTCCAGAATTAAACCAGTAGGGAAATTAGAGGATGTGATCATTTTAGTAGAATCATGGAATTACCCTATGGACCTCCTTATATTGCAGACTCGATCTTTGGTATGTGGTCACCCATTGATCCTAGGAAGATCCTGGTTGGAAACTGCAGATGCCTATATAGGATGTTAGTTTGGACATATGATCATATCAAGTAGGATAGTTACGAAGGAACTCAAGCTTTATTCTCCTCCGAAGCCAAGCCCATATAAAAAATTATTAACTACTCAGAAAACTCTACACGTAGAAGAGCCCGAACCTGAAAGTGAACATGTTAGACCAATTCTCACTATTGGCTAGGCCCTTCGATTTAAAAAAGAAACGAAAGATGATGCCATTAACGCTTTCATTAATGATTCCAGTTTTGTTCCTGATCGAACTCAATATATTCTACAATCTGCTATGAGCTGTGAGACACAGGAAAACATTGAACCAGAAGATGGCATGGAAGACATTCATGTCACTCCATTCCATGATAATACTCCAATCAAGATTGAACCAGGGAAAACACTTAATATCAACCCGAATCTGTCTGAATCCCAGACTAAAAATATTTTGAAAATCCTTCAAGAACATCAGGAAGCTTTTTCCTGGGATTATACCGACATGAAGGGTATCCCTGCTAGTCTATGCCCTCATCATATTTACATTATAATAAAGCCTCAAGGAAGGATGAATCCTGCTCTCAAAAACATTGTTAAAGGGGAATTAAAAAAATTGTTGGATGTAGGATTCATTTATCCCATCTCAGATAGCCAATGGGTATCCTCGCTAGTTATCATTCCCAAAAAGAATGGTCAATGGTGGATCTGTGTAGATTGTAGAGAATTAAATAAGGCAACACAAAAATACCATTTCTTCTGACATTTATTGACCAAGTCCTATACACCTTAGCTAGAAAGAAATTCTTTTCCTTCCTAGATGGATTCAACAGATATAACCGATCCAGATAGCCCCAAAAGACCAAGATAAGACAACTCTCACATGTCTATGGGGAACCTTTGCATATAGGGTTCTTCCATTTGGCCTGTGTAACGCTCCTGCTACCTTCCAAATGGAAATCTTATGAATTTTTTCTGATTTGGTCAATGATAGTGTTGAAATATATATGGATGATTTTACTCCATATGGGACTTCATTTGAGGAGGGATTGGAAAATTTGGAGAAGGTAATCAAAAGATGTAAACAGACCCATGTATCATTGAGTACAGTCAAATGACATATGATGAGGGAAGAAGTAGTACTAGGAAATTTTCTCTCGGCCACTAGAATTCAAGTTGATCCGGCTAAAGTAGAGGTAATATTACATTTTCTGGTACCCAAAACGCCCGCATAGGTACGTAGCTTTCATGGTTGTGCTGGTTATTATAGGTGCCTTACAGAAATTTTTTCTGAAATAGCACATCCATTATTTCAATTTCTAACAAAAGACATAGAATTTTTATGGACCAAAGATTGCAAGACAACTTTCATGAAAATTAAAGGACTGGTGTGCACGGCACCAATCCTTCGAGGACCGAATTGGGCATTACCAATTCACATACATACTGATGCTTCTCAGACAACAGTAGGGGGTATTTTAGGATAGAAAGTAGACAAAACACAGTATGAAATTTGTTGTGTCAGCAAGAATCTAATTCCTGCCAAACTAAATTATATGGTGACAGAAAAAGAATTCTTAGCTATCATTTATGCCATCAACAAGTTCTGACACTACATCGCCGGATATTCTACTATTGTCCATACTGATCACGCAGAAATCAGGTATTTGATGAATAAACCCATTACTCTTGGCCGTGTTATGAGATGGTTACTATTTCTTCAAGAATTTGATATTACAATAGTAGATAAGCCAGGAAAAGATAATGCAGTAGCTTATTTCCTATCTAGAAAGGATAGCAATGATGAATGCACACCAATAGAAGAAAGTTTTCCTGATGAACATATTTTTGCAGTCTCTACTAAACATCCATGGTATACAGATATTGGTAACTATCTTGCTACAGGGAAAGTGCCTCCTCATTTGTCATATAGGAAATAGCAAAATATTATTCATCATATTGCCCGATATTCTTGGATGGCAAGGTACCTTTTTCATACAGGAGTAGATAAGCAGATCCAGCACTGTGTGTCTCAAGACGATATCTATGAAATACAGAAAGCTTCAAATGATGGCCTTTGTGGACGGAATTTCACAGACGAAAGAATAGGCCATAACGTGCTACAAATGGGATATTATTGGCCTTCCATTTTTCATGATGCTTAAAATTATGTCAGGAGGTGTGATAGTTTCCAATGTATGAGGTAGCCTGGTAAAGCGGATGAAATGCCTTTGCAGGCACAACTAGTTCTTGAACCTTTTGAGAAATGGGCTATTGACTTTGTTGGACCATTTAGCCCACCCTTCCAGCAGAAATTCCACATCTTGGTCGGTACTGATTATGTTACAAAGTGGGTGGAAGCCAAAGCAATTACGAAAGCAATAGAGCATGTAATCTCATATTTTCCATTTGAAGAAATTTTTGCTTGGTACGGTACTCCAAGATAGGTTGTTTTAGATGGAGGAGCATAATTCACATCACACAAGATAGAAAAGCTTATGCAAAAATACGGGGTCAAGCACAGAGTGACATCTCCATACCATCCCCAGGTGAATGGACAAGTGGAAAGCACAAATAAGACATTAGAAAATATTTTGACAAAAACTGTGGCATACCATCATTGGGATTAGGCTAAAAAACTTCTAGACGCTCTATGTGCATATAGAACAACATGGCGGAATACAACTAGGTTTTCACCATTCGAGTTGGTTTATGGGAATATATCCATTTTTTCCAATTGAATTTGAAATAAGCACACTCAGAACAACCCTGTAATTCGGTTTAGATCTATCATATGCCTAGAAGCACCGACTGGCTCAGCTTAATTAACTTGATGAAATACATTCAATGGATGTCCAGTGAACTACTGCTATTCAGCAGCAAAGAATGAAATGGCATGATAAGTTTAGCAGAAACAAGGTATTTCAAAGTGGAGATTGGGCACTATTTTATGACTCTCGTTTCAAGGATTTTAAGGGAAAGCCTTGCACTCGGTGGATGGGACCTTGTGAGGTGAATGATGTATTTGATAATGGAACAGTCAAGCTAGTCACAATTGATGATACACGTACCTCCTTTATAGTCAATGGACATCACTTGAGACTATACCATCAGGCAGTCTCTAAGGATGCATTTATTAAACAACTTTCTGAGAAATCTGGTTTGAAGGTTATCGGTGTAGAGAATCTTTCCTCTACACCCTTGTATATATATATATATATATAGATAAATCAAAAAATCAAAAAATAGTAATAATAATAAAGAATTTTGTTCTATTTTCTTCACTTTTTTGCAGGAGCTACGACTAAGGAGTAAAAATCAAGGAATGTTCATGTTGCTGCTACTCAGTTGCTGTTACTTGGTCGTTGCTCCTCCGATGCTGCTACACCGGAAGCTATTACTTGGTTGCTACTACTCATGTTGCTATTACTTGGTTACTGCTACTCCGATGCTGCTACACCGAATGTTTTTACTTGGTTGCTGCTACTCATGTTGCTATTACTTGGTTGCTACTACTTTGATGATGCTACATCAGATGTTGTTACTCGGTTGCTGCTACTCATGTTGTGGTTACTTGGTTGCTCCTACTCTGATGCTACTACACTAGATGTTGTTACACCGATGTTGTTACACCGATGGTGTTATACTGATGTTATTACACCAGATGTTGTTACACCAATGCTGCTACATCGATGCTATTACACCGATGTTGTTACACTGATGCTGTTACACCGATGTTGTTACACCGATGCTGTTACACCAATGTTGTTACTCCGATGTTGTTACACTGATGCTGTTACACCATCCCATCATTCAGGTAGGCCATCAGGTACGCCTCCATGTCACTTGTACTGATTTAATTAAATATCCCATGTGAAGACTTTAATGCCGCGAATGTCAAAAATTTAAGTTAGGGGGGCCCCCGCTGTCGTCATGCGAAGGATGATGTAATAATTACCCCATAAGTAAAGAATGACATCTCGCTCATGTTACATCTTAAGAATCATCAATATGTGGTACCATCATTTAAATCCTATTGGGATTTGAAAAATGTCTCATCTATCCTGTATGAGTAATTATTATTCCTATTTTATTATTTACCATACTTCTTTATGCTTTTTATCAGTTTTCGAGAATTACCAATCATATTTACCATTACCACCTGTCGACTTTCATAATGTTGTTCCTCCAAATCCAGTATCCACCACCTTGCCCAATGGTCTGCTGCTATAGGAAGTGCTGCTACAAGTCTCCACAGTGTGGGTGGGTTGGCTATGCGGCATGAGCCTGAAAACACAGTTTTAGTTTGCAACAATCCAGAGGTTTAGTAATTTTTTGTCGACACAGATTGGGATGTCTACTTTCAAAAATTGCAGGGATTCGATAGAGGTCTCACAATGGAATTCACACTCAATTTAGAGGAGAATCATTCATGGGTTAGAGTTATGAAAATTCCTGATATAGAGGAAGTAATTGCATAGATTAGTGGGCTGAGACAGTAGGGGAAATAATGGTTTTCTTGAAAGTTTTCTCTCTTGGAGTTTCCTGAAATTTTTTTGGAGGAAGGACAAAGTGTAGTTTAGTTGGGTAGGCGATACGAGTGAAGAACTGTACCATATCCTTGGAACAAAGTTGCAGGTTTCATGATTAAATAAATTACCTACTAGGGTCGGGCCTCAACTCTGTTCAGCTATCACTTAAAAATTCTAATGCACCTCTGATTTCCATAGAATGAGGAGCATGCCTTAAACATGCCATTCTTTCCATTAAAATAACTACAGCATATGGTACAGGCTGCTCGGCACTCCCACTGGATGATGGAAGTACTTTCTAACCATGAGCTGGTGCGATTATTGGTTGTGCATGCAATAAGCAGGCTGCGGGTTTCTTGGGTGGAACTCTACGAATCCTCAGAAGAAACAGTAGCAGCTATGGTTGCTGCTAGAGAGGAAGAGCTAGCCTCTTCGGCTAGGTAGGTGGAAGAAGAACCTTTAGAGGAAATCAATGAAGAGGAACCTGAGGAAATGGAAACAGATATTGATCAGGAAGAACTTGAGGAAGAGGAGATGATGATTGATCAGGAGGAACCTGAAGAAATGAGTATGGAGGAAGCAATGAGAAACGAAGATGAGGCTTTCACAAAAGAACCAGCCTCACTGGAAAAAGCCATAGAAGATGAAATAAGAATGGAAGATCTAATTAACGGCATAGATGAGGCTACCACACAAGAATCATCTTCGCTCGAGGAACCCACAAAGGAAGGGATTATGGACATTATGCAAGAAACTGATATTGTGATATAGTCGCAACCGTTGCCAATGAAGAAAAAAGGGATGGAATTGTGGACAGAGAAATGGCAAGTGATCATGTTTCATAAGAAATAGCATCACTTGCTCCGATTAAACTAGATGTTGATACAGTTGGGGGTTCTACACAAGAACCATCCCCAATTCGGCTGGAACAGGAGGAGTCGACCCGCGGAATCGATGTTGGACATTAAGAGTTGGTACCAACTATGAAAACAAAGGAGATTGCTGAGGAAAAAGAGGATGAAGAAGGAATGAGTCGGGGGGTCGATACTGTTCCACAAGAACCAGTATCGACCCATGAAGAAGAAGTGATAAGAAAAGGGCAGGAGGAAAGAAGGGAATTGAGCCACATAATCAACGCTGCTCCATAAGAGCCAGCATTGACTCTGGTTGAGGTAGTAATGCATGAAGTCTCGGTCCAACCTGGGAATGATAATGAAGGGTTTTTTCCCCATTCTTTGTTCCACTCAATGATGCCCAGAGGGGCAAGGGGATTTCAATCACCTAAACAGTTAATGGAAAAATTTGTTGTTCCCCTGGTATTAAATTTTTTTGACACAACCAAGGTTGGCCTAGACACCACTGAACTAGAAAAATTGGAGGTTAACTAGGAAGAAATAGTTGTTGTAGAAGTATTGAAACACAGAAGGGTTGATGAATTTTCTGGCCAAACATCATAAGTTTCTAGAAGAAATGTAGAAGAAGAAGGACATGTGGGTCAAGGAACCAGCCAAGAGGGTTTGACAAAATAATTAGGGAAAGATGTCGGTAGTATCCCACCGCCTTATGAGCTTGTCGTAGGTCCAGAACCTGAATTCGTTGTTAAACAAGAATGGATCGAATAGTGCGATAAAAGAAGGTTACCTCTCAAAAAGAGGTGCTAGCTGCAATTCAGTGAAACCATGAGACTGAAAAGAGAAGTTCGGTGTTTGAAGAAGCAAGTTTTGCGTTTGAAAAGGAAGGTAAAAGTCTACAAATGGAGGTCAATAAAGATGAAGGCTAAAGTCTCCACTGTGGCTATCCAGACCGTCCCAATCAAAGAATTGTTTGAAGGTCGAGAATTAGTATTGGCTATCGAAATTCAAAAATGGTAGTGTGTAGCAAGCGACCACAAGAAATAAATAGTTAGGGTTTGATAATAGGCCATTGGATTCATTACAACATACATAGATAAATTATACAAGGCTTGGCTGAAGTAGGCCAAATGGAAGGCTAGGATAAAAGAGCTGGAAGAACAGGTTCAGTTGCTAAAGACAGATAAGGAGAAGATGTTCTCCCTGGCACAACAGGTAATGGCCTGCAGACCTCCTGCACATAGCTATGCCTTATTCAATCATGAACAAATTCTTTTCTTTTGTCTTGAAAGTATTTATAAGGATATTTGGTACGAAATTGAGGACCCCATTCAATTTCTCCGTATTTTAAAAATTCATGATGTTATAGGACAACATTTAATGTGTGAGCTATACATGCATGGGTATTATTTTAGGCATGATCAGTCCTCTAACCCAATTCCATTCATGGGAGACATCCATTTAAGGGCTTTTTCCTCCCATACCATCAATGAGATTAAATGGAGAAAGGCTTGGGTTACATTTGAAGACAATCAAGCCGGAAAGTCATTAATGGTAAGAAGGGAGCATGGTCAGTCCATAAATATCTACAATAAACATTAGAACTTTCTACAGATTGAGGGCCTGAAAGGAACATATGAAGGCAAAACAGAAGTGGTGTGATGACCTGTGTGTCGGCCAGATTACAAAATTTCACCAGGAAGCCCTGGACAGTTGTCAGAAAAGATGGATGCTGTCCTCTTTAGCCGTCAAGGGAAGTGAACCATTTGGGGCACCTAAATTTTCATGTGCCTTAGAAGGAATTCCGCGTTCTGTGGCATGTATTCATACCTGTGGGGTTAGATGGATGGTATTTCAATTTTGATTTCCCCTTTTATGGCTGCCAATTGAACATTATACTCATGCTTATAACGTTGAACGCGACTGGTGGAAAGACGTTGTTTTGATAGAAGGATATAAGCCACCAAGAACAGAGATGGTAATATAATATGACCTCACGGAGCTTCATGTTGATCACAATCAATCCAATCCAGATCTGAGGAGACGACGAGTGGCATGAGGACATGCAGATAGATAAGTTGGGGGGTGATGTTGGGCACCAGATTTGTATATTTTCTTCACCCATTTTTACCCTACCTTTCTATCTCTTTGTGCCATTAATCATCTTAAAATCATACGGTAAAACCCTTCCTCCTATCTTTTATGGGATATTTTATCAATGATGTACTCTCCATGGAGGATTTACATTTTCATGTATTAACTCCTATATTTCTTCACATTTGGCTACAACGGGCGCGTCATGGCTGCAAGACAGGGCACAACCCATCATTTTCTGGCACCTCCCTTATTTGCTGCTACAGCGTAAAAACCATGGATGTATGAACGTTATCTTTGGGTTTCTTATAGTTTCTTGCTAAGCAATCCAGTTGCCGTTGTAACAATGTATATTTTTGTAACAATGGAGTTTTTGGGAGAAATTGGGGGATCTCAGGGTTATGGTATAAAGAAGCCTACGGGCCGTGAATTGAGGGACCCCTTACACAGATACATATTTTTTAATTAATCTTCTTATTATTAATCAATACACAACATCTCGTTGTTTCTCCTATAATACTTTAGTTTCCGCGGCCCTGATCCAAGAGTTGGGCCCACTCTTATGATGAGGTGCTTTGTTCTTCTTGATTTTCTTTCAGTACTGCATTTTTTGTGACTCTTTAATTGCTATTACAGTTACGTTAATTTCTGTGGATGCTTTTTATTTCTATAGTTTATTTATTGTTGTTACAATGGTATTTGTGTTATAGATTAAACTGGTGATTCACAACAGACCATAGTTCTTGTATCTACATATACTTTGTTGTTAGTCTTGAAATAACTAATGCCCTCGGGTTGATAATTTATGTGGAAAAAAAGGGTTGAATGTTGTTCATATCCAGACACGAATAGTTGCACTGATGCAATTTTATGCATGCGACTGGGATTTATAGTCACACTGATGCCTTGGAAAGGGAGAAACTAGGGGTAAAATTCAGTGGAAAGCCAGGTTGGATCAGGAGCTGACCACCTGGAGGTGTTGGGTCACTCCTGGAGTGTCCTATGGCACTAAGGGAAGTCAGTACAATTTTTTTTTTACTCCATTTACTTAATTTCAAGTAGGAGGTTGAGTCTGGTCATAATTTCCCCTCATATCATGTCTACCATAATTGGATGATTACTTGGGTAGATGTGAGGGGAGGTGGTGCATTACAGGAACATTTTCCTCTTATCCTTAATCACCCTTAGATGGAGGATCTAATGCTAAATGCACCACATCACCCACAAACAAGTCCCTGATAGCTTGATTATCCATAATTTATCAGGTTCTAATCTCTCACTACTTAGAGGGTAGACTAGTACACACATCCATGTGTCAACCCTCCAATTCATGCCACCCATGATTTGTAGTACTAATCAATGTAGTATCAAACTATGTATGGAGATCCTCTAAAAAATCACCATCATCTTATCTCCAAGGAGATTAATATGTTATGAAATCCTCAACCCCATGTGTCAGTGTCCTCCTCACATTTCCCTCTGGCCTCACCGGTGCAATATCTACATATCACATAAGTTGGAATGTTAGTACCACATATTAAATCATTCTAACCTATCAAAAGATATAGAAAAATAGCTATTAAATCTCTTACTATTTTCACCATGTGCTCGTCTTGCTAGAAGCAAAAACTTTATATCTCTCTAAAATTTCATTCCCGAGTGAGAGAAATATTCCATGTGTAGTGGGATCTTGTCCCAATGCATGAAAAAATTCAATTATAACATTATCTTGGGCCCTCTCCTCCCCCTCCCCATAAAATAAACTCCCAGTGTCACACCCTAGGCTCCTATGGTGCCCCATCATTGATATAGATATGATGTTGGAGGATAAGATTGTTCTAAAAGAAGAACACACACAACATTGTACCATAAGAACAAATGCTTTTTTTTTCATATGGGAGGAATTAATTTGGATCTTTAGCAGCATCAAAAACATTTGGCCCCACCCATTGTATATCCTTACAAGCACACTCTCCACCATTACCATCTTCCCTCCAAATACGTTATGGAGAGCATGGCTAGAGAAGATTCATATCATTGTCACTAAATTAGCATGTGTCTCTAGTCTCTGTATGATTTTAAAATATATGCCTAAGTCCCTCACTTAGGAACGAAGAACATAATGTTTTTAAATAAACTCATCCACCCACCTCCCCAGACATAGCACTGATTTCACATCGCCAACTACCCCTATGGTTGACAACCTTGACAAAAAGTATATTCCCTAGATTGTAATAGGTATTTTGAAACATTTGATCACAACTACCTCAATATCCATATACTAATAACTGAATATAATCATGATGATATTCTAACCATCCGTCATGAGTGGGTTCTCAAATAATTTAAGCATCCTATACTAAGAAATATAACTCCTCAAAACCCGAATCCCATGAAACTGAGTCCAAATTTACTCAAACTTTGATATTTCCATAACATTTTGAACTCAACCATTCCTACACAAAGAAATAATTTTTTCAAAAATAAATAAATATACCAAGCCATCATAATATCCTCTAAATATATCTATCCTCATGGGCACAGCCCCTTCAACACATCAAATCATTTTCATACAACACAACATAGTATTCCCTTTGTCAAATATAATTACCAATCCATTGTTGATCCTCATAAATGTGGCCTCATCACAATACATTCCAAAAACAAGTTCATTTTCCCTAAACAATTAATCAAATCCTAGTGACCAAAAGTCCCTATTCTAGAAAAGAACTCCATGGGAGCTAGCAAGTAGGTTTAGGAGATAATCCTGAAATTTACAAATTCAAATTCCATCAGTTTATTTTTCTACAATGATATTGCCAACATTTAGGGTCTCTTTCTCCTCTCCATGCACTCCATAAGCTAGTGCAAAAATTACTTGGAATTATAAGGAATGGTCCTCTTATTGATAAATCCACATTTTTTCACTTCGCCATAATGAGGTCATCCTAGCATCGTTTGAATAATTGTGATCACCAGCATTGAAATGTTGTTTCTTAGCCATAAAATTGGTCTTCCTTAGTATTTTTTAATTTTATACTTAATTTGGAAGCCCCTTTTTAATGAGGTTTCAAGTCCCCTTCTCTTCAAATCAAATTTCTTCATATTTATCGCTATTACTACAACACTACCTTGTCTTTTTACTTGTTGAATCATATGTGGAAATTATTCATGTGTAAACCACATTTGCTCAAGTTTATGGGGTCTCATTTGGACCCATTCCATGTGTAATTTGACATATAAGAAACATCACTCTATTCATTTCATTTCCGTATCATAATTGGAAATCACCTTAGGTAACCCCAAACTTCAATAGATTGATCAACCCATCTATCCTTTTCATTTTCCATCTATAAAGTGTTACTACCTTCCTTACATGGGAAATCTAGTATGATCATCCATTTTCACTTCATTGGCCATTCCATTCAATCCCTTTTGGATTCATAGTTTGGTTTGTCTTCATACTAGATCGAACACCATTTTCACTTCTCATTTTTAGAATGAAACGCATGTCGATTCAGAATCCCCCATCTTATAAAATCTCGATTTTCTCCAAGAGGATATCATACCACTTCTACTTGGTTTAGTCAATGGAAACATGATTAACTCACTCTTAGGCCAATTTTTGGTCATATAACCTGTTACTATTAGATGGACTAAAGTACACCATGTAAGACCAATTTTATCATAGTAAAATTGCTTTCACTATGAGAAATAATTTAATAACCCATATTTTATTAAGTTATTTCTGGTCTAAATAGGAGACCCCATGCGAAATAATTAAATAAATCCTTATTTTTTTAATTTTCCTCTAGGGATAATTAACTAAACCATTGTTTAAATAATATTCCTAATCATATTTAACCCAAAACAGGAAATTTAAATAGATATATCATTATTTATCTTATTATTTTCTATGAATAATTATTTAAATCATTATTTAATAATACTCCTTGTTAAAATTGACTAAATCATTATTTCTTAGTTATTCCTTAACCACATTCTTGAAATAATAAATAAATCATTTATTTATTTATTATTTCTAAATAAAGGGATTTGACCAAATTTAAATTCCTTTTCCCTCCACCAAAAATAATAAAATATTCCATGTAAGTTGGATCTAGATTTGGTTAATAATGTTATAATTATGCACCAGTATCTAGACTAACTCAATATTTTGTTATAAATAGAAGGGTTTTTCCATTCATTCACTACATTTTTTTGCCTTTAGATCACCTTTCGATATATACTTTTGGTCTGACTTTGATCCTCCATCATTGCCATAATTTTTCTACTTTTTTCTTGTGAGCTCCCTTTGAGTTCCATTTTGTCTGGGTTTTCTGCACCATCAAGAGAGAGAGATCTTAGATATGAAGCACTGAAGACAGAAAATAACCCATCCTATTGAAGGGGATTGGTAACATCTTTCTATGTTCCCTTCCCATGTGTCATAACACAATTTTTTTTAATAAATTCTTCTCTTGTTTATTGGATGTATGGAGCAAACTGTTGCTTATTTTTGTTGTTTAATGTCTTTAATACATAGATCTAGATTTTTTTAGCATTCATTCTGATCACCTACTGCATACCTAATGATATTGACAACCACATTTGATGTTAGGGTTGTTTGTTTTGCATAGCTAAAGTGAGCTTTTTTCGTATGCTTGCGATTAAATTTCACATTAACAACTAGCGAATCCACAAGGGTTTCTAATTATGACCGATGTTGTTTTTCAGATCCCTGCATGACCAAATCCTTCAACCCCTAGGTTTTTTCTTTATTTTCTTATTTTGCATTCCTTGATGTATTTTTTAATTTTTTTTACCTTAAAACAGTAAAAATTCTAACTTCTGTATGTCTCTAGGCCTTTTGTGCAAGTAACAGGTATCAGCCGCAACAGAGATGACACTTTTTTCTAAAACCTGCTCTCAAGATAGCCGAAAGTGTGGGTCACACTTTTTGCGCCAAAATCTGTGACCTCATCTCCTAGGTAGCAGATAATTTCCCAAAAACTGTGACCTCAGTGAAAAATAGGTCAGAACCTCTGACCTGTACCTTTTTACAGGATTTTTTCTTTTATTTTATAGGTTTGTTATGGGGGAACTTTTTAGGGTTGTCTTACCTCTGTCCTTATCCATACTGGATGTGTACTTTCTTAATTTTACTCTACGAAGTAGGAACCAAGCAGCTTAGGGCTTCAGTACGATTCCACTGTTTAGGAGGAGTTTAGCTGAAGCAGGTCTTTTGAGATTTCGGTGTTTTTCAGCAATTTTTTTTAGATCTAAACCTACACTTTCAGATAAATTTCAGATCAGTTTTTATTCCATCCAAAACACCTCTTTTAATTTTTTTTGGTCCTCCTTCAGGGTCCCCTTCGTTTCCCTTTATGTTGTAGCCTTTCGCCACCTATTTTTTAGCATTTTTCCCTCTGGTTTTTTTTTGCACCTCTTTTGAGCAGATCTAACCTTTAGATCCTCGGCCCTCTTGACCTTAGATTCATTGCCTATGTTTTTGTTTTGAGTAGATTTCACTGGCCCATTGACTAGTTGTTGGGAAGCTCTCCTTTTTGGGTTTAATTTTATTCATCTTTAGCTGTTTATTTTACTATCGCTTTCAGTTTCCTTTACTCTCTCTTTTAGTTTTATTTACAGCTATATAACTTTTTTTTCTTTTTTTCTCTACACACGTCTGGGATTAATTAAAATTAACACACTTATCACACACACGCACACCTAAAGTGAAGAGCGCCTGGTTTACACCGCCATTCCAAGAATTTAACATTGTAACAATTGATCTGCACCTTCCTGCCCTTGTTCACATATCTTCCTTATTGGGTTCCATATCTCTTTTCCATCATTATGCCCCGAAGGAATTTATCTCAGAGACTCCAAGGCCTTCATCCTCAGTTTCCATTAGGAATACTTACCCCACCGTGTAGGGTTCAAGTTCTTCCTCCTCCGATTCCCCATTCCGACTTTGATTTTGGTTCATCGAGTTCCCCTTCTATTTCTATCCTTGGTTCTCCTTCACATTTCACCTTCATCATGTCTGGTACAAGACCTACCTCTGGTGGTGGCCCCATCTCTAATGTTGGAACCGCTTCTAGTGGAGCTGCAACACGAATGATTTCGACAGCTCCATTGCTTCCTTATATGGCACGCCTAACTGTTCCTGATTTCATCGAGTTGATTAATGACCCTATACACCATGACCTAGGTCGACCTTCTTTGCCAACCAAGCTTCCTTCAGATATCCCTATGTTTGAAGTAAATGCAGGAGAGGATCCTACCAACCATGTTCACTCTTTCTACATGTGATGTTCATCCAACTCTATCACTGATGACTTTTTCCATCTTCAGTTATTCCAGCATACGCTTACTAGAGAGGTTTGAAAGTGGTATATTGATCAAAACTCTTCCTCTGATACTGCTTTTATGACTCTTGCAAAGGTGTTCCTGTCCTATTTCTAGCTTCCCCTTTGCTATGATACTGGTACCAAGCTTTTGACCGCTTTCCGTCAAACTTCTACCATCCGCCTATCTGACTATGGTGAATAATGGCGCAAAAGGGAAAGACTATGTCGAGACGCTATTTTCGAAGACCATGTCTACATGGACCGATTTATCAGATCCCTTTTTCCCTCTATTGGTAAATATGTCGCATCTCACATTCTTTAGACTAAGGAAGAAGCCCTCCAAATTGCATTCAAATATGACTTAATCAATGCCAAATCTGGTTATGTTTATACTGTCTTACCTAAATTCCCTAGACCTGGTGGTTCCAATGCACTGGGGGAATCACATGTTACCAACGCTATCATTGGATCCATTTCAAATATGTACACTCATCCTCCTATGGGTTATGGTTTTCATCAGGGAGTGGCCAGCTCCTCTAGCTCCTTTCCCCATTTAGGCAGCATGTATCCACAACATGGCATGCCTCACGCCTTTTCCCAACCACATCCTATAATGCCAGGGCCTGCTATTTCCCAACCTGTTTATCCCAATGTTGCTCCACTTCCTTAATATCTGTATCCACATCCATGTGCTCCATCTTTTCCAGCACAAGCAACTCTCAAGTAGCAGCCACGCCCCCCCCCCCCCACCAAGGGTCAGGCGTATGCAAAATAGTGTGTGAATAATCCTCCCAATTCCAAAAATAAGAGGAAAGGAAACCAGAACCAACCCACTCTTGGTAATCCAAGAAACAATCCCTAAGGTAATAAATATAAGACTAAAAACCAACAATAGGGAAATAAGCCCAAGAAAAACAAGCCTCTTTAAATGAATAAGCCTTGTTCTGGTTGTGGTGTCCTTGGTCACTATACCCATGATTGTCCCCTTTTACCTTAGATGCGTCAAATGTGGGAAGCTCAAGTAGCATCTCGAGGACAACAAGCCTCTTCTTCGGCTCCTCCTAATGTTGTGCCCATGCAGCCAACTGTGTTTACCAATCCTTTCCCCCAACAAGGATATGTGGCTGCCCAACCCCCTAAAATTCAGGTAGTCGATCAACCTCCTCCATCTGATACCTATGAATATGAGATCTTCATGATGAAATCTAACTAGGCCAATAACATTTATCTCAACCTTCAGACTCAGTTGTGCCAGTACACCAAGCCTCCTACTCCATCGCCAACCAAGAGCCTATCTTCAGCTCCCGCAAAGCTAATTTCAACACCCAATGGTCCTTTATATATCCCTTAACCTAAGGCAGAGGTACATACCAATATCCCCAAGGGACCGTTATGTCGAAATGCTTCTTCCTGTAAAGTTGCCCACACCTACAATATAGTAAATGACTTGACGCAATCCCCTACTGATATGTCAATGCTAGAAGTTCTCCAGTCGTGCCCTTCACAACGAAAAATATCTACTAACTACTATGGGTGTTGTGGATCCTTCAGATGATCATTTGATTATCTTCAATGTTGACAAGTCAGAGCACCGACCCCTTCCTGCATTCGTCACCTTCCAAATACTTGTCAAGATCCGAAATGGTAATGTCTCTAGATGTATCATTGATGAGGGAGCATCCACCTGCAAGATGTCCGCTTCTATTTAGAAACAATTCGGATCCCTCGAGCTTTCCCCTTCAACTATCATCCTTCATGCGTGGGATTGCAACTCTTCTGAGCCCTTTGTGATGTTCTTCAATTGTCATATTACTCTTGTGGGAAAAATTGTTTATGTTGATGTTGAATTCATTGATGCCCCCTTAGACTACAACATTCTGTTGGGTCGTAGCAACACTTACGCGATGTTTGTTGTCCCATATGCGCTTCACTGTAAGATTTTATTTCCTCACAATGGAAATAATGTCACTATATATTAGCTAACATATTATGAACCAAAATCTCAGGCCTCTCAAGATTCCATTATTTCTTCGGTGTCTAATAAAAAAATAGTTGAACCTTCGACCAATGTCTCACTTGGAGTCTACAAAATTTCCTCCTTGCTTGGTTCATTCCCTGGGCTTTCCCTCTAATCTCTGACCCTAGCTCATCGAATGTTTGCATGATGCAATCATCTCGGTCCGACCTCAAATGGTTTGGTTCAAATAGTCAGCGTCCTCACCCTTCTCAACCTAATACTACTACTTTGACTCAGCCTTCAGGACCTCCTCCCCAAGGCCCTTCATCTATACTTGGTGTCACTAGTCATATTTTTCCTCCTGGAATAGTTCCCCCTACCCTTAGACATCTGGGAGCTATTCTTCTTGGCCATTACCCCTCTGGATAGATACCATTTCCTGTTCCCCCTTTCAGATTATTTTTTTTATGTGTTATGGCTACCTTGACCCTTCCCCACATGACCATGGGGATTCCAGTCTGGTACATTGATCCCCGTAGCCAATACCCCGCCTAGTCAGCCCAAATCTTACACTTCTTTTACCCTGATCCAATCGGTCACCATGACCCATCCCATTGCTTCTATTCCTTAGAAAACTCAACAGGAATCTACTCCAGTTGCTAAAGCCTCAGGTGAGGGGGGAAAAGCTCGAAGAAAGGCATCTAAGGACAAGGCTTCTCAGAAAAATCCTGCTCCTCCTAAGCCTCCAAATCATACACCTCCATGCGGTTTGTGTGATATTGATAGTCATGCCACCCATCATTGTCCTAAATTTCCTCGTATCAAACCCATTTTCAACGAAGTGTTTCCTGAGTCTAATATCCCAGAAGTCCGTGTTACTTTACAAGCTTTAGCCAAGAAACTCAAGAATTTGCACAGTAATAAAACTTGTGCTTTGTGTGATTTCCATGGTCACTATACTCACCTTTGTCCCCGCCTCGTAGACTACCAAACCTCCTTGGAAGTGGTTCACCAATATGAGGTCGAGTGCAATGAGTCTGCATCTCCCATACTTGCGCATTATGCTTCGGAAAACCTAGATGACACAGCCACTCCCATTCACATCCCCCCTCCCGATGTCGAGATGACAAAGACTTTGGCCACTATCCTCTACCTGTCATCATCCATGAGATCCATTGTGGAAGCCCCCTTTGGGGCATCCCATTCTATTTCACTTGACCTCCCTTCAACGATCACCTTGGGCTCAACATCAGTGGATCTTTCATCTCCTTTTTATTCTGTCACCCTCCGTGATAATGCACATGTGAACCTCACTTCTCACGATGATGAGTCAAGTAGCTCTACCGAGTGATGTGGTCATCCATCCACCAGTCACACCATATTCCATTCCGATGAATAAATTATGGAAGCTATGACCACCCCTGACTTTCCATGGGATGATATGCACCACCGTGCATACTACCTCCCATAGCAGTCCATTGACCAATATGCTATGGAATTAAAATACTTCATTGTTGATGAAGTCGATAAAATTCCCATTCCTACACTAGATTATTTCAAATAAGGAAATATGGCCAATATCTCTCTTACCATTAAAATTAACATTTTTGAAAACCCATGGGTAGAAGAAAACTTAACTTGGGTTCCCAATGCACCCCAGAATAAATTGAGGCTTACACTAAGCTATTCAAGGAATTCTATGATGTTTTCACCTAGTCCTATTAAAAAATTCTTGGACTTGATCCCGCCATTGTCGAACACCATATCGATACATGGCCCAATGCCAATCCTGTCCACCAAAATTTGAGACCCATTAATCCTTCCAGACGAGAGGCTATCAAAGCCGAAATTGATAAGCTCAAGTAGGATGGTTTTATCTATCCCATTCAATACACCACTTGTGTGTCTAATCTGGTTCCTGTTCTTAAAAAGTAAGGCACCATCTGTGTCTGCAATGACTTTCTTGACTTGAGAAAATCTTGTCCGAAAGACAAGTTCCCCACACTGTCCATTGACTAAATCATCTATGAGTGTGTGGGGCATGAGGTTCTATCCCTCATGGATGGTTTCTACGGATACAACCAGATTTTTATCCGTCATGCTGATAAGCTCAAATTTGTGTTCATTAGTCTGTGGGGAACCTTTGCTTATAGGGTCATGTCATTCAGCCTTAAGAATGCCAGAGCCACTTTTCAGTAGACCATGTCATACTATTTTCATGACCTAGCTCATATTGTCCTTTCTTATTTAGACAACCTCACTCCGCATTCTAAACATCGGGTGCAACACCGCCATGATTTGTGCACCGTATTTCTCTAATATTGAAAGTATAATAAATGCCTCAACCCGTTGAAGTGCATATTTTGTGTTCCTGTCGACCGTCTTATAGGTTTCATTGTGTCTAAAGATAGTATAATGCTTTACCCCTTGAAAGTTCAAGCCATTCGTGAGCTTCCTATTCTGTGTACCTTATGCCAGTTACAAAGCCTCCAAGGCAAATTTGGTTTCCTTCATCTGTTCATACCTAACTATGCCACCACCACGCATGGTTTCCTTAGAATCGTCAGAGCTAAAATTCCATTCGTATGGGATGACTATTCTCAAGAGTCTTTTTATTCCCTGAAACATGCCCTCACCTCCACTCCCTTGATTAGTCCTCCTAACATTGATAGGGATTTCATCCTCTATGTGTCAGCCTTCATCCACTCAGTCATTTGGGTCCTTATTCAGTAATATGCCAAAAAAATCAAGCATGTTATCTATTATGTTAGTAAGAATCTTGTATGCCCTCTATGTCCTACTCACATGAAGAGAAATTTGCACTAGTTGTTGTGTTCTTAGTCCAAAAACTTTGCAATTATCTCCTCATGCATTCTACCAAGGTCGTCACTAATTCCAACCCTATGGCCTTCCTATTGAGTCGACGAATCATCAATGGGGAGTATGCTCATTGGATAGTTATCCTTCAGGAATTTGATCTTGAATTTGTCACACCAAAGAGTAAGAAAGGTTTAGCCCTCGATGAAATCATTTCTGAATTACCTACCGGTACGCAAGATGCACCAATTAATGATGATTTTCCCGACAAACATTTGTTTTCCATTACTTCGGATGAACCTTTGTATGGGAAAATCCTAACATATATGCGGACCCAAAATTTCACCCTCCATGTTGATCGTGATGCTTGACGACTTATCCGACACCATGCCCCCCGCTACCTTCTCATCGGAGATGATCTATATCCTTGCGGTGTAGATAATATCCTTCGTTGTTGTCTCACACATGTTGAAGCTGAGAAATTCCTTAATGCCTGCCATAATGGAGCTTGTGTTGGCCACCTCTACGGTCTCACTAATACCCATAAAATAATGCGTGCTAGGTATTTTTGGCCTTCTCTCTTTGGTTATTGCATTGATGCAGTAAAAAAAAATTCCAATTGCTAACATTTTTCCCAAAAGACTTGAGCCCCTCCAACTTCCCTCCATCCTATCATCTCAGCTGATCCCTTCTGTAAGTGGGCCATGGAATTTATGGAGTATCGAACTGCATTTACTGGTGACCACAAGTATATCATTATGGTAGTTGACTATTTCACCAAATGGGTTGAGGCCATGCCAACGTTCAAAAACATGGTAGTGAACACGCCTCTCTTTTCCTTTAACCATGTTATCACTCGAATCGGGGTTCCAAAGCAATTGGTCTCTGACCATCGCTGACATTTCGAAGATGAGATATGGCATGAGCTATCCTCTCTATTGGGCTTTGAGCACCAATATTCATCATATTATTACCCTCAAGGTAATTTCCAAGTTGAAGCGGTCAATAAAATCCTTAAAAATATGTTTCAACAGACAGTGAACAAGCAAAAAACCAACTGGCACCTTATGCTCTTCCCTGCTTTGTGGGCCTATAGAACTTCTATTAAAACCGCCATCAGGTTTACTCATTTCCACATTTTTTTGGCAAGGAGGCAGTCTTACCGATCGAGTTTGAAATCCCATCCCTTAACTTAGCCGCCAAGCTTCTCCCTGACACCCAACCATTAAAACAAAGACTTATCATTCCTGAGCATGCTTCTGAAGACCTTCGGGTTGCATTGAAAACCACCCAAGGGGCTAAGAAGTGCACCAAAGCTCAATATGACCAAAAATTTCACCCTCATAGTTTTCACGAAGGAGATATTGTTTTAGTGTATGACCAGTCTCATTATGTCCTCAATCATGTGAATTTTGACTCATTATGGCTAGGTCGTTACATCATGAGTAAGGATTTAGGTAAAGGGGCATACCTTCTAGAGGATTTTGAAGGCCACCCTCTTCCTTATCCTCGTAATGCGCTCTACCTTAGGAAATTTTACTCCTAGAATTTCCCTCTCCAAATGTGCATTTTATTTCTTTTAGGTAGCTAGTTTTCAGTTTTTGGTGATTTGATACTTCACCCAAAATATTTTTTTGCAAGAAGGGTCACTTCACCGCTTCTCAAAATCAGATTTCCTCACTTACAACATGTGTACTTGGGCTACCACTTTTCCTTCATATTTTTCTATGCTCGTGTCGATTTTCATCATGAGTAACCATATTGTACTCATGTTTTTATGGTCCCTACCGAGCCTCTTCTATGTGGTAGCATCATCGAGTCGTGATTGTTTATAGCATCCTAGTTGAGTCATCATCGCATCCATGGAGTCTATCCTGAGTCCCTTTTGTCTACATTCATAGTATTTCATCCTTAATTGCTTTGTACCTCTCTCCTGTCGCACATTTTGGCCTTCAATCATATTGTCTCCTATCCCCTCCGAAGCACAGTCAGTAGCTTCTAGTTCATCCATGCCTTATATGCTATAACAAGGGAAGTCCTTAGCCTGCCACTCAGTACCCCCCATTCCACCATCATCCATGGTGTTAGTCTATCAATCTCTCTACTATTATCACTCATGCCTTAGTTGAGGATTCCTCACTGCCTCACCTATGGCTGGCCTCCTTCTGTTGAAATCCGCTTATTCATTCTAGAAGACATGTCTAGAGGGCGGTGTACCTTGGGTCTAGCTTACACTCTTGTTCGGTGCCTCGGATCAGGAAAAGGGACCCTTTATTGGCCTTTGACTTGATCATTTCTCAGTCCCAACTCCTTATTGCATGATCAATATCTGTATATTTGACGTTTTAGTGATACATCAGATTTTACCAGTGCTTCTCAGGTGCATGTGATATGTTTCAGACCTCATGATGGGGTGGCCTTTTAGGTAGCCCCCCACATACCCAGATCATCTCTTTACAGCCCTGGATGTAGCTCTATATATTTTATTTTTCAGGCCTGAGTCGCTTGTAGTGCCTTTTTAGTTTACATGTATAATTCATATTTTCAGAGCCCTTTCCTGTTTTACAGAGCCTCTTTGGTTGTATTTATATGTCATGTACTTAGATATTATTGTATAAGTCTTGGCTGTTGTCCCAACCATAATATTTATGTGGCATACATTATGCTTTTTATCTGGCCTGTGTTTATGTCAGCATGTACTATATAGCTCACTCCCATGTTTGTTGGGTGCACCATTATTATGTGTACTTTGTTATCTCGGCAACCATAAGTATACCTCCCCCACCTCATTCAGATAAGGTACTCACTCATAAAAGAGACTTGTCACACCTATAAGTCTCACCACCTCAGGGTCTTGTCCCCTCTTGCTTCAGTCCGTCTTACATTTCTCTCTCTTTGGCTCCCCTTCGGTGTCTAGTGATTGTGTTCTTACAATGTACTTCGGTCATACGATTAGCTCGTAACACTCACACTTTGGGGGAAATCCGTTTCACCAATTTTTGGTCATGTAACCTGTTACTACTAGATGGACTAAAGTAAACCATGTAAGACCAATTTTACCATATTAAAATTGCTTTCACTATGAGAAATAATTTAATAACCCATAGTTTATTAAGTAATTTCTGGTCTAAACATGAAACCCCATGAGGAATAATTAAATAAATCCTTATTTGTTTGATTTTTCTCTAGGGATAATTAACTAAACAATTGTATAATTAATATTCCTGTTCATATTTAATCCAGAATAGGAAAATTAATTAGATAAATGATTCTTTGTCTTATTATTTTCTAGGAATAATTATTTAATAATATTCCTTGTTAAAATCGAATAAATCATTTATAAATAATTAAATAGATAATTCTTTATTTAATTATTCCTTAACTGCATTCTTGAAATAATAAATAAATCATTTATTTATTTATTATTTATAAATAAAGGGATTTGAGATAGCTTAAATTCCTTTTACCTCCACAAAAACTAATAAAATATTCCATGTAAGTTGGATATAGATTTGGTTAATAATATTTTCATTATGCACCAATATCTAGACTTACTCAATATTTTGTTATAAGTAGAAGGGTTTTTCCATTCATTCGCTACCTTTTGTTGCCTTGAGATCACCTTTTTATATATACTTTTGGTTTGAATTTGATCCTCCATCCTTGTCATATTTCTACTTTTTCTTGTGAGCTCCCTTTGAGTTCCATTTTGTGTCGGTTTTCTACACCATCAAGAGAGAGAGATATTGGATCTGAAGCACTGGGGATATACAAGAACTCATCCCATTAAGGGGGACTGGTAACATCTTTCTATGTTCCATTCCCAGGTGTCATAATACAAAAAAATATTTATAAATTCTTGTCTTGTCCATTGGATGTATGAAGCAAACTCTTGCTTATTTTTTCTATTTAATGTCTTTAACTACATAGATCTAGATTTCTGTAACATTTATTCTAATCACCTACTATATATCTAAGGAAATTGACAGCTACATTTGATGTTAGGGTTTTTTGTTATGCATAGCTAAACTGAGCTTTTTTTATATGCTCACGATTAAAATTCACACTAACACTCACCCATATTCAAATCATCAAAGATGAGTTACCATTATTTCCCATGGAGTATATTCAAATCTAAATTCAATCCTATTTCAACCTCTCATTATGTCATATAAATATTTTATTTTTTATATTTTACCTCTAAATGTCCCATCGATGTATTGATATGTCCTTAAAAAATATTTTCCTAGTAGTTTATTAGTCCCTACGGAATATTTCCAGTTGTGTCCAAGTAAACCTTGAATGTTATGCTCTGTCAAGGGAATTTGTAAGCCCACCCATCAATCTACTCTTTCCCCACATTGGTGTGAGTCTCTATCAGTCACATTATACTACGTACCTTGGATATTTTTTGATGACTCCTCATTTCCTCAACTTTCACAAGCCTTAGTCTATCTATTTTGGCACATGTAGACTAGAGGAGTGGCCCAAAGTATGATTTAAATTGGATGCCCTAATTGGTGGTTTCCATGGATCAAGAAAATGGGGACCTTAATGACCTTTGAATTTTCTTCTTCTTGCATGCTTGATGTCAACCAATTATTGCACGGTTGATAATCATACACTTGATCATCAATGTTTAAGGATAAATTTCACATGCAGTAAGAAGCTATTATAGATATAGAAGGCCTTCCAAAGACTTACATAGATGGAAGATGTAAGAGCCAAAATTCAATCGAATCCCAAGAATTCACATTGAAACTATAAATCGCAAAGAAACTGAAAGGTTCTATGTTTTCTATCATGACAAAAACACTTTGGTTGGTGCATCTACCTTGAGGGAGATATCCTATAGACATCATATCATATTATTTCTCCTGAATACTTTCACACAATAGAGAAACCACCAAGCCATTATTTCCACCATTAATTTACTATTCATTTATTATGGAGTGACAATCAATAGCATAGAGAAGGTATACCATAACAGAGAAGCAACACATCAACACATAATGACACCAATATTTTAGGTGGACACCCAATGTGGCATAAAAAAAACCATTCCTATCGTCTTTGTTTTATACTTTTATTATAATGAAAAAATAATTTTACAGTTTTGTAGTGGCGTAGGCTCTTGCTAGCATGCAGGCTCCTACCGGATGGAAGATCTATCTCCCTTAGGGAAGGCTTCAACCCTCAGTACCTCTATGGACCAGGTTTCAAAAGTTTCATACTAGATCCACCTATCTCTAACAACCATCAAAACATGTAGGCTACAATTCATCATATTTTCAAATTTGACTCACACCCAAAAATATGCTCAATTACCAAAAACCAATAAAAATTCTGAAACAAAACACTGAATCATTGAATATTATGATACCAATTTGTCCCTAACTAATGAAAAATCAAAGCAATAAATTGAATACCTATATATAATAAAATCACAGATCAACCTCAACATCAATATTCAATCAATATTGTCAGATACCAAACACCATGATCAAGACATCCTTGATAATCAACAACAAACAAAGGAGGACCAAACTATGGTGAAAACCAATCGACATTCCAAGGCCTAAAACCTCTATAATATATACAAAATTTTCATTTAGGGTATCCACATATATACGCACTTCATGTGCATTAAAATGAGTACATATTTCAAATAATTATGAGCCAAGTCACACTTTTTGTCAAAAATTTTCTACAAAAAACACAACCTTTGAATATAATACTTTGTGTAAGAAAAGAAATTCAAATCTTCCCTTCAAAAATTTGATCAAGATGCCGAATTCTAGGCCAACAAATTCTCATCAACCATCAATATACTGATCAATTTGTAGAAAAATAATTTTCAAGAAAATACTATCATATATCATAGTGACACCAATAGATTAGAACCAATAACAAGTAGCTAATTTAATCAGCCCACATTAATTCAGATAGTATACACTACTATTAGGAATCAAATTCATGTATGTGCACATTATTCGGAAACAAAACTTGTGTACATATCTCAACACCTTAATCAATAAACACATCAAACCAGATCTATGCATTATCATACACACCCAAATCATATAGCTGCATATAATATTAAAATCATAGTTGTACTTAATAGCTGGAGCAGGAGGGATTCTCCGTAATTCCCAAGGGGCAGTCTATAGGTTCTATGCATTTGATTTGGGCCATTCCACAAACAATGAAGCAGAGCTTATGGTGGTAAAGAACGACATTCTTATAGCTATCAGAGAATTATTGTTGAAGGAGACTCAGCCATGGTAACCGGCATCATCCAGAACCTACAGCAAGGTACCCCTTGGGAGAAAATATCTCAAAGCTGGCGAACTTCAACACTCATTGAAGAAGTAAGTTGATTAAATAGATTCAGTATTTAATCCCCAGCCATATCAAAAGAAAAGGTAATGCAGCAGCAGATTACTTGGCTAATTGGGTGCGCCAACATCCAGAGAGATCCATAGATGCTCGTCCCACTGAAGCAATCTGGGATGTTGAGCTACATTCTCTGCAGTTGATCGTGGGTAAAGACCTACAACCCCCCGATCGGGGTGACCAACTGGCAGTAAGGGAAGATCGTGGCACTGATTGTGGCACTCTGGCGGAAGCCACACCCCCGGCAATTACTACTCATAATGCTGCACCGTCATAGTCGATCACTGGAGTGTGTGATCACTTGCATTGGAATGATAATCTTGTGCTCGACCTAGCCTATTTTGTCAGTGCACAAAGGGAAAGTTTCGATTAAGGTTAGTAACCACCCTCCCTCGCCCCAATTGCTCATGCAAAGCTCTGTGCATGCAAAAGCTTGGGAGCCGAAGAGGAGGTGCGCTCAAGCCCTCAACTTTGATACGCTTGCAGGGTATGTATCTCTCCTCTATCTCAATTTCATGGTGTTCATCACTAGTTATATGATCAGCTTCAAGCATTCCAAGTCTAGTTGGGTTACTCTTTTGATTCTTTGGTGGTTTATTCCTCTGCCCCATTCTGTCCAACCTTGTTTCAGGGACTCGTGTTTAAATTCTGTTTTTTCCGTACATTGAAGTGCCATACCCATCGATAATCACAGTGTTAGGGATGACGGGTGTGAGTTGAACTATTTCCCAATTCTGATTTAGCTTAAGCGGGACAGTTGTGGGGTTAGACTCCAACCGAATGTTGGGTGTAGTAGGATGTCAACTTGCTTGCCAAGTTCCATCCAAATATTAACCGGGTCATTTGCTCCACCATCAATAACCACTGTACCCATACCTGGATGCAGGTTCTACACTTGAAGGTCCTCTGCTTCTCTTGTCCCAAAGTCTTTCATAGTGTAAAATTCCACAGTTGGTCTCAAAGGCGTCGAAGCCCCCGTCCATTGTATATCTCTAGCTCTGATATGGATGTTGAATCATGGCTGATGCAGAGCCTATTCATTATGTTGCGCCCTGAAAGCTTTAACTATGGTTCTTGCGACAGACACAATAAGTCTGCAACCTCGTCTCTTTTTACCAGACTTTTTAATCTGTTGTATGTTCTATCCTGTATGTTTGATTCACTGTATAGGAACACTATAATTATGGGGAAACACCACTTACGGTCTGATATTTCCAAAGGAAAGCAGAAGGTTCAGCCAGAGCAAGTTCCTAAGAAGCGAGGTAGAAAAACTAACCTGGAACATTTGGAGAACCTGGTAGCCAATTACATCATGGGTAACTCTTCCCCAGTATGCCAACAAATACGTGGCTGGGAAAGAGATCTTCAGATTGAACCTGAAGATAATGAAGTTGAAGTGGAAATCCTTGATTTCATCCAGGATCCTGGAAACACCCGTGGTCGTCTTACCTTACTTAACCAGACCATCCATACATACTGGCTTGTGAAATGTCTTCTTGCAAATGCAATGCAAAGTTTTCAGCCCGCCCAGGCTAAAGCATAACAGTTAAAGATTGAACCTCAAGTCAAAGATCCGCTGGAGGATATTCAATATCAACAGCAACATATTAAAATCACACAATATCAAGCAACTGACCGAATCCATAGAATGGATGACAAGATAGGACGCATCGAAAAGTTGCTTCAGTAGATGCAACAAGTAGACATGCCTGGGTCCAATGTAAAGGACCCAGCCCCAATTTCTTCTTCTGATGGATAGATTTTATAGGAAGTTGTTGTATGCAATTTTTGATAGTTTCTGAACTTAGTTTCTGTTATTATCTTGAACATATTGCAGTTGTAGGACAGTTATTTCAAGCGGCATATAGAAGAAATAGACAATTTCAATTTTGGCAAGCTTTTCATGCACTTAGATGGCCAACAGACCTGGTTTCCTACGGGCAGGTTGAGGCCATTGTAAGGACTTTATATAATGTAGCCTGTCCTATAATTATAAATAGAAAATAGAAGGTCCTACCGAATTTAAAAAAATAAAAAATAAAAAAAATAATTGATCATGCATTTGTTAACAAGTTAAAAATTTTCCCATAATTAGGTCCGCAATAAGAAAATTAATTGAGAATACCTTTATATCTCTCTGATATGATCCTTATCCTTGGTCCTCGGTGCACACCTATTCCATATCAGACCACGCAAGAATAATTCTTAAAATTCACACACAATTATTGATCTCCTTGTCCTTTTATAATTATTTGTCTTGCCAACACCATTAGAAAATCCCTTAGGTTTATTATTATTAATTGTTTGATGCGATCAAATATCCATTAAGGTCACAAAATTGTGGTATGTTAATATTGGAAAAGATCATGGTTTTCCAATTTTTATGTTTAGGTTTGTATACAAGAATTTTGTACTTTAAACTTGCGTATGTATGTGGATTTTATTCATAGAGATTGCGTATACTTTTCCAACTTCACATTTTCATATTTTATCAAATTAAACCTATGAAAAGGTTGTCAATACACATCCTCATTTATACAATATGTGTAGCAATATACATGTCATCTGCAACATTTCTATAATAATAAGTGTCAACACTCATATTATAACCATCAACGACAACATATTAGACATAATGCCAAAAATATACCCCTTTGGACATCATGGAAACCTCCTAAAAAAATGAGGTATCCTCCCCCCTTTAATGTCAAGGGAAAAGGGCAGAACCATGCTGAGAAAAGTAATCCCCATATCATGCTCAACACTATAATTCTAATATGTTGTTATGAACAAATAAGTTCAACTACATGATATGACAATAACCTCACATACTGACCATCCTCCCTGTAAGAATATGTTGGGCCTTCAAGTGATATGTAATGAAATAAATACATAATTATCTGTATGACCACTTCAACAACTCTATGATCCCTTGTGTAAATCCATCACCGAAAATAATGGCGTTACATACATGACATGATTTGATCCAAATAGACCATAGAAAACCAAATTTTATAATGTTTTCAATCAAGATACATAGATGTGATAAATACATGGCATCCATTACGTAGTGATTCTCCATAGAAGAAATATATATATATATATATATATATATATATATATATATATATATATATATATATATATATATATATATATATATATATATATATATATATATATATATATATATATATATATATATATATATATATATATATATATATATATATATATATATATATATATATATATATATATATATATGAATACAATTCGCAACAACAATAAAAAATGAGCAACAACATATGTAACCTCCCATAATATTGTGACCGTAGTGGATATTTGATCCGGTCAAAAACTTACTAACAACCAAACAAAGGATTTGCCTCTATTATTAGAAAGACAAGTTCCTATAAAAGGAGAATAATATCAAGTATTTGTGTGTGCGTTTTATTTATTATTCATCTCTGATCTGATGCGGAACAGGTGTGCACTAGGTCAGATGGAAAATCCTTATATTTGAGAGATATGAAAGTATGCTTGGTTGATTTTCTTATTGCGGGTGTAATTATGGGAAAATTTTTAAGTTGTTAACAAATTTAGGATCAATGATTAAGTGGTGTTATGACCTCGACATTATATATAGAGATATGATTTGGGTGTGTATGGAAATGCATAGATCTTGTTTGATGTGTTACTGATTAAGGTGTTGATATCTATACATGCGTTGTGCTCCTGAATACTATGTGTATACACAAATCTACTTCATAATAATAATGTATATTAACTAAATTAATGTGGGTTATTAAATTAGCTACTTGTTGTTGGTTCTGATTAATTTTTATCACTATGATGTATGAGAGTGTTTAATTGATAGTTTATTTACTACTGAAATATGAGTATATTTATGGTTAAAAAGAATTTGTTGGCATACCATTCAGCATATTGATAAAATTGTTGAAGGGAATATTTGAATTGCTTTTGTTACAAAAAGTATTATATTGAGAAGTTGTGTTTGTTGCAGAGAAATTTTGGTAGAAAGTATGACTTCGATGATAATGATTTGTGACATATACATTATTTTTATGCACAATAAGTGTGTATATACGTGGGTCCCCTTAATGATATTCATGAATATATTCTAACATTATCCGAGTTTACAATGTTGCTTGGTTATGAAAATAGTTTGGTTTTGTGTTATTCGTTGTTCAGTGTTAAGGATGTGTTGATCAGGGTGTTTGGTATCTCAAAATATTGATTGGTTATTGATGTTGAGGTTGATCAATTATTTGGTTCCAGAGGGTTTTTTGATTTATTTTTTTGTTTAGTGATTTATTGCAAAAAAAAATTATATCTTGATATTCAGTGATTCAATGTTTGGTTTCACAGTGGCTATTAGTTTTTGTTAATTTAGAATATTGTTTAGCATGGCTCCAGTTTGAAAATATGATGAAAGGTGGTCTGCGATCTTTGATGACATATTCATATAGGTGGATCCAATATGAAAATTTGAAACGTGGTCCAAAAAGGTACTGAGGGGTGGAGCCTTTAATAAGAGAATCAGAGCTTTTCTCTAGTAGGAGATGGTAATATTGTTCAAGGGGTAGTATCTCCCTTCCAATGGGTGTTAGAGAACAAATGGAGGTTGTAGCCTCCTACAGGTAGGATCCCACATGTTGGAAAGAGTATGAACCAATAAAAAATTATATATATTTTTTTTTTTATAATAACAGAAGATAAATATGACATCAATGGTGGTTTTCTCCCACATTGGGTTTCCACCTAAAATATCGGTGTAGTTATGTGTTAATGTGTTTTTTTTTTAAGTTGTGGTTTATCTTCTCTTTACCTCTCATTGTCACTGCATAATGAATGGATAATAAATTAATGGTGCTATGGTTAAGCTAAACAACTGATGGAAATTGTGTAAAATTGGTAATCTTCACATACACGACTCTCATTAATTGAAGGTGCATACACATGAGAGTTGTATGAATATTAGTAGTGCACACTTATCTGTAATTGATATTGAATATCAATTGAAATAAAAGTATTGACGCACTCCCCCCAGCCCACCTCTCAATATCATTCCTAACAACTGGAATCAAATAAAGTATTTATAGTAAATCTTAATTTTTTAATGCTAGATTAGGGACAATGGGAGAAAATCACATGAACGAGGTAGCACAACGGAAGAGGGAAAGGAAAGGAAGTAGTGACAATGAAGTATCTGATGTCGTGGAAATATATGCATTCATAGATGAAGGGAAATCACTAAAAAAACATGGAATGTAAAAAAAAGGAAAATAAATGCATGGCCATGCTTAATGATGCCAAATAGCAGGAATGGGAAGAAAATATGAAGTCTGAGTTAATGGAAATTTGATATAATTTTTGACATTTAGTATGTAATGGTTGCATAAAATCTCCCCCATCAGGTGAATAATTGCAAAAAAATGGTAAAACATTAAATGCAATTTGTTGTTTCCTATCCTAATCAAAATTTGAGAAAGTTATGCTCTGTGAAACTACAAAGTAGGTATGGGATAATATACATGTAATAAATGGAGGAAGAACAAAAATTAGAGGGAGATTTATAATCAGGTAAACCGATAGGTAATATTATTTCTAATACATTAAATGAATCTAATGGTTCCTAAGAATATGAGAGTGATCATGAAACAACCTTTGTCATATCATATGGAGTTAATGATACAAAAGAAGGTAGCTTAGACTAAGTTCTAAAATTTAGAAGAAAAATTACTTTAACTTTGAAAAAATTAATAGTCTTGAGGATAAGTTATAGGAATGTGAAAAAAGGAAATATAAAATATTAAATGTTACAAAAAAATTTAATGAAAGGAAACAATATTGTGAGGGATTTGAAGCAGATATCATATATCTCAAACTAGATCTTCAAAATTCAAACAAATGATATCGGTAGATACTCCAGTTATTTGATTACAAAAGAATGGGCCTAAGGAAGAGAGTATCAAATTAAGAATGCAAGTAGAAGAATGAATACAAATAGAAGAATGAATGAGGAATCAACATATGGAAAAGGAATAACATTGTTAAAGGCTTGAAGTTGAGGTAGGAATTCGGAAAGGTAAACTGATAGAAAAGGATAAACATTTGAAATTCCATGGAGAATCACTATGTAATAAATGCATGTATTTATCACATGTATGTATCTTTATTGAAACCATTATAAAATTGAACTATGTATGGGCTATTGAGATCAAGTTATGTCATATATGTAACACCATTATTTAATGGGATCATAGAGTCATTGGAGTGGTCATATGGATAGTTATGTATTTGTTTCATTACATATCACATGAATTTCCACCATATGCTTAAGGGGAGCATGCTAAGTATGTAAGTTTATTTTCATATCTTGGAGTTGTGTTTCTTGGTCCATAACAGGTAATTAGAATTCGAGTGTTGAGCATGATACTGGGTAGTAATTATATCAAAATGGTTATGCCCTTTTCCGTTGATGTCTAAGGGGGAGAGAAATATGGTGTTTATAGGAGGTTTTCATTAAGTTTAAGGGTTAAATTATTGGCATTATGACTAATATGTTATCCTTGATGTAAACTTGCATGTCAAATATGTACCTGATGTCAACCTAGTTATAATGTGTTCTCTTTGATGATTATAAAACTACTGAAAATGACATGAATATTGGTACAAGTGTATTTGTAGCCTTATCACGAGTTTAATTTGTGAAAAGTTGAAAATGTATATGCAACCTCTATGAATAAAGTTCATGTATATATTATATGGAGGTTTAAAGAAAAAAAGTCGTGTATGTTACCGTTAACCATCGATAATAGAAAACCATGAGATTTTCCAATGATAACCTCCCACAATTTATTGACCGCAATGGATATTTGATCTCATTAAATAATTAATAACAAAAAACACAAGGGATTTGTTTGCGGTATTGGCAAGATAAATGGATCTAAAAGTAGAAGGAAATCAAGGATTTGTGTGTGCATTTTATGGATTATTCATGTGTAATATGATATGGAACAGTTGTGAACCAAGGAGCAAGGAAAATGCTCCGATATGAAATATTTGAATGTATACTCAATTGATTTTCTATTTACAGATTTAATTATGGGAAAACATTTAAGCTGTTAACAAATTCAAGATGAATGATTAAGTAGTGATATGATCTGAATATTATATATAGAGATATGAATTGGGTGTGTATGTAAATACATATATCTTTTTTGATGTGTTTATTGATTAAGGTGTTGGGATCCATATGTGGGTTCTATTCTTTAATACTACATACATACGTAGATCTGCTTCACAATAGTAGTGTATACTATCTAAATTAATGCAGGCTGATTAGATTAGCTACTTTTTGTTGGTTATTATTTATTATTTATTTCATTATGATGTATGAGCTTGTTTAATTAATGCTTGTTTTGCTACTAATTGATGAGTATGTTGATGGTTGATGAGAATTTGTTGGCCAGGAATTTTGCATCTTGACAAACTTATTGAACAGAAGATCATTATATAAAGAGGTTCTATTTGCTACAAAGAATGTTTGACAGAAAGTATGACTTGGTCAATAATGATGTGAGATCTATAAATTATTTATGCAAAGGAACCACATATATATGTGGATCACATTAATGATAGTCATGTATATATTCTGACTTTATAAGGGTTTGCAGTGCTTCTTGGTTATGATGGTAGTTTGGTTCTATATTATTTGTTGTTAATTGTCAAGGATGTATTTATCATGGTGTTTGGTATTTGACAATATTGATTGTTTATTAATGTTGAGGATGATGAGTCATTTGGTTGCAGAGGGGTATTCAATTTATTGTTTTAACGAGTGATCTATTGCATAAATTTTAATATCTTGATATTGAGTGATTTAGTGTTTGGCTTCAAAGTGGTTATTGGTTTTTTGTAATTGAGAATATTATTGGGTATGGGTCTAGTTTTAAAAGAGAATGAAATGCGGCCTACGTGGTTTAACGATTTATTAATATAGCTATATATAGTATGAAAATTTTGAAATGTGGTTCATAGAGATGCTAAGGGTTGGAGCCTTGAGTAAGGGAGTCATAGCTTCCTTCCGATAGGAGATTGTAAGCATGATTAGGGGGTAGTAGCTCCCTTCTAGTGATTTCAAGAGAATGAGTGGAGCTTGTAACCTCCTACATGTAGGACTCATTTTTCTATCAAGTATCTACACATGTGCAAAATTTTAAGAAGGTTTTTTATCTATAATAAAGGAAGAAGACAAAGACAACAACAACAATGATTTTCTTGCACACTGGGTTTTGCATTAAATACTTCTGTCCTTATTTGTTGCTTATTTTATATGGTTTATCTTCTCTTTACCTATGATTTTCACTACATAATGAATGTCTAATCAATTAATGGTGCTATGGTTCAGTTAAACAATTAATGGAAATTGTGAAAAAAAAGGTAATTTTCACATACAAGGCTTTCATTCATTGAAGGAGCGTACACACATGATTTTTATGAATAAAAATAACATACACTTCCCTCAAATTGTAATTTAATATTGTGTGAAATAAAACTACTGATGCATGCACCCCTCAGTATTTTTCTAAACAAACAAGGCATGTCCTAACACATACAGTTAATTATTGTTAATCAAGTTGAAATGCATACCTACTATGGTGACATTTGACACATGCCAAGAATGGTAGTGAAAAATTAGAAATATAGAGTGAAGGGGCTTGACTTACATCTATGGTGTTGGGCATGGTTGTGCTTCTTACAATTAAAAAAGTAAAACAAAATCCATGACTGATAGAAGTGGTAAGCCTTTTAAAAAATATAATGGGAGACAAAATTGTTATACAATAATGAAGTGTTAAGTGGCAAGCTATATCCTATGAGCTCATATTTTTTAGCATAGATATGTTTTTCTTTGAAGGGTTGGAGATATGCATGGTGTGGCTACCTCGGTAGCAAATAAGAAATATATATTTCAAGATATTTTCCACTTATATTACACACATGGGAAGACTTATATTGCATTGTGAAGATGCAAAAAACAAATTAAAGCAACATTGAGTATGAATGGAAATAATAATTTAGTGTGATAACAGAAACATAAAATTGTGTAGAGGATTAACTCACACATCAAGTTAAACAAAAATAATCCAGTCTAATATTCACATGAAAATTACTAAGCAAAAGAAGAGGTGGAATTTTCAATCATACTTGTGATTTGTGATATTTATTTTCCTTCATTCAAGTTACTAACCACATGATTTTTCAGCTCTAGATGTGACATGAGAGATTTAGGGTTCTTCTTAACTTGGCTTCGACGACATTTGTTTTATTCTTTTGGTTCAAGAACTAGTGGCTATACTAACTTCTTTCTCCAATGTGCTCCTCCACCTTTGAGGCACATTGTGTGTCTACCACTTTGAGAGAGATAAAATATATTTCAATATCATTATCTTCATAAATCCTTGATGGCATGTATTTATGGCTTAACCTCTCCAATTAACCCATGCCTTAATACATTTTCAATCCATTATGTATGTTATAACATATATATAAGGTTTGATATAAGTAGTTTACTAATGGAGTAATTGAGGCTATTTGTTCCACATTTACCACGTATACAGTCACGGGGCTATATATTTTACAGCGCATGGCAAGATGAACATGAATTAGGGATTCTCATGGATGGCATCAATGGTTTCATTAATATTCCATATCCCAAATACATTTTCACACTTCCTGAGACTGATATCTTTCATGTCATATAGTTGTAGAGAAAATGAATTCTTGAGTATGCCTAGTGGATATTAATATCCTAGGATATAAGTGTAACACGTCAGAAAAGTGCATTATTTCCCAACCAATTCTCATAGCCTTTGGTGATCATTCTGATTCCCTCCGGTGTTGTTCCATAGTTTAGATAAAAAAATAAATTATAACCTGTTGAAGCCTCGAAAATTGCTGCTACAACATTGGGGGATAACCACCTGGTCCGGACGTTAATACAGCTCCTTTTCCATTTATGATAGTGGCTCTGACTGGTTTAACTAGGTCCAGTTACCTCTTCCCAATTGCGATTGATTTATGATGTTTCCTTAAATACCAATAGACAGGGATATCAGATCAATTCTTCTTGCTGATCAGGCAAGAGAATGACCCTTAAGCTGATTTGGATTCAGCCAAACCACAACTAAGATTTCTCCTCTTTGAGAAGAGGACTTAAAGGAATGTAAATTTAATCTAATTGCAAACTTATTCTATAATGCAAGCAAAAAGAAACTAATCTAAATCCTATCTCAATCGGGTAGATGAAAATCTAACCCAACTAAGAGAAAGATAATTAAGTAATGAGGATTAAAATATGTCTGGCTTTTAATTAATGTCAAACCAACGAAGAAATTCAATTTAGCTCACATTTGTGAGTACCAAAACATATTCCATTGAGACCATTTGACTGAAATAATAAATCAACAACACTCCGGAAGAAATTCACAAAAATGATATTGATTATCAAATCAATCAAGTCAATAATTAAACAATAATATGTGGAAGAAATTCACAACATATTATTATTTAAAAAATCAGTTTTGTAAGACAGATTTCTGAGCAAATCGTTACTCAGAAATCAGAGTTAAATCCATAAGAACAAAGATACATAACAATTTGAGACAAATTATCCATATCAACAGAAATGCATAAACATGAATAAAATGAAACAACAATTTTATTAACATAAAAATGAAACTGGTATTTGATACAGAAATGCCAAAAATACCAATTAATTGAATCTGCTTCTCTAATCCTGGTCTCTAACAGTACTTTACATTACTTGAATTTCTGCTTTCAAGACTAGAGCTGCAGAAATGCAAACTCTGCCCATCATGCATAATTCAAGACATAAAGAAAAACCCTCAATAATGTTTAGATCTGAAATTTTTCTCTCCTCCCCATCTACAACTCTAAACCCCTATTACAAAAATGTTTTTAGAAGTCTAGAATTGCAGAGGAGAGCAGCTCCTCTGGTATTCCATTTTGCATTCTGTTAATTATAATATTTGCAAAGGAATTCTTGAGATGAATTTTTTTTGAAGAAAATCTATCCAATCACTTTTATTTGCTCAAAAATTCCAATCTTTTAATTTCTGGAGCATTCTCATTGATTAAGATCTTTTCTTCATATCTCTTCTACTGTTTTCCTGCAAAAAGAAATCAAAATAAATTAAAATGCAATTAATAAAAACAAAATATCATTTCTGACATTTAAAACAAATACAATCAAATTCTATTTGAATAAATAATTGAAACTAAAATATAAGCTCTCTATTGATGCCTGGGATGGTTAAATTGGCCAAGGATATCATTGACGAATGGATCTGCAATTAGAAGAGGCTTGGACAAATGAAAATGTAGAAAATAAATCAGAAAAATTGATTTTGCTTTATAAATTCGGAGCTTGATTTTCTGCATGATTTTTGACTCAATTAATGACCAAATCTATTAGTGGAACCTCCTCAGAAATGTTCTCCTTGATTTTATCTTTCCAATGAGCCGTCCCGGGCCACATTTGGCCAAGTAAAACTCATTCTATGAGCTTCCAAAGTTGATGAGTCAAATCTGGCATAATACTGGAAATTTTGTTGCTGGGCTAAAAATCAGAATTTTTAATTAGAAATTTAATCCTAAATTAGATTCTAATTATCTAATAATTAATTCTAAATTAATTATTAACTAACTAATATATACAATTAATTTTAATTAATTATCATCTAATTTAGAAATTAATTAAGTTACAAAATTAAATTAATATACGAATGATTTGAAAAAGTTAATTTTAATATGATTAATATTATAATTAAAATTATATTAAAATTATAATAAACATTATAATTATAATATAATTATTATAATATAAAAATATAAAAATTAATTTACAAACCATTGTAATCAATCCAAACCCAAAATCCATAAAACAAACCATTGAAATCAATCAAAACTCATTAATTCATCCATGTAAGTTTGTGGAAGGATATGGTGAGTGGAGTGTGAGGTGAAACAAAAACTTTATATTAAAAAAATTTTAACACTTCGCATATCGCAAGAACCTTGGATCGGGGTTTTTTAAATGTGCATGTTCTAAAAATTGCGATGGATCTGAAATTGTGAAATTGCGATCTTGCGATCTGCGATGGATCCGAAATTTGCGATTTGCGATCTGCGATGGATCTGAAATTTGCGATCTGCGATCTGCGATGAATCTGAAATTTGCGATCTGCGATCTGCGACGGATTCGAATTTGTGATTTGCGATCTGCGATGGATCTGAAATTTGCGATCTGCGATCTACGACGGATTCGAATTTGCGATTTGTGATCTGCGATGGATTTGAAATTTGCGATCTGTGATCTAAGATGAATCTGAAATTTGCAATCTGCGATCTGCGACGGATTCAAATTTGTGATTTGCGATCTGCGATGGATCTGAAATTTGCGATTTGTGATCTGCGATCTGCGACGAATCTGAAATTTGCGATCTGCGATCTGTGACGAATCTGAAATTTGCGATTTGTGATCTGCGGTGGATCCGATGATGTAATTTTTTTTTTTTAAATTTTATTTTGGTTTTATTTTAATGATGTTTAGTTTAGCTATGAAATTTTCTAAACTACAGCCACTCCAAAAAAGAATAAAAAAATAGCATTTTTAACCCAGACTAGAAAAATGATGGTACTTTAAAGGAGTACCATTTTTAAACCAGTTGACCAAATGAAGCGAAACAGGCGTCAATGGGAGGCTTATAAAAAATCGATTCAATCAAAACAAGAATCCAAAGAAAATGAAAAATTAACAAAAGCGTAGGATAATCAATTAAAATAACAATCCTAAAAGGTGTTTAGCCAAAATTTTATAAAAAGGGTCCCCATTATTTGAAGTGAACAAGTCAAAAATGGGGGGGTTGTGTTTTACCACAACAATGGCGACACACGGGAGAAGAACCAATTATCTTTGTTTGATATGAATGAGATTTTCCTAAAATTCAAGTAAAAATAATTAAAGAAAAGAGAATTATACTTAAAAATGCTTGACTAGGTTCATTAGTCTGAATAAAAGAAAGAATCATCTAACTGTAATTTTTCTTAAAATTCCTCATAAATTAAAATATTTCAAAACTTCTATATCAGTCCTTAATTAGTTGTAGAGATAAAGCAGGGGTCACTTTACAGCTTAGCTTTTAAAATATACTCATTTGTCACAGGTAGAGCCACTATTGCCAGCAAACATCTATAGTCTCGATAGGGTTACCTTTTAACCACCAATGATTCAGAATCCCATCTCTTTAAGAATTATTGACCTAGAGATAAATCCATTTATATTATTATTATTATTACTTTTTTTTTTTTTTTAAATTATAAATCTTAAAAGTCATTGTCCTGGTTTGGTAGCCAGATAGTTGACAATGCCATTCACTGGTTATAATTGGACTGAACAAGCTGGCTCGTGATGAGACCCCTTGTATTATAATTTTTTGCAATCATAAGCCATTACCCTGGTTTGTTTAGCAGTGTTAGTAATGTCAGCCTATTTTTTCCCTATGATCATGGTAAGCAGGATCATGATGAGACCTCTTATCTTTTAAGTTTAAATATATCTCTGGATTATACTCTAGAAAAATAAGACTCTTCGGGACAGGGAAAATCATTGACTCCTTAAGAGTTAAGAATGACAATTTCAGAGTTGAAAGGTGCTTTGCTGTAAAGTGTCTTTACTTGATTAAAAATAACTTTTTTTTACTAATAATAAAACTTTGAAAGATCTTAATAAAATATTGAAATCTCGAAATGATTACAATTTTGATGAAAAAGAAATTTCTCTAGATTTTATGATAATTTGTCAACTTCTCTAAATTGGTAATCTCTTCCTTAAGTATGTCTACCTTTATAATAAGAAAATCAAACTTTACTAAGAGATTTAAGAAAAAGTTAATAGATGACTATTAACAATTTTTCTCCATGTATGCTGACCATAGTTAGGAAACAAGAAGGCCTTCCATATAAATAATGGAAAAGTCACCAAAATCAAAACTGAGAATCAAAGGAAAAGAATTCTTATTCTAAAATAAGAAAGAAACTAACGAACAAAAATAAAAATGAAGAAATTTAAAAGTGGAAAGGAAAATTCAAGTTTCGCAAGATAAACTCAAACAAGAATGTTTATAACAATGTCTCAACAATATGAAGAAAGAAATAATCGTGTAATCAATCCTTCTTATGTAGAGATTTAGAAAAATCATACCTTGCAGGGTTGTAGTGTTTTAGGCTTTTTAGATAGCAATGACGATAAAATTCAGCCACAATGAGTACTTTTTGTCTGATATCAATCTTTTTGTTTCCAAGCATCATCTTAATCATTTTATAATAAAAAGGAATGCTTAAAGAAACAGATTAAAGGTTCAGAAACTTCCTAGCATAGCTGTTTCAACGAGGATTGTCGCTGCTTCTTGAAATTAAGCCAGGAGAAGAGTATGGACTTTGAAAATATGATCTGGCGGAGGATTAGAAGCTTTTATGAAGAGCTGCAAAACAGATTTATGTATCAGAACAACAAAAATTAAACTAAAGTAACGAAATGGAAATCAATGAAAGTGGGTACATGAATCTTACCATTGGACAATTGCTTTTGATCTTACCTGAAAGGTATCAATTTCTCCAAACTAGCTGACTTCTTATTTTAATTAACATTAAGAACTTGAAGAAGTCAAACTAACCAAAATCGTATAACCCAAAATCATTATTTATTTTATCTAAACTAAAGCAAGCAGTAAAATAAAAAAAAGGAATGCTTAATGTTCTAGGGAAAACAAATGCATCAGAAATGAGAATGAAAATTCGCAATAATGACTGTTTCTCAAAATATTATAAATTTCATATAAACTCCATGATTTTATAAATTTTCCAGAATCAAGACCACATCCAAGATAATAAAATTTAAATGTGAAGACAGAGAGGTCTTGAATTTATTTTTAATTATGGAATTATATATTTAAAATTGAAATATATGAGAAATCAAAATGATTTGAATATGCTGCAAATTTGTCATTAACAGCTTTATTACCATAGTGGTTATCCAAGCTTGCTTTTAAAATAACACATCGCCATATTGGATGATCACATCACATGTTTCTTCACCATACTTTAATTTTAATTTGCAAGACTTCACCTTTGTTGCTATGCCATATATTGATTAAATGTTAATGGCTCAGAGGCATGCATTGAAAGCTATCACATCAAATATTGCAATGGCAAATTGCCGATATGAAAACATGTAATGAGGACATGTGCAATGAAATGAAGCGATCACATCATTAAATATATATTATATTGGGGATCGGGGAATATTGACATTGTGTTTCCCATATTGCACATCGCACATTCCAGATTCTGAATTGTGATGTGAGAATAATTAAAAATGCGATGAAGCGATTGCGATATCGACGATTTCTAATTGGCAATGCTAATCGGCGATCATAAGCACATGATCTAACATTTCTTGATACGCCGATATGCGATGAAGAGTGGACCCGATAAATTTATGATGAAAATTTAATAACATATCGGATTTGAGACATCGACCCTTTTAAAGTTACGCTCCTACCATTATTTGCGATTGAATGAACGCGATATTTTATAAACTTGATTTGAATTTCACATCGGGTCCGAAATTATGTGGTGATCGCAATATGGTAAAGTCATTTATCGGAGATTGACGATTCATGATAATGGAAGTATACTTAACCACAAACCTCTGATATGCGAAATGCGATATGGCATATGAGTGAAGTAATACATCGGAGATCTTTTATGAACCATTTGTTATCAAAACTACTAAGAGCTACTTCCAATGAAACATTTTGCTACAAATGGTTGTGAAGTGGATGATGTGATATCGGAATGAAATGATTGACGAAGATGAGCAGGCTGAGAATATTGCAAACATTTTCACTGAAGTATCAGCAATATGAAAATCACGTTGAATCTTATAATATTTCTTGAAATTTCAATTGGGTTTTCTGATGGTTGAAAGCAAAGTTAAAAATGCTCAAATTCTCAAAATAAAATTTCCCTGAACCTGTTGCAAATTTGAAATGGGTTTGATGCTTACTTCAAGTTTTGAAAACAAATGAAAACCTGCAATTAAAACAGAAAAAGAATAAAAAATAAACTAAAGAAAAGATAAACTAATAATAGATGAAAATGAACTTGTAAATGCATACCTGGAAGGAAATTGTTTGTAGATTTTACCTCATGAATCTTCAAATTCTTCCTTCGATTTATCAAAATTCTGACTTTGTTCAAAATCATCTCATTATTTATTCTAAATCGGAGTGAGAAATCAGCCTAAATAAGATATGTTTATTCATGTTCAGGAAATATAAAATTTACCAGAAATAAATATGAAACTATGCTTCCTTTTTGAATTGCAATAACAATTTATTACCTCTGCACATTCCGAATTAACTTGAGAAAGATCTGTATTTTTATAGTGACTGTTCAATAATTGCTTTAGTAAATGAATATGATGCATATTGCAACATCAAATAATAAACTAAAGGTTTGAATGGGATAAAGCCACTAATTGTAGAAAAATGTCAAAACAGATTTGAATGTGTGCACACAGCAAAATGGACATCCTAAAAGTCGGCTTAACAAATTTCGAGGAAGATAGTATGAACTTCATATGATTACCACGAAAGGTTAGACTGACTAACAATGATTGAGTCAGAATTAAGCTTATCATAGACAGTCATACATTTCATGGGATAATGAGATCATGAAGCTTTTATATCCTCAAAACCTTTATCATATAAATTTCAGAAGAAAATCTTAGAAGGAAATCCCGAAATTAAGAAAAGTGGCTTTGAGGCGATTGATGCCAAGTGCAACCTTAATTGAATTTAATCAAGAGATTATTCAAAATAGATAGAGTAGAGGTATTGCTGTAAGAAATTTAAAAAAGGAAAGCAAGAATTAAAATTTTCTGATTGGTAGAAAATGTTTTCGATGAACATGTATGAAAATGGCTGATTGCTTTGTTTTATTTGTAATCTATAGAACTATTAAAAATAAATTAACTATATAAAACAAACAAACTAAATTAATTCTACTCCTATTCTAACCATATACTTGAAAAATGACTAGGTATAGTCATATTTCCAATGTAACCATTTTCTCATTTTAATCCCTGCATGTATGTACAATTCAAATGTTAGTAATAAAAATACAAATCTAATTGAACTAAGAAAATTAAACCTGAAATCAGAATGTAAAACTATTGTTATAAGCTTCTCTAAAATCTCCTTCTGATGAAATTTTCTTTCCAATTGAATACCAATTGGATCATAGAAATCTGGATGGATTTCTATTAATAATTGGGAAACGTTCAAAATAGGAGATGAAAGGCCAGATTGTGGATATGAGCTTTTAGATTCAAAGGCCTGAAAGAAATTATTAGTGTTATGTGTAAATGTTAAGCTATTGACAATCTTCCATGAAGGAAAAATTTCCAAATATTTTTCAAATGAATCAAACAAAAATGGATGGAAATCTTTCAAATGAAATGGAAAATTATTAATTAAATTGGATTGGTGGAAAATTTCTAAAAATACATTTTCTTGTTGATATTGCCTTTGAGAAGGTAGAAGCTTTTGATGAAACATTAGCATTGATTGAAATTGAAATTGAAATAGTTTTTTATGCTTTTGATTATTATATAAAACTTCAATTTTCCAACAGGGAAATGTATCAATTGAATGTTTTATAATAAAGTGCTCAATATGCCAGCGTAATGTATAAAAAAATTGAAAAATAAAATCTGAAAATAAATCTGATTTAATACAAAATAAGTGAGGAAACAAAAATAAAAGGAAATCACTGTTGTTACAACTAATGTTACAACACAATTGGGATTGTTTTGAAATAATTTTTTTTTCACAAGGATTGGCCAGAATTATGAAATTTGAGTAATTTTGAATTCCAACTTGTGAATTAGAAAGAGATTTATGATTATGAACAGGAATGAAAGCTTGATCATGATATGAATCATAAATTGGAATATTTTCTTGAATAGTGAAATCATGAAGATGATTATCTGCTTTAAAATGAGGATTAGTTGAAATAATTTCTAAATTGAAATGTTCCTCATTCCCAGATGTTATTTGAATTTTCTTATGAGAATTCTCTTGAGAAAAATAGAAATCAACATCTTCTATGTTAGAGTAATTATCATAAATGACTTGACAAGATTCTTTAGAATTCCCTTCAATCTCATCCAATATATCGAAACAAGGAGGAACAAGAATTTCATGTTCATTAATGGCAAAAGAATGATCATTAATTGCTTCTCTATCTTGATAAAAATTTAATGGTAATTCATTTAGATCAGCCTCTGTATTTTCTGAAATATGATTAACACCAAGAGGGGAAAAATTACCATCATTAAAAATATCAGGATAAAGGGAAAAATGTGAATCTGAAATAACGCATTTAAAAATGTTTCGGTTTGAGAACTCTTATGCATTGTGATCATTGTAAATTTCAGATTCTAGATCATTCCTTTGCGTGTGCATGCTTTCTTGAAGAAGGTTGCTTTGCTGCTCTGATTTTAGCATTTGCTCATTATGAAAAGATTCAGAAATTTGTACAGCAGTTTTCATTTTATTAGTTACTTTGATAGTTGCTTGCACTTGCTAATTTGCAATCTGATTTTCTGAATTTAATGCAGAGAAACTTTCAGATTCCAATGCAGGTCTTTCTCCAAAATTTCTGTTGTTGTCTTCTTGCATTTGATTAGAAATATTTTCCAAGCTTTGTGAAACCTCTTCATCACAATTTATTTACACACCCAAATTGGAATTCTCATTTATATTGGAAGGGGATGGAACAAAGCTTGAACTAATTTCATATGGATCAGTAATAGGAGGAAGAGAATAATTATGTTCAAACCAATCTAGTAATTTTTCTTTCATGGGTTCATCTTTGACATTAAATTTTAAACAATTCAAATGAAGTCGAATATTAAAATCTCTAACAGACTCATTTTCATTTCGAAGATATTGAATTTCATCACATACCTGATCATAATCATAGTGGTCAAATTTACAAACAAAAACTGTAACAAATTGATCCCAGTCGTGAATTGAGGCAACCGGAAGAGTTCTACACCAGTTTCTGGCTTTTGCCGCAAATGTGAGAGTAAAAATTCTGCATAAAATGCCTTCATCAATTCCTTTAAAATCATAATTTGAAACATTTTTAATAAATTGAAGGACATGATTAAAAGCAGAAGAATTTACCTCATCATTAAACGTTACTTAAGACAAGAGTCTTACCACTTCGGGAGGAGTATTGGAAGATGCACGTCCATGGATACAACTCCAAATTGGAAGTTTAAGAGGAGCCATCGTGATTAAATAAAATGTTAAAATTGAAAAGACTCCAACAGAAAACAAGTTTCAGGCCCTCCTTCTAGCGCCAAAAATGTTGAAGCCTCGAAAATCGCTGCTACAACATTAGGGGATAACCACCCGGTCCGGACCTTAATACAGCTCCTTTTCCGTTTATGATAGTGGCTCCAACTGGTTTAACTAGGTCCAGTTACCTTTTCCCTATCGCTATTGGTTTACGATGTATCGTTAACTACCAATAGACAGGGATATCAGATCAATTCTTCTTGCTGATCAGGCAAGAGAATGACCCTTAAGCTGATTTGGGTTCAGCCAAACCACAACTAAGATTTTGCCTCTTTGAGAAGAGGACTTAAAAGAATGTAAATTTAATCTAATTGCAAACTTATTCTATAATGCAAGAAAAAATAAACTAATCTAAATCCTATCTCAATCGGGTAGATGAAAATCTAACCCAACTAAGAGCAAGATAATTAAGTAATGAGGATTAAAATATGTCTAGCTTTTAATTAATGTCAAACCAACGAAGAAATTCAATTTAGCTCACATTTGTGAGTACCAAAACATATTCTATTGAGACCATTTGACTGAAATAATAAATCAACAACACTCCGGAAGAAATTCACAAAAATGATATTGATTATCAAATCAATAAAGTCAATAATTAAACAATAATATGTGGAAGAAATTCAGAACATATTATTATTTAAAAAATCAGTTTTGTAAGACAGATTTCTGAGCAAATCGTTACTCAGAAATCAGAGTTAAATCCATAAGAACAGAGATACATAACAATTTGAGACAAATTATCCATATCAACAGAAATGCCAAAACATGAATAAAATGAAACAACAATTTTATTAAAATAAAAATGAAACTGGTATTTGATATAGAAATGCCAAAAATACCAGTTAATTGAATCTGCTTCTCTAATCCTGGTCTCTAACAGTACTTTACATTACTTGAATTTCTGCTTTCAAGACTAGAGCTGCAGAAATGCAAACTCTGCCCATCATGCATAATTCAAGACATAAAGAAAAACCCTCAATAATGTTTAGATTTGAAATTTTTCTCTCCTTCCCATCTACAACTCTAAACCCCTATTACAGAAATGCTTTTAGAAGTCTGGAATTGCAGAGGAGAGCAGCCCCTCTGGTATTCCATTCTGCAATCTCTTATTTATAATATTTGCAAATGAATTCTTGAGATGAAAGTTTATTGAAGAAAATCTATCCAATCACTTTTATTTGCTCAAAAATTCCAATCTTGTAATTGCTGGAGCATTATCATTGATTAAGATCTTTTCTTCATATCTCTTCTACTGTTTTCCTACAAAAAGAAATCAAAATAAATTAAAATGCAATTAATAAAAGCAAAATATCATTTCTGGCATTTAAAACAAATCCAATCAAATTCTATTTGAATAAATAATTGAAAATAAAATATAAGCTTTCTATTGATGCCTGGGATGGTTTAATTGGCCAAGGATATTATTGAGGAATGGATCTGCAATTAGAAGAGGCTTGGACAAATGAAAATGTAGAAAATATATCAGAAAATTTGATTTTGCTTTATAAATTCAGAGCTTGATTTTCTGCATGATTTTTGACCCAATTAATGACCAAATCTATTAGTGGAACCTCCTCAGAAATGTTCTCCTTGATTTTATCTTTCCAATGAGTCATCCCGGGCATCATTTGGCCAAGTAAAACTCATTCTATGAGCTTCCAAAGTTGATGAGTCAAATCTGGCATAAATCTGGAAATTCTGTTGCTGGGCTAAAAATCAGAATTTTTAATTAGAAATTTAATCCTAAATTAGATTCTAATTATCTAATAATTAATTCTAAATTAATTATTAACTAACTAATATATACAATTAATTTTAATTAATTATCATCTAATTTAGAAATTAATTAAGTTACAAAATTAAATTAATATACGAATGATTTGAAAAAGTTAATTTAAATATGATTAATATTATAATTAAAGTTATATTAAAATTATAATAAACATTATAATTATAATATAATTATTATAATATAAAAATATAAAAATTAATTTACAAACCATTGGAATCAATCCAAACCCAAAATCCATAAAACAAACCATTGAAATCAATCAAAACTCATTAATTCATCCATGTAAGTTTGTAGAAGGATATGGTGAGTGGAATGTGAGGTGAGGGTGACGTGAGGTGAAAAAAAAAAACTTTATATTAAAAAAAATTTTAACACATCGCATATCGCAAGAACCTTGGATCGGAGTTTTTTAAATGTGCATGTTCTAAAAATTGCGATGGATCCGAAATTGCGAAATTGCGATCTCAAGGGGACCGCGGATGGATTCGAATTTTACATCACATTCCATGGATCTCAAATTTTATCCGTGATCCGCGATGAATCAAATTATGACCACGCATCCGCGAAGATCTTAATATAGCATGAATTTATCCGCGATGGATTTGAAATTTGGCGATTTGCTATCCGCTACGTATCTGACCCGCGTATTTGCGATTCCAGCGGACCGAAATTTGCATCCGGTGATTCATGGCGAATCTGTGATTTGCGACCTGGTGATTTGGCGGCTTTCTCTTAATTTGTGATTTGCGATCTGCGATGGATCTGAAATTTGTGATTTGCGATCTGCGATCTGCGACGAATCTGAAATTTTCGATCTGCGATCTGCGATGAATCTGAAATTTGCGATCTGCGATCTGCGACGGATTTGAAATTTGTGATCTGCGATCTGCGACAGATCCGATGATGTAATTTTTTTTTTTTTAATTTTTTTTTGGTTTTATTTTAATGATGTTTAGTTTAGCTATGAAATTTTCTAAACTACAGCCACTCCGAAAAAGAATAAAAAAATAGCATTTTTAACCCAGACTAGAAAAATGATGGTACTTTAAAGGAGTACCATTTTAAAACCGGTTGACCAAATGAGGCGAAACAAGCGTGAATGGGAGGCTTATAAAAAATTGATTCAATCAAAACAAGAATCCAAAGAAAATGAAAAATTAACAAAAGCGTAGGATAATCAACTAAAATAACAATCCTAAAAGGTGTTTAGCCAAAATTTTATAAAAAGGGTCTCCATTATTTGAAGTGAACAAGTCAAAAATGGGGGGGTTGTGTTTTACCACAACATAACCATATATATATATATATATATATATATATATATATATACTTTTCATGTTTTAATCCTTACTTTTTTAAAGTCTTTATAACCTGAAAGTGGGTTCCCCAGGGAGTGAATATCCACAACTATAGAAAAAATTGAGTATAAAAATGAGGCTAAAGCATGGGAATAATAAGACTATAGCCATTAATTTCATGAAGTTATCAAAATTATCAGTACGATATATGCATACATGCATACAAATATTGTAACCATATAAAACTTCTTATAACACCATATACTGAAAAAAAAACATATTGACAATAATCTTGTAGATTTCAAAACCTTAATATATGCCTACTGTCATGCACTCACACATTATGAACACAAAAAAATATATTGAAATGTAAAACTTACTATAGCATCACATGATAGCATAAAAATATGTATTTTGAAATGATGTCATCTCTATACCCATTATCTCTCCTCGGGACCCCACCTACTTACATAAAATTTAAAAGTTTTAGAGGTTTATTATTCATTCTTTTCAAAAGGTAGAATCGTAGTAATAGCAAAATTATTTGCGCAACATTTTTATATAAGTGACTCAAAATTTGGTGACACCAGAGGGAGGGTTTTATGGAACGTTACTAATATGGAAAAATGTACACAAAATTTTACACATGACATGAAACTCAACGTCACATACAAGATACAAAAATGTATTAGTTTCTATTGGAAATATCATCAATCCCGTAATTAAAATAGTTCTATAAGGTCCATTTATGAACTCAAACCATGTGAACATGCCAAATATAGCTTTTACCATATTTTCATGAATACTTCATTGATATTCATGTACATTTTTAAAAACAAGAAATCAAAAATATATGGACCACATTTTATTGAATGAGTCATTTTCCTATGACATTACAGTGTTAGCTAGTTTCTTTCAAGCCGCAGCAGTCTTGATTGGTGGATATGTAGCTCCAAAAGGAATTCTTATGTGCTTCCCCAAGTATTTATATTATTAATGATCCAAGCGGGGAGGTATGACCCGATTGAAAATATATAAATTTTGGGAGAAGGAGAGACAAAGGGAAGAAGAAATTAGTGCATTTTTATGCTACCAAAATATCTCCCAAGGAAATTTTTTTTCTTTGCGAGGAAGGGTTCCACATTTTGAAAAAATTTCCACATTCTTCATTGAGAGAGGAAGATCATTGGAAGAATTCTATCCTTGTTGAGGGATAGAGAGCACCATTTCTCATCTTGTTTCTATCCAAGTTTTTTTAATACTTTCACATTGTATCTTTATCACTATCAGCTAAAGAGGGTTTTCCATTTTTATTTGTCTAGTTTGTCTTCCATTGAATTTTTTACCTTTGATTGCTCCAAGTGTATTATATATTCTTTGTTTCTCCAGCATTAATATAGAATTTTTATTCCTTGTATGACCTCTAATATTTTCTGTCAGTGGACTTCTTTGTAGGTAATAACTAACTTGTGAAAGGAAATGGAATTTGGGACACTATTTCACTAAATTCTGCACCACATAATAAAGACTCCACTATTTGTTTTCTAATGTTGTTAGTTGTTTGCGGGATTTTTTTATTTTTTATTTGTATTGATTTTAATGTGAGAACACCCTATGCATTTTGTAGGCTACCCCCATGCCTTGTGTGATTGTAATTGCACTCTGTTTATTTTTCTAGGCCACCCTTGTGGGTATCAAAAAATCACACACGACTATCCTTGCGACTATGTGGAAAGAACCCGCGAACATTACAAAAAAAAATAATTTAATTGTAATTTCCATTTTTATTGAGTGGTAGGAAACCTTTGGTGAAATTCCTTCACTTCTACTAATTTTCTTCATATTAGTGTTATGGGAAAAGCTACCCTAAGGTTTCGGTTTAGGTAACTAATAGAGCGGATGGCGTATCATCACAATAAGCACTCTAATTATTAGTTTTTATGAGTGAACTAGAAAATTGAGGATAAATGAACTTACCAATTTGTCCTACATTTGGGGTCAATCCCGCAGGCTGCAAACCCTCTCCTATTCCTTGTGCTCTAGAACCTACAAATCAATGAAGAAAAAGCACAAAAACTAGTTTCATAGCATATACGTCCCAGATGTCAGCATATTAGCATATATAATCTTATAAAAATAACATGAAATAAACCATTCAAGATCATTCAACATGTATAGGAGACAAATAACACATAGACATAAGGAACAAGAAAATGCATCTTTTATTGATAATATGTAAATAGAAAGTGGATAAATCACCTTCAATCTACCACAAATTCAAGAGAAACCATCCTCTAGATTTGTCCAACCCTAGCCTCACAAATATTCTTCCATAAATGACATACAAAGGATGTCACAGAAAGTGGGGGTGATCATCATAAGGAAACAAGGGTTTCCTGTACTTGGGAAGTGCATGAGGCACAAGTAAATATCAGACTTGATCAAGGCTATAGCAAGCTATAATATCAATAGCATTCTCTGTCTCCTCCTTTAGGTCATTCCATTGAGGTGTATTTATACTTCCTCAAATTATTTTTTTCAGTTGGGGAATAGTTACGCCACGGGATGGGGTAGTTAAGTTACATGAAAAAACCGTAAACCCCTCCTCACTAATAGGGAATTTATATATTTTTTAATATTTCAAATAGCATATGTGGGTCAGCTATAGACGGACCCACGTCTGCAGGTAAAAAAAACTGGGCAGAGTCATGTATGGATCTTAAAATACTATTTTTTAAGAAGTGTGACCAAGTTTGAATGGAAGGGTTTCCCAAGACCAATGCATAAGTCATCAAGTATATAGAGGTGATAGATGAAACTATAAAAATTATAAGGGCTTTATTTTTCATTACTGAATACTTAATTAGAGATTTTTTTCAAGTTTTCTGCCATGTGGATGACTTGTTTATTTTCTTTAAGTTGGTATATTTGGACAAAGAGTGGTGTTTGTTAGAAAGAGAGTAGGTCCTTTTACCTCACACCATTTTTTAATCCTATAAGGAGCCTAACTTTTTTATAAAAGAACTATTTTCCATCTCCCTATAGGATTGGAAATTATCACATAATGGAGTAGGCATCCATTTATGCACATTATTTCCTTTTCGTAAAATAGATTGGGACTAGGAATGGTGTAAATACGAAAGAGAGTAATATTTTTCCTCTTGCACCATTTTGAAAACCTCCAAGGAATCCCAGTCATTTCTAAAATCACTACCTTCCATATCCATTTTGGACTGGATCATTCACAGCTAGTGTAAATATGAGGAGTAAGAATCACATTATATTCATATATTTTCCATTTTCAAGTCACAACGTGCATAGTATAAATAGGGAGATATTGTAACATATTACACAATATCCATATTTTTTGCGAACACACACTGTATGTTCGCCATTCAGACATCACTAACACACTAATTTCATCTAAACATATACAAAGTGTGCGCGATTCCCTCTTTCACCATTTGCAGATCCTGTAGGGAATTGGAAATTTTACTTAGTCTATATTAATTTAATCTTTCACACCTTAAATAAAAGTAAGACTCCTTAAAAGTAAAATTAAGTTTAACTCTTTTGATTTCCCCGTAGGGGTCACAAAATAATTGATACTTTAAGTTAGTAACAAGGGATTAGGAATCCAAATAACTTGCCTTGGTTATTTCTCATTTAAAAATAGTTGTAATTTTATGGAGATTAAAATCCTCTAGAATCTAGTGGAAAAAATCTAGTGATGTGAATAAATCCATAAAGGGGGAAAGACTTAACATGTGGATTATTTTGGGAATCCTTGAATATCTTAATTCTTGATACGGGCTCTAGGTCCAATGTTCCTAAGTTGAAGTATATATTCTATCATCCCAAACCATGTGGAGGTATCTTAGTTTTCAAAACTAGGGAATATTTCCCTCTAGGTGGCAGGTGTGGTAGCACTTGCACCTGGAGCGGATTACGAACAATTTCTAGAACCATCACCATTTTATTTGGGTTGTGTCCCTAGTATGCCTTGTTATAACCCTCGATAGTTACATTTTTTTTTTTTTCAGCTAATGTTTTGACAACCCACTATCATAAAAACCTTTGAAAGGTTCAGTTATTGTTTCAGCATGCTACGAGAAAATTTGACCTGAGCATGCAGGCTTTGTTTAACCCAGTAGATCATAGGATGATACACCCATATGTGAGTGTGTGATCATAAGAATATGAAGATGTCTAGCAATTTATTCCTATCCATGAAAAAAATGCATTCAACACTCATTCCATATTCTTTAAAAGAAGGGTTAAAAGATCAATACTTGTCACCCTTGGAGGTTGGAGTCATCTCTTGAGCTCGATTCCAAGAAAACCTCATTTCCACTTGAATATCACACTTCCTCTTGTAATAAGTACCCTGGAAACATGTAAAACCAAGAAAACCAACAAAAGGCTTTTGAAAAGGGACTATTAGTTTGAAAACAACATGCACTAGTGTAAAATATGATTTTGATTGGATATATAGGAAAGTATTATATAGATACATTAATCCAAAATGATGGTATAAGAGATCTATACCTCCAAAAAAATCATACCTCTTCTCCAAATAGCAGCATGACCTCCTCCTATAAGGTAATAAATAATATCAGTCACATAAGAACAATATTCTAGGTAAAAAAGAGTATAGTTCTCTCAAGATTCATAATTTACCATCACTAACTAGACTAACCCTTTAGAATCACTGGTATAAATAGAATTAGAGGATTCTCTTAGAAGATGAATCCAGACACTTGGGATGAAGAGAAGTTTAGAATCCTATCTAATAATAAACCCAAGACAACTTGACTCGATGATCCTTTAATCTAAGCACATAGGGAAATAAATATTCTAGAAACTTGGCCATCATCAGTTAGAGAGGACATAGAAATGAAGGAGGTTTTCACTAGTATGAGAAGGGTTCCTAGAGAATACAAATATATTCACCTTGATCAACACTCTATCCTAGTGAATATGCATAAAAATGGCTAGAAACAAGGATGAGGCACAAACAGAAAAGTCATTAGTATGAATTCTCATGAACATTGACTCTAAGGAGGAAATTAGGTTGATAAGAGATACCCCCTAATGCATGAGGTCAGAAGAGTAAACAATGGTAGAAATGCATTAGAGAAAGTATGGGAGATTGAAATGGGTTGAAGGATACATGAATACAAATCTATATCAGAGGAACTTGAATGTTGGAGCCTCAACTTTACTGATAACATCGCCAAGGTAGGCTTACACATACTCTGTCATAAAGAGATATTGAACATGGCCATTGAACATAAACTACAGATCCATGACATGAAATGAAATAACATGGCCATGAGAATTACATAATGGATCCATGTGACACATGAGAAATATCATAAGCATGAGAAAATATGGTGTGGATATTTTTCATAACATACATTAGGAGGAATATGGATGCATACTAGAAAAATGTTTCTCAGAATAGTCCTTAATGTACATAAATGATACATAATTGAAACACTTCCTGGGAAGGGTTCCATATAAGAGTTAGATATAACTAACCTAGGGTCTTCAAAATAAACTCAATGGTACAAATCTAAAACATGAAAATAGGTGTGTTGATGTCAAGAATTGTAGAAACTATCTAATTATTTCTCAATGAGGTCTAAAAATGATGAAACTGGACCCCAAGGTACCTAGTACAATCCACTTGGTGCGAATATATGAGTTGAGGCCGAACACTCACATACTAGACTAATCATAATTCAATGATGTAAACCCATTCTCGATCACAAGGAATCCTTCTACTAAGGTATGCAAGCTCCAAGGTACTACTAGTTCCTAGGACAAACTCCTAGATAATTAGGAGAAGTCAATAGGAGAAGGTTCGTTCAATGAGGACCTTGATGTATACCCTATCAACCAACACAGAACAAACCAAGAGATGAAGTGAATAGATGAAGTCATGAGATAATTAAGTACAACTAATAGAGGGATGACTAAAAAAAAGGGTCAACGAGGAATGCAGATGGCTAGCACAAGCTAAGACTTTGATTCAATGCATAAAGGCACAATGTGAAATTTTCTTGAGAACATGAGTAATGAGCAGTACATGATATCATGTAACGACATTAGAGGAATTGAAGCATGTTTCAAAGTGACTAGAGGAGATACCAACCAGAGGATTCGATAGAGTCATACGTATGGTATGGATCCTCAGCATGATAAAACCCAATTTTTAGATAATGATGTAGATAGGTGTCATGTTCAAGGGGGACGTGACTAACACTTCCATTTTGATGAAAAAAATAAGTAAATTTTCCCTTCCCATTTAATTTTTTAGTCTCCTTCATTTTTTAATGAGAAAGAAAGAGAAGGAAAGTATGCTTAATAGGTTGCTTTTGTAACTTTTGACGAGGCTGGAAATAAGATACAAGTACGCTCATACACTTTTCATGGTTTAACGAGTTTTGAGAATGGAAAACTGATCACTCACTGACCTTAAATTTAAGTAATGATAAATAATATAAATTTTTTAATGTAGGTTTTAGGAGCATGAAAATACTGTAAATTAAGCTTGGGATTTTCATAATTTAAGGAGTCATGAAAAGATGACCAAAATAAAATCAATGTTTTCATGTATTAATGAGGATGAAAAAAAGGCTTAAAGCATCGTAGTGCCTTTCATGGTTAACGAAAAATAAGAAGGTAACAGAAGAAGCTCACCCTATATAAATGAGTGGTATAAAGGTAGAAATTAGTTCTATTATGATGGAACCAGTCACAACATAAAGAGGTATAGAGGTTGAAAAATAAGTCCACTCACCACAATGGATCATTTAGGAAAGGCTAGGTTACCAAGTAAAAGTGAATGATAGGCCAAGTAGATGATGAAAATGATGGTAAAATGAAACTAGGCCCTATTAGCATGCATAAAATATGATAATAAAAATAGGTAATCATGAGGGATAACGTGTGGAATCCTCATGGGTTAATGTGACAAAGAAGAGAAAAATAAGGCTGAGATTCTGAGTCACAGTGGGTCAAAAGGAGGCATTCTTATAGAGAGTAAATCAAATACTACATGGAAACAAATAAACAAAGGAGGGGGTAATATATGGTATTAATGATCATGTAGGCTCTACTTCCAAGCTAGGACATGCATAAGAATGACGCTAATCTTGCAGCTTGACGGGTTTAGACTTAAGGCACAATGATATCACTGACAGTAACAAATCTGAAAAAGATGGAGATTATACGTACCTTTATATGACAAGTTCAAAGAGACACAGCTAAGGTCCAACTGATGCCACAATAAAAATACCACCATGTCTTATAAAACCCATCCAAAATAACTAGACCCATTTTTAAATACCATAATGAATGAAACAAAACATTCAGTACCATCAAGGAAGAAATAAATCCCTGTCATTTCATTTGTCAACCCAAGGGTTTCGTAAGGTTGTGAAGCATGCATGCACTATATGTGCTATAAATTTTCTTTCATTTTAGATCAATCTAACTACAAAATAATGAAAAACAGTTCATATAATCTATGAAATCAAATAATGAAAATGAAATTCAACTAACCTATGAAGTGAAATAATGAAAAGAAAGAAAACAAATTCAAAAGAAAATATAGTGCATGCAATCACACTTGCAGGAATTGAAATTTAAATCTAAGAAAGCACTTCAAAACATGTAAAGGAAAACAACTAAGGTATGTTCAGTCACTCCAAAATCCAATAGAATATGTTAGGTCCCTATATTACCAGTATAGTCCCTTATTTTTAGTAGTGTAACCCCTTTATTGTTATTATTGTACCCTTGTAACCTCTATTTTGTTATTATTGTGCCCTTAAATTATTATTGTTAGGTCAGCTAGGATTACATTATGGCCCACTAGGATTACATTATGGTCCCATGGACTCCTATATATAGAAAGAAGGTTTCGTAAATTGTATCATCAAAGAATTTTTCATTTATGTAATGTAATGGAGGTTTTCCCCTGGAAGTGACTCATTTATAAGGTGTTGATATCTCTTTTCTTCTATTTTTGGAGCTGGTTACACAACATTTGGTATCAGAGCTTTGGATTCTAGGGTTTCGCTGCTCCAAAAAGGTCATTGTGGAATTTTCGCTATAAATTTTTTTTTATGAAGTTACAGAAGCTGAAATTTTTAGGATGCAAAGCCAAAATCTTGAGGAAGATCTTCTAAAAATTTTAGAGCTTGGTTCGCAATACTTACAGAGATATGGTCTATGGAAGTTAGGTCTTTGTTCAGGCTCCTAAACAGGTCATCATGGAATTTTCGCTATAACGTTTTTTATACGAAGGTTCAGAGTCTGAAATGTCTAGGGTACGAAGCTAAAATCCTGAGGAAACTCATAAAAAATTTTTAGAGCTTTATTCACAACATTTTCGGAGATATGATCTATGGAAGGTGGTGCTTTTTCAGGCTCCTGAATTTCATCTCAAAGAGGTGATCGTGGGAAAAGTTCAATAACTCTCTCTCTGAGCATCGGATTGGAGTGCCGTAAAAATTGGTTGCAATTACATGGAATTTAGTTTCTTGGCTATCAATTTTAGAGGCGAATGACTAAACAGTGACACGTGGCAAGTCGTACAAGTTCTCTCCACTTAACGAGTCCATAATTAGGTCATTGTGGGAGATTGGACATAGCTTTGTCTTCGAGAATCCAAATTAGGTCAGAACTGTGGCATTCAAAAGAGAATTCATAGTGCTACTTTAGTGCTGAATTTCAGATATTGAAGAGCTACAATCATAGAGATAATCAAATTTCAATATCGAGCTCCTCAAAATCATGAAAAAGGTGTGTATTTTTTTTCCGAATTGCATAAGTCTTGTTGAGAAATCAATTTTAATTGATTCCAAGGGCATATTGTAGAATAGATATCAGTATTGGGTTCTAAAAAATGCCCCGTAAAAATAATTCAACACCCATTAAGCCTTCAGAAGCCTCTACTATGACTCATGAAGATGAAGAATTGCAACATGATCTATCAAAATTACAAGAGCAAGTGCACCAAATTTCGCTCTCGCAAAGAGCAACAAAAATGAAATGGAATTTTTAATAGCAAGGGGAAGCAAAGATGGAGCGGTGTAAGAATAAATGTGTATAATGAAGAAAGACGTGAAATATAAGATAGATGATATGGAAGCTAGTAAGGAATCTAAAATGGAAACATGAAGAATCTTCTAAAAGTGTATTTAGGAAGGTTTGACAAAGTTGATACAAGAAATGTTTCCTAATGTGAAAAGATAGTAGAGGAAACTCATGATGAGAACAAAATAAATGTTAATCGTGATTTTATAAACTCTAATGTTGGCAGGAAGAACCACCATATTCCAAAAATGGATATGAGGAAGTTTGATGGAAAGGATCCTGTAACATGGATACTATAGATGGAGTAATCTTTTGATCTCCATAATGTGAAAAACACACAAAAGGTACGCATTGCAACTTTACATTTAGAACAAAATGCATTTGTATGGTATCGATGACTTTTCTCCAGTAAAAAAATTGTCACTTGGTCAACTTTTACGGAGGAAATGATAGCACATTATGAGGATACAAAGAGCAACACCTTCTTTAGCGAATTGATAAATCTCAAACAAAAGGGTTTAGTGGGGGAGCACATTGAGAAGTTCCAAAAATTGAATATAAGGGTAACTGATATTCTAGAGGAACACAGGATTGATCTCTTCATAGGCACTTTAAAGGATAACATCCAACATGAAGTTCCCGTTTTGGAACCTGATTCATTGGAGAAGGCATTCAGGTTGGCAAGAAAAGTTGAATGTAAAATTATGGCGACAAGGAAGCCTACCACTCAATTCTATAAAGAAGGAAGTGTTTCTACGCTTAGATTTCCACAACCTACAAGGTTGACACCACAACAATTGGAAGAAAAAAGAGCAAAAGGGCTTTGCTACAGTTGTGATAGAAAATACACTAAAGGCCATAAGTGTGCTGAGAAGAAATTATTTTACATAGATTGTGAAGAAGAAGAAGAAAATGAACAAGAAGAGGATATACACCAGGAACCACCCCTAGAAGAGGAAGAAATGAATCCCACCATATCGTGTAATGCACTGGCAGGAATTACCACTCCTCAAACTCTCAAGATAGAAGGACATATAAAGAAGAAAAGGGTAATAGTGTTGATTGATTCAGGTAGCACCCATAATTTTATTCATTATAAGGTAGCCAAGGAATTAAATTGTTTCCTATACCCAGCACCAGAATGTCAAGTGATGGTAGCAAATGGAGGAACTATAAATTGCTCTGGAAAATGCCATAATATCAAGCTAACCATGGGGGAATATGTATTGACTAGTCCAATGCTTTCCATTCCTATGGGAGGTGCTGATGTTGTACTAGGAGCACAATGGTTACAATCTTTGGGGACGGTAGCTTTTAATTTTCAAGAACTTTTCTTGAAATTTTTTTCAGAAGGAAAGGAAGTCGAATTACGGGGTATTGAAGGGAAGCCAGGAAGGATAATAAGCTCTAATGTCATGACAAAGCTTCTAAAGAAAGAACAAAAAGGCATAATTGCACAATTATGCTCACTAGAAGTTCCGACATCAAAATCATCTATTTCTGCAGATCTCCAACAAGTCTTGGACAATCATTCCAAGGTGTTTGAAACTTCCAAAGGACTCCCACCTATTCGTGATCATGATCATGCTATTCATTTGATTCCAGGAAGTGTTCCTCCAAACATCAGGCCTTATAGACATCCTTACGTCCAAAAGAGCGAAATTGAACGTATGATTGCAGAAATGTTAGAGGCGGGTATAATTCAACCTAGTCAAAGTTCTTTCTCTGCTCCTGTAGTATTGGTACACAAGAAGGATGGATCATGGCGACTGTGTCCGGATTATAGGGAGCTCAATAAGCTCACCATTAAAGATAAATTTCCCATTCCTGTGATTGATGAATTATTGGATGAATTACATGGAGCAATTTATTTTACCAAGTTGGATCTTCGTTCAGGATATCATCAAATTAGAATGAAGATCGAAGATATTCCAAAAAAAACATTTCGAACTCATGAGGGTCATTATGAATTTTTGGTCATGCCTTTTGGCCTTACCAATGCACCTTCTACATTTCAAGGGTTGATGAATTCCATTTTCAAACCCTTCCTTAGAAAATTTGTGCTAGTATTTTTTGATGATATACTAATCTACAACAGGTCTTGGAAGGATCATGTTAAACATGTTGATAGGGTGCTCAAACTATTGCAGGAGAAACAATTATATGCAAAAACATCCAAATGTTTCTTTGGAGTACAAGAGGTGGAATATTTGGGTCATATTGTATCTCACGAGGGTGTTAAGGTAGACCCTAACAAAATTAAAGCTATTAAGGAATGGAAAGTCCCCACAACCATAAAGAAGTTGCGAGGATTTCTCGGGTTAACAGGGTATTATCGCAAGTTTGTTAAGAATTATGGGAGAACAGCAGCACCTCTAACAACATTATTGAAGAAAGATGCATTTTCATGGACTCCTGAAGCAACTAAGGCCTTTGAACGTCTTAAGGAGGCAATGTGCCATGCACCGGTCTTAGCTACGCCAGACTTCACAAAAAACTTTATTATGGAATGTGATGCCTCAGGAAATGGAATTGGTGCAGTTTTAATGCAGGAAGGAAGACCCATTGCTTTTGAAAGTCGTCCAATCAAAGGAAAGTATTTACAGAAACCTATTTATGAGAAGGAAATGTTAGCAATACTGCATGCACTAAAAAAATGGAGAACTTACCTAATGGGAAGACACTTCAAGGTAAAAAATGATCATGATAGTCTTAAACACTTTTTGGAACAAAGACTATCTTCAGAAGAGCAACAAAAATGGGTCACAAATATGTTGGGTTATGACTTTGAAATAATCTACAAAAAGGAAAGCTAGCCACAGTATGTACCCCCAAGAAAGAATGAAGAGGTGGAAGCATTTCTTTGTGCCATTTCTATTATCCAAACAGATTGGATAACTGAAGCAAGAGATGAATGGAAGAAGGACAAAGATGTATGGGCACTCATTCAAAAGTTGCAACAAGATCCTAGTACATCTAATACATTTAGTTGGAAAAATGATTCCTTATGGTACAAACATCGTTTATATCTTTGTAATAATTCCAAACTAAAAAAAAAGATTCTTCTGGAATTGCACATAGGGTGAAGAAAGAATTTTTTTGGGATGGCCTTAAATCTGATATTCAAAAGTTTGTGGCGGAATTTTTGGTTCTCCAGCAGAATAAAGTCAAGACAATTAAGACCCCGAGACTTCTACAACCTTTATCCATTCCAAGTCAACATTGCGAGGAGATTTGAATGGATTTTATCACAGGTTTACCTAAGTCCGAAGGAAAGAGTGCCATCATGGTGGTAGTTGATAGATTTACCAAGTATGCACACTTTTGTGCATTATCTCATCCATTTAAAGCAAGTATAGTTTCTACTACATTTATGGACAGAATTCAAAAGTTACATGGAAGCCCAAGGGTTATTGTAAGTGACAAAGATCCCATTTTTACTGGAAATTTTTGGATAGATTTATTTTCTTGTTTGGGTACTCAATTAGCTCATAGCTCATGTTATCATCCTCAATCTGATGGTCAAACTGAGATAGTAAATAAATGTTTGGAAGGATATCTTCTTTGTTTTGTATCTGATAAACAAGCACAATGGGTCAAGTGGTTGCCTCTCGCTGAATGGTGGTATAACACTTCCTTCCATACTGCAGCAAAGATGACCCCATTTATGGCACTTTATGGAGATCATCCACCATCTATCACATCATCTTTAAGGGAAAATTTGAAGGTTCAAGCAGTGGAATATCAAATTGAGCATCAGCAAGAAGTTCTCCAACTCTTAAAGGATAACCTAAATTTGGCACAAAATCGAATGAAACAACAGGCAGATCAACATCGCAGCGAGAGAAGTTTTGATGTAGGATATTGGGTATTTTTACGGCTACAACCATACAAAAAAATGTCCCTCAAGCAACCTAAGAAGGATAATAAATTATCGCCAAAGTACTATGGTCCTTACAAGGTGTTGCAAAAGATTGGTACTATGGCATACAAATTAGAGCTTCCTGCTTCTTCGCGAATGCATCCAATTTTCCATGTTTCATGCTTAAAAAAGGTTATAGGTGAAAATCTTCCAGTTCAAACAATACTTCCAAAACTTGATGAGGAAGGAAAAGTCTTATTGGAACCTGAAGCGGTCACAAAAACAAGAACTCGACAGCTACGGAATCAATCAATTTCAGAGCATCTCATCAAGTGGAAGAACTTACCCACTGAAGATTCTACATGGGAGGATGAGAAGTTTATACAAAAGCACCCAAAGCTACTCAAGCGTTGAGGACAACACTTTTTTGAAGGAGAGGGGCATGTCAGGTCCCTATATTACCAGTATAGTCCCTTATTGTTAGTAGTGTAACCCCTTTATTGTTATTATTGTACCCTTGTAACCCCGATTTTGTTATTATTGTGCCCTTAAATTATTATTGTTAGGTCAGCTAGGATTACATTGTGGCCCACTAGGATTACATTATGGCCCCATGGACTGCTATATATAGAAAGGAGGTTTTGTAAATTGTATCATCCAAGAATTGTTCATTTATGTAATGTATTGGAGGTTTCCCCCTCGAAGTGGCTCATTTCTAAGGCGTTGATATCTCTTTTCTTCTATTTTTGGAGCTATTTACACAACACAATCACCCTCTTGAGATGATGTATAAGCAATCGATTATACTTTAGTCTTTAAATATAGGAAAGCAATTAAAGCATGCAAAAGGAAAACTCAATGATTGCATAAGTTAGGTATTCAAGTATTCAATCTAGAAATATGATAAAATCACATTCTTTAAGAATACCCTGTTATACAATTGAATGGGGATCTAAAAAATAATGTAAAAGCATGTAAAATTAAAGCTCAATGATTGCATAGGTTGAACATTCAATCACCCAATTTGGAAGTATGACAAGTCACCTTCTTGGCTTCATATTTTATTCAATTATACAATGAATTGATAATTTGATCTAAGAAAGTAAATAACAGAACATGAAAGGAAACTAAATAAATATGAGCTCTATTGCCTCAAACTTAATCCAATTTGCAAATAGATAAATCGTTCCTATTGAAATGTTTTTAGAAATAAAATATTACACAGTCATTTTAAAACTAACACTAAGAAGGAAAATAAACTTTAATCTATAAAAAAAAGTAAATCTCACGGAATTTAGGTAGATAATGTAAAAGTATGAGAGATGGTAAATTGAGATGCTCCATATGTAAACAAAACCAGGTCAAAATGAAGGAACATTCATGAGTAAGGTGCCACAATCTAAAAAATAATACAATTATACAATAATACACCCAATTATACAATTCAATGAGGATCTAAAAAATAATGTGAAAGCATGTAAAAGTAAAGCTCAATGATTAAATAGGTTTAACATTCAATCACCCAATTTGGAAGTATGACAAGTCACCTTCTTGGCTTGATCTTTTATTCAATTATACAATGAATTGATAGTTTGATCTAAGAAAGTTAATAACAGAACATGAAAGGAAACTAAATAATTGTGAGCTCTATTGCCTCAAACTTAATCCAATTGGAAAATAGATAAATCTTTCCTATTGAAATGTTTTTAGAAAGAAAATATTACACAGTCATTTTAAAACTAATACTAAGAAAGAAAATAAACTTTAATCTATAAAAACAAGTAAATCTCACACACTGGCTGGTTCGAAATGCGTCGACACAAATTTCTCCATTGTGATTTTCACTGAAAGATTTGATAAATAAATCTCACACAATTTAGGTAGATAATGTAAAAGTATGAGAGATGGTAAATCGAGATGCTCCATATGTAAGAAAAACCAAGTCAAAATGAAGGAACATTCATGAGTAAGGTGCCACAATGAAATGGAGGTGGAGTGAAGGTGATAATATGGAAATATAAGTGAAAATGTAATGGAAGTAAATGAAAATTTCAAGGCCCAACATACCCCCCAACTGAAGCTATTGCATGTCTTCGTGCAACCTATTACATTAATTCTTTTTTATCCTTGAGCTTTGACTTAAATTTGCATGATATCACTTTATAACTTCATACTTTTGCAAAGTGTTTTTTTTCTTTTCTTCCTCAATTGCAACATGGTTGGTTCTTGTGTTACAACCATATTTTGTTGTTGCATTCAATTTTTATCTTTGAAATTTGCATAATGATAATTTGATTATTGTTGCAAAGTATATTTCTATTGGATTGCATCATGGTTGGGTCTTGTGTGACAACCGTGATTGTGTTTGTATCCGGTTATCTTTTGAGTACTTTTGAAAATCCATTGTATGCTCATAATAATAATGTAATAGTTAATATATTTTGAAAGTATGTGGGCATTTGAATTTGATATGAATGTGGAAAAATGTGAATATGAATGTACCCCCCCCGAACTGATGGTATTGCCAATTTTATGAAATGAGGAAAAGAAGTGTTTTTTCCAAAAAAATTCATTCTAGATTTTCAAGGAATTCTATTGTAATTAGAAAATGACATTCTTTAAATTACCCTTTGAAAATGGATGAGCTGCATGTGTGGTGGCGGAAAAATTTTGATCATAATATTCTTCATGTTGTTGTACAAGTTATCGATAAAAGAGTCAAGATGAATTTTTGTTGCTTCTACTAAAATTGTTGAATTTTCTGCAAAATGATGCTAATTCTATAGCTATCCTCTGATTTTGCAGTTCCAGAATGGTGTTGATCTATTATGGCTGCATATTTTCTTCATTTTCTTCAAAATTATGAAAATGATAGTCTTCATGTCTTCAAAACACGTTGGAATAATTCCTGCTATGTGAATAGAAGTTTTGATGTCGAACATAGCAAGAAATTGTTGACTTAGTGGCCATTAATGGATGCCACTATTCGACACGAGAACTCTCACCATTGATGAAAATAACAGTCAAGATGCCCAAACACATCTTGCTAGGTATGAATAATTTTGTTGTTGTCGAGTACCTAGAAGATACGATGAATAAGGGACATTAATGTATTCCCATTGTTTGTTAGCAAGAAGACTTGTCATTAAGGCATGCAAGCCTCAAGGTGTTTTTGTAAGGATTTTATACTCAAAGGACTATGGACTCAATAATTTGCATTGAAGCAAGGTTTATTTGCGAAATGAAAAGGATAAGAGAAGGAAAATGGAAATAGAAGGTGACAATGGAAAATGACAATAGTCAATGAGCATGTAAGTGAGCCTATTGATTTTATTTGTGGCTTAGGAATAGAAAAAAAGGTAATGGAAATTGTATGTGAATAAAGGAAAATGAACAACTGACTCTTGATGGGAAAATAATTGTGGCTTGCTTCGAATTTCTTGGTTGGATTTATAATTCAAAAGGGAGGAAAAGTAATGGTCTTGATGGATATGTAAATGGAATTATTCTTATGTTTCTCATGAAATCAGTCCTTTGAAGACCAATTTTCCATGCAATTGTTTTTTTTCAATGATAATTCGATGTTCCCAAACCTGCAAAAAAAACTTGGCATAAAGAACATAAGTGTGTTAGAAAAGAAATGGCCAATTCCTCTCTGATTCTTACACAAAATTTGAATGCCAAAATAAAATATATTAAGTAAAATTAAAAGTGTCATATTCAGTCCAATTCATGATGTCGATAAAAATCCATTTTTAAGAAATAACCATCAAAATTAAATCAACTCCCTATTGTCAGATGACTTCATGCAATGTGCTCAGTAATATGATTAGCATCACAAAGATTTGTTGTGTCTTGAAAGTTAAAGCATCATAGAAAAATACACAGCAATACTATTTTTAATGATAAATATTGAGAAATCATCTAAATAATATTCCAATTGTTTTTCAAGTCATTAATAAATCAGTCAAATTGAATCATCATCTGTGTCACAAGTTTTTTTTTTTTTTTTTTTTTTTTATAGATAAATGTTTTTGGAGACTTTAGGATCTTGAAAGTTAAATTCTCTCTCTCTCTCTCTCTCTCTCTCTATATATATATATATATATATATATATATATATATATAATGATTTAATTGATTGATGATCTATTATGTCGGAAAAATGCCAAGTGGAATTGAGCATGTGAAATTTTCCACAACTCTCTCAACTGAACCCTTTTTTTTATTATTTATTTTTTTAGTCATGAGACACATATGTGTCTAAAATAAAATTTATTAAATAAAATTGTACTCTTAAACCGCATGCCATGTGGAGCATAGTTTGTTATTAACTTGGATTCTTCTGCTTTCAACTTGTAATGTTTAAACAGTTCAAAACAAATCATTTTTCCCTCACGCAATCTCCAAATTGGAGCTCTGAAGAACCCTAAATTTCTCCCAAATGGCTGTCAAATCCAACAAATCACTCAAGGGTTACATAACTCACCCAGTGCCAAAAAAAAAACATGTTTTAGTTTTTCCTAATTCGCCTTAGTTTGCTCAGAAAATGCGTTTTAAAATCGGGTGTTTTTAATAGTTACACATTTCTTGCAATTTCATTTTCGGGCAACTACTTCTGCAACAAACTAAAATTGTTGTGGTTTTATTTTTTTACTTCTATGTTTTGATGTGTAATGGCTTGTCTCTCATGGAGAAGTTCAGATTGACCTCCCTCATTCCAATTACCTGTAATGGAATCTGCAATCTTCTCTTCATTAGCGGTCTGCAATCTTTTATTCATCAGCAGTTTTTTCATATGATACACTTTCATTGTCTGTCTCTGCAATTGCAATCTTCTATTCATCAACATTTTCTTCATCTGATACACCTTCATTTTCTGTCTCTGAAACTATTAAAATTGATTTCTAATAACTGTTTCTTGAGGAAGACCGAATATGGAAAAGAGAAGGTTTTATTTTTATTGCATTGCATGGGTCTCTGTGTGGATTGGAGGCAAGCACATATGTGTAAGGCCAAGCCAAAGGTTGGCCTCATGCATATGGGTGGGCCTCCTTTCCATGGGCCATTCCTTGTTTTGATTTTCTTTTTTTAAAGAAAATTGTGCATATGCAATTCAATAAATCAGAAAAAGATTTAGAGGGTGAAAAACATTAAAATTTATAGGACCGATAAAAAAAAAGGACCATGAATCAAACGAAAAATTTCAATAGAATTGTAGATCAATTTCCTACAAAATTCTTAACGAATTTTTGAATTTTAATTTTTTAAATTGACTGATCTAATTTTCTGATCTTCCAGGTCGCAACGAAGCATGGGAAGAGAGCATAATAGTTAGTGTCATCAAATAAATTCATATTTTCACACAAAAAATTTATTTCTAATGGTGATAAAAACAAATTTTTTCTTACTGTATCACTGAAATTTATTGAAAATCAATTAATCAACATCGATTATTATTATTTTTGAAAACAAAATAAAAAAAATTCTAAAGTTCTAGCTAAGTTTGGTTTTATTTTTATTTTTCCTATATATATATATATATATATCCATGCTTCCAATGAACCCATTTATGCATTATAATTTTTGAAATTCTCATATGGAAACATGAAAAATGTACCTGATGGTTTGTAAGGATATGTGAAATCAACTTGTCCTTTCAATTTGCCACAAGAATCTCTTGAAGAATTGATGAATATTGTGGCATAATCGCTTTTTTATATCGTTCCTCAATTTATTCTTTGGAATGCATTCTAGATTCTTTGTCCATAAATGGTTATTAAAAACTAAAAAACATAAAATACACTCTAGACTGAAAGCTAGTTCCTATGCATACTTCCCCAACAACGACACCAATATGTTGGGGCAAAATAATTTCCTGTCATTTAATTTGTCAACTCGAGGGTTTTGATAGCTTGTGAAGCATGCATGCACTGTATGTGCTAGAAATTGTCTTTCAGTTTAGATCAATCTAACTACAAAATAACGAAAACCAATTCATCTAATCTATGAAATAAAATAATGAAAATGAAATTCAACTAACCTATGAAGTCAAATAATGAAAAGAAAGAAAAAAAAATCAAAAAAATATATAGTGCCTACAATCACACTTGCAGGAATTAAAATTTAAATCTAAGAAAGCATTTCAAAACATGTAAAGGAAAACAACTAAGGTATGTTCAATCACTCCAACATCGAATAGAATCACCCTCTTGAGATGATGTATAAGAAAGCAATTATAGTTTAGTCTTTAAATCTAGGAAGGAAATTAAAGCATGCAAAAGGAAAACTCCATAATTGCATAATTTAGGTATTCAATTGTTCAGTTTAGAAATATGATAAAATCACCTTCTTTAAGAGCACCCAATTACAAAATTGAATGAGGATCTATAAAACAATGTAAAAGCATGTAAAAATAAATCTCAATGATTACATAGGTTGAATATTCAATTACCCAATTTGGAAGTATGACAAGTCACCTTCTTGGCTTGATCTTTATTAAATTATACAATGAATTGATAGTTTGATCTAAGAAAGTAAATAACAGAACATGAAAGGAAACTAAATAACTGTGAGCTCTATTGCCTCAAACTTAATCCAATTGGAAAATAGATAAATCTTTCATATTGAAATGTTTTTAGAAAGAAAATATTACACAGTCATTTTAAAATGAATACTAAGAAAGAAAATAAAATTTAATCTATAGAAAGAAAAGTAAATCTCACACAATTTAGGTAGATAATGTAAAAGTATGAGAGATGGTAAATCGAGATGCTCCATATGTAAGCAAAACCAAGTCAAAATGAAGGAAAATTCATGAGTAAGGTGCCCCAATCTAATTCTATATTCAAATCTTGAGCATAAATCCAATTGTACACATGATTTGATAGGAGAAAGCTTCCCCTATTTATACAAAAATATGACAAGTTATCTCATTAATGAGAGTCCATGAATCTCTCCCTATATCTCTAGAGTTACAATCCAAATAGGAACTGATAAGGCACATGTCTTCTTAGAGTTACAATATAAATAGAAAATGAGACAGATATCCTAATGATCCCATGATCTACTCCATCCGAATTCCAATTTGGCCTTAGGAGGCCACATAATAGTATTTTGGAAACTTTTTTTTGACCTACACATGGCAACAAACTCATTCCACTTGTTAGGTATAAGTATGTGCATATTATTTTCTAATTTTTAACCACAAATTCACTTAAAAATAATAGGAATGAATAAAGTTTCGAAAAACATAAATGTAACCCAATAGTGGTAATGGTAAGGTAAATGTAATGAAATGGAGGTGGAGTGAAGGTGATAATATGGAAATGTAAGTGAAAATGTAATGGAAGTAAATGACAATTTCAAGGCCCAACAAGGACGTAAAGACAAGATCATATATTTTTTATTTTTTGGATTTTATACTTTTTTTTTGGATTTTCAGTAAATTTGAAAGCTTCCCCTATTTATACAAAAAGATGACAATTTATCTCATTAATTAGAGTCCATGAATCTCCCCCTATATCTCTAGAGTTACAATCCAAATAGGAACTAATAAGGCACATGTCTTCTTAGAGTTACAATATAAATAGAAAATGAGACAGATATCCTAATGATCCCATGATCTACTCCATCCGAATTCCAATTTGACCTTAGGAGGCCACATAAGATCTTTTGGAAGCTTATTTTTGACCTACACATGGAAACAAACTCATTCCACTTGTTAGGTATAAGTATGTGCATATTATTTTCTAATTTTTAACCACAAATTCACTTAAAAATAATAGGAATTAATAAAGTTTGGAAAAACATAAATGTAACCCTATAGTGGTAATGATAAGGTAAATGTAATGAAATTGAGGTGGAGTGAAGGTGATAATATGGAAATATAAGTGAAAATGTAATTGAATTAAATGACAATTTTAAGGCCCAACAAGGACATAAAGACAAGATCATATACTTTTAATTTTTTGGTTTTTATAAAAAAAAATTTGGATTTTCAGTAAATTTGATGTACTGTAAAATTTCTCACATAACACACCAAACCAAAAGAAAATAAAAATATGAAATTATTCTATACAATATGTACAAGTGTAACTGAATCTAATAGGTCATGTCAAAGTGTGTCGACTACTGGGCACGGGACAAGGATTCCCATACATGAACTCATGGAGGAGTGGAGGTACCATCTAGTGCACCATGAAGGGTTCATTCCATAAAACATTGAACCATATAGTTCCTAAAGTTTGATTATACTAGGGAAAACCTATAAACAATAGTGTTATCATGAATGCCCTATGGACATAGAAGGTGGGTAGTCTCTTCACCTACTAGAGCACCTCGAAAATGAATATCAAGACATAAAGGCATAACAAGGCACTCAACATAAGGAATATAGGAGGTGTAAATTTCATTGCAAATTTCAGCATTAGAAACCCAAGACTTGACATGGTCCAAGGATGGAACTGTCAGGGATAAACGAGGAGATTCCGCTTCGATCGACTCAAGATTTTGTTTACTAATCTGTACCTTTTCCAAATCAAAGAAGCTAGAGGCATCAAGAAGACTAATATCCCTAATATGAACAATAGGTTAATCCATGACATCCAATATGACTTGTTGAGGAGAATAATTTCCATCGAGTCACAAGGAAGAGGTAGAGTGATGACCCATGTGGGAAAATACTCCTCGTCATATTCCATGTTGGATGGAGTTTTTGACCACCATCAGGAGGTTATAACGATAATATGGGACTATTGATGTAATTAAGAGTCTCCCTAGGATGATCAATAGGTGAATCCATGACATCAAAGGTGAATTTTCGAGGAGAAGAGTTACCATCAGGGGACTCACAAGGAAGAGGTGAAGTGAAGACCAATGTGGGAAAAGGTTTCTAGTCATATTACATGTTGGATGGAGTTTCTAACCAACGTCAGGAGGTATTGACAAGAATAATAAGGAGGAAATATTTTCCAATAAAGGCGGTGTATATTCACCATGCCAATCTACATCTATAGAAGAATAAACCTCCCATCGATCAGGAGACATATGGGGTAACAGGTGACAATATTAATCATATGCATGAGAATCACGGTAGATGAAGAATGAATTTCATGTGGTGATCTAGGAAATATACCCATAATAGAGGAGCTCTTAAATATTCCCACCCAAAAATCTCATAGTTGTCATGGTTACCTCTAATGCAGGGAAAAATTTAGGGGTTAATATTTGCAAGTGGGTTAATTTTCCATGATTTTTCCGAAAAAAATATTCGTTTATTTCCATTTTTATAAAACTTATTCGCTTAAATTTTATATTATAAAATTGTTTTACCTTAAAAATCACCAAAATTATATATAGAGACTATATAAAATTATTATAAATTTGAATACTTTAATGAAAACATTGCCAAAAAATTTACAAATTGCATCTTATGTAGTAGTGAGATTTGCCAAGGTTTCTACAGTTTAAAATAAATTTCCATTATTAAAATTCCCTGCTACAATGAATGGTATAATACACCAGTAGCAGTAATCTTAGTTGATGGTATCTAATAATAAATTTGATCCATCATGAAAATGTTTCCTTCATGGGAAAAGTGAAGTACATGAAACACTGAATACATAACAAAACACATGGCATAAAACCAACTACGACCGAGGAGTAAGTTATAATCTAAGGGAGTTTCTACAACTTTCACATCAACAGAGGTAGTATTTCCCCCTAGCTTTATGAAAAAATTTGGAAGAACCCTCTAAGGAAAAAAATGGTGTTCGTCAAAGGCTTGTAGAGTAGTACTAGACTTAGCCAGTGCTAGAGACGCAAGATATTTCCAACATAATTATGGCATAACACATCTAGAAGAGTCTTCATCCCCAAAAGTCTGATATGTATCACCATTAAATATGTGCACTGTGATTTGAGAAGAAACTTGGTGGGAGAGCCAATTATGAGGAGCATCAACATCAAAGGTAATAATACCAGATGATAAGGTATCCACCCCTCCAATATAAATATAAAAGTATTTGTGTTGTTGAGGGAAAATTTGTGAAAACTCTAGAAAAGACATGGCAAATGGTGCTTGGGAAATATTGTCAACAATACTTTAGTGTTAGGTAGCCTGTGCATTAGGGTTGTGTGTTGAATTTCATTGTGTGTTGAACTTCATATGATACCCTTGGATGTGCCATATATTAGTTCTACGAGCATGTCTAATGTGAGATTTCAAAGAGAATTAACAAGGGTGGTGAAGTCCTTAGAAGTAGAGGTCAACTAAAAAAGGTCATATGATTTCACTTTCATAGTCACGTTAACCTCTTGTTGACGGATAAGGATTGGTGCATTGGTAGTAGTAGGAGGAAATTGTGAAATCCCATTTCCCCATTTTAGATGTTGAGGAGCCTATGAAACTATTTGTTTTTGTGGATGGGAAGGAAATAAATGATTCAATATGGTTGGTTGTTGGGTAGCTACCTGTGGTGCAAGAAAACTATGAAATTAAACCATATGTGGGCACTTGTGAGTTAAATTCTCTCCCTAACAATTATTACAGGGAATTTGATCTTACTATGTTGTTTTCTTATGCCCCCACCATGAGTAGGTTGGGTTTGTTGATTATGTTGAGAAGGTTTATTATTTTAGTTATTATTTTTGTTCATTTTTCCATCAATTTGTTGAGCATGATCAGGTGACCCATAATTCACTCTAAGAACATTTTCGGATTGCTCAAATAAATAGGGCACATATTAAGATCTAGCGTAACTTGTTGGGTCTTTAAAATTGTTATGTAACTAGCTCACAAAATATAAAAAAATAAATATCACGACATAGAAATCAGCCTCTTCAAGGATGAAACCTCCTTTACACTACATAAATGAACAATTGTTGGATTATTCAAATGAGAAAACCTCCTTTCTATATATAGGAGTCCAAGGGGTCACAATATAATCCTAGCTAACATAACAATAATAATGTAAGGAAACAAAAATAACAATAAGGGGATACACTAACAATAATAAGGGGCTATACTAGTATTATGGGGACCTAACATGCCCCTCTACATTAAACATGTTTTGTCCTAAATGCTTTAGTAGTTCTGGATACTTCTGTATAAAATTATCATCCTCCCATGTCAAATATTCAATAGGTTAATTACTCCACTAGATGAGATATTCTAAAATTGATCCATTTCTTAGCTCTCGAGTTCTCTTTTCCATGACTTCTTCAAGTTCCAATATTATGTTCCCCCTTATTATTGTTAGTGTAGCCCCCTATTTTTATTGTTGTGCCCTTACATTATTATTCTTATGTCCACTAGGATTATATTGTCACCCCTTCGAATTCTATATATGGAAAAGAGGTTTTTTCATTTGAATCATCCATTAATTTTTCATTTATGTAATGTAAAGGAGGTTTCCCCCTTGAATAGGCTGATTTCTAAGTCATGATCTATATTTTCTTTTATTTTGTTAGCTGGTAACATAAAATTTGGTATTAGATCATTAGACTATTCAATACATATTCCCCCATGGTTAGTTTGATATAATGGAAATTTCTAGAGAAATTTATGGTTCCTCCATTTGCAACCATCACTTGACACTGTGGTGCTGGGTATAGGAAGAAATTCAATTCCCTGGCTACCTTACAATGAATAAAATTATGGGTACTAACCAAATCAATAAGCACTATTTAATTTTTCTTCTTGATATATCCTTCTATATTGAGAGTTCAAGGAGTGGTAACTCATTCCAATGCATTACATGATATGGTCGGATTCATTTCTTCTTCCTCTAGGGCTAGTTCCTAGTGTATATCCTCTTATTTTGAAATTTCTTGTTCCTTTTCTTCCTCCTCTTCAGAATATTTGGGAAATAATTTATTCTCAACACACTTATCACCTTTAGCGTATTTGATATCACAACTATAGAAAATCCCTTTTGCTATTTTTCTTCCAATTTTTGTGGTTTCAACCTTGTAGGTTGTGGAAGTCTAGGAGTAGCAACACCACTATCTTCGTAGTTGTGAGTGGTAGTCTTCCTTGTCGCCATAATTTTTCTTTCAAATTTTCTTGCCGATCTGAATTCCTTCTCCAAAGTAACAGGTTCCCAAAGGCGAACCTCATGTAGGATGTTATCCTTTAGATTCCCTATGAAGACATCAATCCTATGATCCTCTGAAATATTATTTACCCTTATATTCAATTTGTGGAAGTCTTCAATGTCTTCCATAATTGAACACTTTTGTTTCAGATTTTTCAATTTCCTAAAGAAAGTTTTTCTCCTTATATCCTCATAATGTTGTTTCATTTCCTCCATAAAAATTCACTAAGGGAATAGTGGTTTACAAGAATAAAGCTATCGATACCATAAAAACTATTTTTTTTCTAAATATAAAGTTGCAATGCATACCTTTTGTGTGTTTTTCATATTAAGGAGCTCAAAGTATTGCTCAAATTTTTAGTATCCATGTTACCGAATCCTTGCCATAAAGCTTCTTCATATATCTATATATATATATATTTGGAATATCCTGAGTATTAAGTCCAAAATTATAGTATATAAAATCATTATTAACCTTTCTTTTTCTCTCATCATGAGTTTCCTCTACTACCTTTTCACCATTCGAAAGATTTTCTTGTAGAACCTTTTACAAAGCTTCCTTCAAAACCTTCCATGCATTTCTTCAAATCTTCCATGTTACCTTCTATACCATCGATCTTAGCTTCCATTCCATTCATTCCATCCTTCAACCCATCCATATTTTCTTCCATGTATGCTTTAAAACCATCTATGTAACCTTTGAGTTCACTTTTGGTTGTTCTATGTGAAAGAAAAATTTGTTGCACTTGATCTCGTTATTTTGATATATCATGATGAAATTCTTCCTCTTCATGCATCATAGTATAGTTTTTTGTGGGCTTAATGGGTGTATAATTATTTTTTGGAGGCATTTTAAAACTCAATACTGATATCTATGCTTCAATATGCCCTTCTAATCACTTCAAACATATTTTTCAAAGAATATTTATGAAAACTGTTTTAAAAAATACACACTTTTTTCCTCCTTTTAGGAGCTCGACCTTGACATGGTTTTAAATATGTAATTTAAAATCTCCAAGATCTGAAATTAAGTCATGTGGTAGCCCTGTAAGTCTTATTTCTAATTCCACAGGTCATACCTAATTTTTATTCTTCAAGATAAAGTTATGCCCAATCTCCCACAATGACCTAATTATGGATAGGTTCAATAGAGAGAAATTATACGACATGCCAAGTGTCACAGTTTTGACCTTCGGCTCCGAAATTGATACACAAGAAACTAAATTATGTGAAAATTTTGACCACTTTTTACATAATTCCAATTGGATGTCTAAAAACAAAGCTATGATGATTTTCCCTCTGCCACTTATTTCATATAAAATCCTGGGGCGTTCAAAAACCCTAACTTCCCCAGATAATTTCATTGAACATATAGTGAACCATGATCAGAATTTTTTACATAGAGTGCCTCAGGATTTTGCCTTCTTATGGTAAAAATTTTAGTTTCTGAACCTTCTTATAAAAACGTGATAGCCAAAACTCCATGATAACTTGTTTGCAACATTGAAACCATAGAATCCAAATATATGATACCAAATGTTATGTATATAGCTCACAAAATAGAAGAAAGGATAGATCACGACTTATAAATCTGCCTCTTCGAGGGGGAAACCTCATTTTTACTTAGGTCACTATATTACTACTATAGTCCCTTATTGTTGTTAGTGTAGCCCCCTTATTATTATTATTATACCCCTATAACCCCCATATTGTTATTATTGTGCCCTTAAATTATTACTGTTAGGTCAGCTAGGATTATATTGTGGCCCCATGGACTCCTATATATAGAAAGGAGGTTTTCGAATTTTATATCATCTAAAAATTATTCATTCATGTAATGTATTGGATGTTTCCCCCTCGAAGTGGCTTATTTATAAGGTGTTGATATCTCTTTTCTTCTATTTTTTGACCTTGTTTCAGAACATTTGGTATGAGAGCTTTGGATTCTAGGGTTTCACTACTCCGACAGGTCATTGTGGAATTTTAGCTATAACGTGTTTTCTACAAAGGTTCAGAAGTTGAAATTATTTGCATGCGAAGCCAAAATCCTAAGGAACATCATCACAAAATTTTAGAGCTTGGTTCACAATATTTTTGGAGATATAATCTATGGAATTTAGGTCATTTTGTAGGCTCCTGAATTTAACCTAAACAGGTCATCGTTGTTTTTTCGCTATAAATTTTTTTCTACGAAGGTTTAGAAGCTGAAAATTTTATAGTACAAAGCCGAAATCCTGAGAAATATCTTCCGAAAATTTCAGATCTTGGTTCACAATATTTTCGGAGATATGATATGTGTACTTGAGGTCTTTTTTAGGCTTCTGAATTTCATGTCAAAGAGAGGACCGTGGAAAAATATACATACATTTCTCTTTGAGCATTTGATTGGAATGTTGTTAAAAGTGGCCACAATTACACAAACTATAGTTTGTTGTCTATCAATTTCAGAGCCAAAGGAGGAAACAGTGACACATGGCAAGTCATACAAGTTTTTTGTATTGAACCAGTCGATAATTGGGTCATTGTGGGAGATTAGACATAAATTTGACTTGAATAATCAAAATCAGATCAAACCTGTTGCATTTGAAATAAGCTTCAGAGGTCTACCATAGGGATGAATTTTAGATATTGAGGATCCAAAATGATAGAGATAATTCAATTTCAATATTGAGCTCCTCTAAATCAAGTAAAGGGTGTGTATTTTTCTTTTTCTGAATTTCATAAGTCTTGTTTGAAGAATCAAGTTGAATTGATTCCAAGGGCATATTGTAGAACAAATATCAGTATTGGATTCTAAAATGGCCACTAAAAGGAATTCCACACCCATTAAGCCTTTAGAACACTCTACTATGACTCATGAAGAAGAATAATGGCAACATGACATATCAAAATTACAAGAGCAAGTGCAACAAATTTCGCTCTCGCAAAGAGAAACAAAAAATTGAAATGGAAGTTTTGAATAAAGGCATGGAAACTATGGTGGATGGTTTGAAGAAAGGAGTGGAAGCTAAGATGAATGGTTTGGAAGCTAAGATGAATGGCATTTAAGTGGGCATGGAAGCTAAGATGGATGACATGGAAGCTAAGATCGATGAAAAAATGAAAGACAACATGGAAAACATGAAGAATTATCTAAAAGTAGACATAGAAGTTTTGGCAAATTTGATACAAGAAATTTTTCCTATTAGTGAAAAGATAGCAAAGGAAACTCATGATGAGAACAAAATAAATGTTAATCGTGATTTCATAAACTCTAATTTTGGAGGGAAGTACCACCATATTCCAAAAATGGATATGAGAAAGTTTTATGGAAAGGATCCTGTAACATGGATACTATAGATGGAGCAATATTTTGATCTCAATAATGTGAAAAAAACAAAAAAGGTACACATTTCAAATTTACATTTAGAACAAAATACATTTTTATGGTATCGATGGCTTTGCTCCCATAAAATAATTGTCACTTGATCAATTTTTATGGAGGAAATGATAGCACATTATGAGGATAGAAAGAGAAACACCTTCTTTAGCCAACTGATAAATCTCAAACAAAAGGGTTTAGTTGGGGAGCACATTGACGACTTCCAAAAATTGAATATAATGGTAACTGATATTCCATAGGAATAGGGGATTGATTTCTGCATAGGTACTTTAAATCATAAAATCCAACATGAGGTTCGCATTTTAGAACCTAATTCATTAGAGAAGGCATTCAGGTTGGCCAGAAAAATTGAATGTAAAATTATGGCTACAAGGAAGCCTGCCACTCACTTCTATAAAGAGGAAAGTGTAGCTACTCCTAGATTTTCATAACCTACAAGGTTGACACCACAAAAATTGGAAGAAAAAATAGCAAAAGGGGCTTTGCTACAGTTGTGATAGCAAATACACTAAAGTTCATATGTGTGATGAAATGAAATTATTTTACATAGATTGTGAAGAGGAAGAAGAAAATGAACAAGAATGTTCAAAAGAAGAGGGTATACACCACGAACCAACCCTAGGAGAGGAAGAAATGAGTCTGACCATGTCGTGTAATGCATTGGCAGGAATTACCACACCTCAAACTCTCAAGATAGAAAGACATATGAAGAAGAAAAAGGTAATAGTGTTGATTGATTTAGGTAGTACCCATAATTTTATTCATTGTAAGGTAGTGAAGGAATTGAATTGTTTCCTATACTTAGCACCAGAATGTCAAGTGATGGTTGCAAATGGAGGTACTATAAATTTCTTTGGAAAATTCCATAATATCAAGATTACCATGGGGGAATATGTATTGAATAGTCCAATGATTTCCATTCCTATGGGAGGTGCTCATGTTGTACGAGGAGTACAATGGTTACAATCTTTGAGGACGGTAGTGTTTAATTTTCAAGAAATTTTCATGAATTTTTTTTAGAAGGAAAGGAAGTTGAATTATGAGGTATTGTAGGGAAATCGAGAAATGCAATAAGCTCTAATGTCATGAAAAATCTTCTAAAGAAATAACAACGAGGCATAATTGCACAATTATGCTCACTAGAAGTTCCAACATCAAAATCATCTATTTCTTCAGATCTCCAAAAAGTCTTGGACAATCATTACAAGGTGTTTGAAAGTCCCAAAGGACTCCCACCTATTCATGATCATGATCATGCTATTCATTTGATTCCAGGAAGTGTTCCTCCAAAAATCAGGCATTATAGATATCCTTATGTCCAAAAGAGCGAAATTGAACGTATGATTGTAGAAATGTTAGAGGCTGGTATAATTCAACCTATTAAAAGTTGTTTCTCTACTCCTGTAGTATTGGTACACAAGAAGGATGGATCATGGTGCACGTGTCCGGATTATAGAGAGTTCAATAATCTCACCATTAAAGATAAATTTCCCATTCCTGTGATTGTTGAGTTATTGGATGAATTACATGGAGCAATTTATTTTATCAAGTTGGATCTTCGTTCAGGATATCATCAAATTATAATGAAGACTAAAGATATCATGAGAACAGCATTTCGAACTCATGAAGGTCATTATGAATTTTTGGTCATGCCTTTTGGCCTTACCAATGCACCTTCTACATTTGAAGGGTTGATGAATTCCATTTTCAAACCCTTCCTTAGAAAATTTGTGCTAGTATGTTTTGATGATATGCTAATCTACAGTAGCTCTTGGAAGGATCATGTTCAACATGTTGAGAGGGTGCTCAAACTATTGCAGGAGAAACAAATATATGAAAAAACATCCAAATGTTTCTTTGGAGTACAAGAGGTGGAATATCTGCATCATATTGTATCTCATGAGGGTTTTAAGGTAGACCCTAACAAAATTAAATCCATTAAGGAATGGAAAGTCCCCACAACCATAAAGCAGTTGCGATTGTTTCTCAGGTTAACAGGGTATTATTGCAATTTTTTAAAGAATTATGGGAGAATAGCAGCACCTCTAACAACATTATTGAAGAAATATGAATTTTCATGGACTCCTGAAGCAACTAAGGCCTTTGAACATCTTAAAGAAGAAATGTGCATATCACCAGTCTTAACTATGCCATATTTCACAAAAACCTTTATTGTGGAATATGATGCCTCCGGAAATGGAATTGGTGATGTGTTAATGCAAGAAGGAAGACCCATTTATTTTGAAAGTGTTCCAATCAAAGGAAAGTATTTCCAGAAAGATATTTACAAGAAGGAAATGTTATCAATACTCCATGCACTAAATAAATGGCGAACTTACCTAATGGGAAGACACTTCAAGGTAAAAACTGATCATGATAGCCTTAAACGCTTTTTGGAGAAAAGACTACCTTCAGAATAGCATCAAAAATGGGTCACAAAGATGTTGGGTTATGACTTTGAAATAATCTACAAAAAAGGGAAGATAAATGTTGTCGGAGATGCACTCTCAAGAAAGGATGAAGAGGTGGGAGCAGTGCTTTGTGCCATATCTATTATCCAACTAGATTGGATAACCAAAGCAAGGGATGAATGGAAGAAGGACGAAGAAGTGTGGACACTCATTCAAAATTTGCAACAAGATCCTAGTACATCTAATACATTTAGTTGGAAAAATTATTCCTAATGGTACAAATATTTCTTATATCTTTGTAAGAATTCCCAACTAAAGCAAAAGATTCTTTTGGAATTGCACACTACTCCTTTAGGAGGACACTCAGGATTTTTAAAAAATTACCACAGGGTGAAGAAATATTTTTTTTTGGATGGCGTTAAATCTAATATTCAAAAATCTGTGGTAGAATTTTTGGCTTAATAAAGTTGAGCAAATTAATACCCTGGGTCTTATACAACCTTTATCCATTCCTAGTCTACCTTAGGAGAAGATTTCAATGGATTTTATCACAGGTTTACCTAAGTCTGAAGGAAAGAGTGTCATCATGGTGGTAGTTGATAGAATTACGAAGTATGCACACTTTTGTCGATTATCTCGTCCATTTAAAGCATGTACAGTTGCTACTACATTTATGGACACAATTGAAAAGCTACATGGAAACCCAAGGGTTATTTTGAGAGATAGATATCCCATTTTTACTGGAAATTTTTGGACGGAGTTATTTTCTTGTTTGGGTACTCAATTCGCTCATAGCTCATCTTATCATCCTCAATCCAATGGTCAAACTGAGATAGTAAATAAATTTTTGGAAGTATATCTTCGTTGTTTTGTATATGATAAACAAACACAATGGGTCAAGTGGTTACCTCTCACTGAATGGTGGTATAACATTTCCTTCCATACTGCAGAAAAAATGACCCCATTTATGGAACTTTATGGATATCATCCACTATCCATCATATCATCTTTAAGACAAAATTTGAAGGTTAAAGCAGTGGAATATCACATCGATCATCAACAAGAAGTTCTCCAACTCTTAAAGGATAACCTGAATTTGGCACAAAATCAAATGAAACAACAGGAAGATCAACATCGTAGCAAGAGAATTTTTGATGTAGGACACTGGGTATTTTTACGGCCACAACCATACAAAAAAATTTCCCTCAAGCAAGCTAAGAAGGATAATAAATTATCACCAAAGTAATATATTCCTTACAAGGTGTTGCAAAAGATTGGTACTATGGCATACAAATTAGAGCTTCCTACTTCTTCACAAGTGCATCCAGTTTTCCATGTTTCATGTTTAAAGAAGGTTATAGGTGAAAATATTATTGTTCAAACAATATTTCCAGAACTTGATAAGGAAAAATCATATTGGATCTTGAAGAAGTCACGGAAACAAGAACTCGACAGCTATGAAATCGATCAATTTCAGTGTATCTCATCAAGTGGAAGAACTTACCCACTGAAGATTCTACATGGGAGGATGAGAATTTTATACAGAAGCACCCAGAGCTACTCAAGCGTTGAGGACAACACTTTCTTGAAGGAGAGGGTGATTTTAGGTCCCTATATTACTAGTATAGTCCCTTATTGTTGTTAGTGTAAACCCCTTATTGTTATTATTGTACCACTATAACCCCCATATTGTTATTATTGTTCCCTTAAATTATTATTGTTAGGTTGGCTAGGATTACATTGTGGCCCCATGGACTCCTATATATAGAAAGGAGGTTTTGTAATTTGTATCATCCAAGAATTGTTCATTCATATAATGTATTGGAAATTTCCCCCTCGAAGTGGTTAATTTTAGATCTGTTGAAGGAAAAGGAACATTGGGAATAAAATTATATAATGTGCCCACTTGAGAATAAATAAAAAGGGATTTGAGCACATAAAATGGATTTCTCCTCTGTGGCTTCCCCAATCATACTAACACCCTAAGAAATATGAATTTGAAGGAATTTTGTGAACAAGTCTATAAGAACATCGTAATGGAGTCTAGCTCTTAATAACCTCTTACATATTTTTCACTCATGAATATGATTAGAAATGTGAGTGGCATTATCTTGTTTAAAGTTGGATGAAATTTCAGTCTAGAGATTCAACATTGCAGTTAGTTGCAAATGGTTGAAGGAAGTCTATCCAAGGAAGAAAGGTCACTATAATATGTGTGGTCGATTTCAATGTATCATTTGGTGGAATCCCCTATTAGGGTACGCTAGAAAAGTATCAGTTTGACAAAATAGTCTACCAAAGAATTAAATGAACACCATAGGTGGGAGGTGGTGATATGTGTTGAAGGATTCTCATGAGTTTTTTGTTCAATCTCAGGAATATCAAATGGAAACTTGGGTGGCACGTCTGGCCACCTATGATGATGATGGATGGGATCATGGTTAAGTTATCCAAGTTTGTTAAATCAAGAGGAGTGAGAAAAGGAATTTCTGACTGACCATATTGATCATAAGGGTTGTAACCACCAAATGAACCCTAAGGTCCTCCCATCCTATAGGAAAAGGAAACAAAATGATGAACAAGGTGTATTTATTCACAATATTTTGATATCCTGACCTAATAGATGAGGTGCAATGATTATTCCTCCTAAGGAATCATCACTCTGAGAATAGTAATTCATAGGCATAATTGTACTAATTCAAATGTTTCCCTCAAGTATAAATTCTTCTCTAGAGAAGAAGGAAGCTCCAAATATATGTGTCCATCTAAAAATAAAACTTGACATGGGTTGAGAATTATTTCCATAAACAAAGTTTCCCCTAGGCTGGCTAGAGGTAATGGAAGGTCCTCCCATCATGTTTCCCAAATAAAATATGCATGTATCCAAGTTAGCAAATGTACTTTGAGATTAATTAGGAGAAATTATCCTAGCTCCCATGGGTTGACTAGATCTTGTCCTAGCTCCAAACATCAAGATAGAAAAATAAAATGTCAGAGACAAAGGTGGAAAACTTAATGAGGTCATATAAATCACTGGTGAAATTCCCCAAGCATAAGAAAAAGGTGTATAAGGATGTATATACCTTGCCACACTAAGTGGAACTAATGATGACATGGAAGGAGAAATTATTTCTTTTGAAGGTAAATTGGGGCCCACCCCCTCTATAGAATAAGAAATTCTTTCACTAGCCATAAAATGGATGCATAGATAATAAGGATCAATACCATTATGACTCACCTACAATAAAACTGGCCTAATAGGGTCATTCAAATATGGATTACACTGTGTTAAGGGAAATAATTCAATTAACTCAACATTAAGAGAATTCTCCTCCCTAGGACTAGGGTTATCCCACACAATATGAGTATGGTCTAAGTCTATTAATGTATAAATTAACCTACATGTGTGTATTGGTCGAGTGTCCTCTTCAGGAGTAATAGTGTATGAGAATGACAGTTACTTGAATCAAGAATGATAACTATATATTTATTAACTGGTTAAGTTAGAAAGAAACTAATATGACCAAACTATGACTCAAAACAAATAGGACTCTTTAAAATAAACCCTAAATTTGAGCACACAAAAACCAAGAAATAAAAGAGGGATCTTCCCACTATCAGAGACTACTTGATCAAGGTATAGGTTGATAGTGAATATGTGGATGGGACAGTTATAATAGGGACCTACTTAATTACCCTTTTAAGTATGGTCCAAGTACTTTTATTAATTGTGGTGTATTCTCCAAGATGGTCGAGTGAGTGCATGAAATATGCCTCTGGTACAGAGAGTGCGAACCATTCCCTTTCACCCTATGTAAAAGTTCCTAATGAAAGAACTCTTTGGTTACCATCAACAATATCATGTCCTAGGGAGACATTCATCAACCAAATTCACACATAATGGTAGGAAAGAAAATTCCAAAAACCCCTTAAGGGATCCCTCAAATTGAGGTGTACTCCTTTCGAGTGGCCCTCTAGTTCCACAATAGTAATTCTAATAACATCATTTGTAATATGTTAAAATTCCACAATTCGTACCATTGAGTCTAATGAAGTGGATCATGTCACTCCACCAGCCCTAAGTGTGACCTCATGACTGACCCTTCTATTAGAAGGGCTTCCTAGATTGTGCCACTAAAAATGGATTTATCCTCCATACCTTAAGATGATAAGATTATTTCCTGGTCTTGGAGAAATTTACCTAATTCTCCTAGTCCAAGACACTTCTGTATACTATTACTGGTGCACTATCAGTGAAAATAATAGATGAGTCAAATTTATTTTATTAAAGTGTTAATTTTACGAGGATGTTTTCTACTCAATAGGGAAATTGCATGAAACTTGAAAGGTGTGAATAGACCCTTATTATTAACACCCTAATGCAAATATTTGGAAATGCACAATTCTCTTTTCAACTTGATGAAATCTAACTACAAGAGGGTAAAGAGTGTTTTTCCATTTTACTGTGAAAAAAACTTCTACAAACACTATCACTAACTTTTTATGAAATTCACTAAGTTTATAATAACAAAAAACCAAAAAAAATATTAATAAAATTACTCAAAAGAGAAAAAATAAGACCCCTAAGAAAGAACAAAAGACACTCAAAATCTCAAGACTTATTATTTTGCAAAAAAAATAGGTCAAACACAAGAAAGAAAGAAAATTAAGAGGAAAGAATCAATGCAAATCAAGTAGGGTTGTATCTCAATGTATAGGAAAATAATGACCTACAAAAGTCAAGCCCCTTAACACTAACTCAAGGAAAAACTAGCAAGGAATGAGAGTAGAGTAAGAATCTCAAATATGACAATAAGAATAAATTAAAATATATGAAAGAAAACCTTTCTAGTGATGATTTACATATTCATAACTAATTTAAGGCAAAATAACACCAAACGTATGCAAAATAAAGAAACACAGTGACTTGAATTGGACGAGAAACTCAACAAATAATAACATACAGAAATATAAATATAAATGCACCAATTAAATGGAGAACTAAACTTGGACTAGTATTGCAAACAGAGAAAAAAAGACAAATATGAAGAAGAGATCCACTTCTTGAGGAAAATAAGCACAAGAAAGGCCTCAAAGAAACCCTTAAAACTTGGCAAATAGATGGACCAAATTTGCAAACAAGGAGAAAGATCAAATCTGATAAGATTTTCACCTTCTAACAATAGTAATACACATGCCTAGAAGGCTCAAATCTAATTCAAAAAACCGTAGTTCAAATCCAAAAAACAAAGGCTTAACTAAGAACCCTAACACCCAAAAGAGAAAAAATTGAAAATAAAAAAATCAGATATGAAAAAGAGTAATAGAAGATCTGCAATTAGAAAGGCAAGGAAAGATCAAATCTATAAGATCATATCTAGATCTGGAACAAAGGCCCTGAAAAACCTAATCTTAGGTTTCCTTTTCTCTTATAGGGTTGATAATTGAGTGAAATCTTTTCTCTGAGTAAAAATAGAACCAAGAAAAGAGTAGAATTATCACCCTGTATGCCTCTGCAAGCGAGTGACAATGGGGAAAATGAATAGAAAAGAAAAATTTGAGTGATATTATGTAAGATCTAATATTGAATAGAGAAATTAAAACCTATAAAAGTCACAAACACCCATATAATGAAAATCAAACAATAGAAAACAAAATGAGTGACAAAGAAAATAGATATAAAATATCCAATGTTGGCTCGCTAGTTGAGTGGCTAGATATGTCATGGAAAAAATTTTCGTTATCAAGAAAATCCATGATCATAAGAAAATCAAGAGACCTAGGCTTTTGTTCTTATCCATGTAGAAAAATGCATTCAACACTCATGCCATACGTTGTAAAATAAGGGTTGAAAGGTCAATACTCATCAACCTTGCAAGTTGGCGTAGTTTCTTGAGTCTAATTATGTGAAAACCCTAATTTCACTTGAAGATATTTCTTCCTTTTGCAATCAAAAGGACCCTGCACATATGCACAACCAAACAAACCAATAAAATCATTTTGTAGAGGGCTTACTGGTGTAAAAAGAACATTCACCAGTGTAAAATATGATTCATATTGCATATAAAAGAAAGGAACATATATATCTATTAGTCCAAAATGATAGTTCAAGAAATGTATACCTCCCGAAAAATGAGGCCTCCTCTCAAACTAGCAGCATGACCTCCTTGTCTAAGGGTAATAAAGAATCACAGTCATATAAGGACAAGATCTCAGACACAAAAGAGTATAGTTCTCTCAAGATTTAGAATTCACCATCTTTAACTAGCCTGATCCTTTAAAATCACTGGTATAAATAGGCTTATAGACATCTGTCATAGGATGAACCTATACATTTAGGATGAAGAGAAATTAGGAAGCTTCTCTAATAATACAACCAATACCACTTGAATCCATGATACTCTAATAATATCTCACAGGGAAAGAAATATTCTAGAAGCTCAACCATTGTCATTGGGACAAAACAGGTAAATGAAGGAATTTTTTACTAGGATGACAAGAGTTCCAATAAAAGACAAATCTCTTCACCCTAATTGACAATTTATCCTAGAGAAGATAAATAAAAATGGATAGAAACAAGGCCCATGCACCAACAAAAAGGTCATCAGTATGAAGTCTTAAGAAAATTGATTCTAAGGAGGAAATTAGGTTGATAACAAAGTGGAAGGATGTTAGGTATTTCAGTATCTTTTCATACACAAAAGCTCATTCCAAGTTTTTTTCTTTTAAATTGTTTCACACATTCAGAATGACTAAAGAAAAAATCAACCTTTTTATTTTTCACTTTCTCATATTTCTGTGGATCATTTGGTTTTCTAAAAAATCCCCTCATAGTACTTTCACAAACTATATTATGGAACTATAGGGTACACCATGGCTCCCCACTTCTTTACGCACCTTCAAAGCCTCCCAACCTTAGTGGGAGGAGAGATTGGTATTGCACCATCCCCTGTACATACTTCCATTTCCATATCACAAAACCCTTTTAGTTTATTAGCCTCATACATCCTTAGTGACACTTTTTTAGGAACTAATTCCTATCAAATTAGCAGTAGTATATATCAAAAATATCATGCTATAGTAGCCGAAAACACGTGAACCATTCCATTTTTAGCTTCATCAAACCTATAATATCTCACAAAGATAAAAAATGATCCCATATCTCATGATACTGCATGGCCATCTATGCCAGCCAGCATACCGTTTGATATCCCAAAATTTAAATATAAGCAGGAATAATAGCCAACCAACATTGTCATGTATTTTCACCTCGGGTTTTCATTGAATCGTATTATTGAAGACTCCATTAGAATGAGAATTTTTTAGCGTATACTCACTGGCCCCACAACAAAGTGGTAGGTGATTGAGGCTTCAGAAGTAGATGACACCTTTGAATCTTTAGCCAAACCTTTCCTAACCTTTTTATAACTTCCATATCATCATGATATAGGAGTTTAATTGTTGATTTTTTTTCAATTTACTACCTTCACACATATCGGAGACCATATACATGAATGGCGTAAGTGTCATAGTATTTGTAAGGTGCATATTTCCCCTCCACTTGTTTCAGATTTCTTCATGAAATAATGTTTTCCATTTATTCTAAAAGATGTACAAACCACCCTGCTACATAAATAAGAGGAGGAATTATCCAAAGTTCAAAAAAGTGAGCTCATGTGTATAATAACTTTTGGTGAAAATCACATGCAAGAAAATTTTTTCGACGCATTTCGAACTAGCTAGTGTGGTTCATCATCATCACAAGATGAGAAACCCAATCAAGAAACCTGTTTAAATAGATAAGGAAAGCTCCAACTAGCCATTGTAAAATAATGGCTAGTTTGACTATAATGAGAAATTGAATTAAATTTTATCATATTTTATTATATTTTAATTTAATTTTATTATATTTAAATATAATATAATATTAATACTTTTTTAATAATTCAATATTAATAATTTTTAAATATAATTTAATATTTTTATTATTTTAATACTTTAAGTTATATGTTATATAATTAAAATTCATTAATGGTTATATGTTAAAAAAAATTAATTAATTAATTAATTTAATATTACTAAAAAGGTAATTTTCTAGCTAAACCATAAGGATAATACTAATAATAAAAATGATACTAATAACAGTTAAAATAATAAACCAAAAGGAACAGACATGGAGAGAGAAATCGAGAGCGAGAGAAGAGTGAATGACCAGACGGAGCACAAGGGAAGAGAAGAAGAAAAAAAAGCAACTAAGAGTGAAGGGCAAGAATGAAGCACCTCCTAACATTCCACCCATCATCCCTGTTAAGGTTAAGCAACATCTTTTCGATTTCCAAGGCTTCCCTCAACTTTCGATGGTGGAAATGGTCAATCCACGCAATAACCTCGGCATCTTCAATACAAATGTGATGATTTGGTTTTTTAGAATTCTCTGCTAAGGCAGAGGACCAAGATCTACTATGTCTAAGGTCAGCACAAAGGATAATGATCGCATCTAGCACATGCTCGAACAAGTCACTGAAGAGATTTTGCAATCAAGTGGCTTCATAATAGGCCATACACACTGCAATGTATTTGGCCTCAGTGGTGCTCAAAGTTACTGGCTTCTACTTCCTTCTTGAAGCAGACCCAAGTGTGAGGAAACATCTAGATGTGCTCTTGCGATCCACCACATTGCCACACTAATCGGCATCAACATATACATAGAGTTTGAAACTACGAGAAGTATATCTCAGCCCATGGTCTATCGTGCCCCAGAGATATCTCAAGAGTTTCTTGGCACCAACCCAATGAATGTTATGAGGATCAGCCATGTGTTGAATCAAATTGTTCACTGCATAATATATGTCTGGATGGATGTTCCCTAAGAAAATCAGGGCCCCTACGAGTTGATGATACTTGGTAGGATTTTCAAGCACAGGCCCATAACCACTTCCACTCAACTTCTTAAAGTTGAGCTCCATCGGTTCCGACATGGAGATACAGTCCACCATTCCAAATCTTTCAAGAAACTTCACAATAGATTTTCCTTGATAGACGAAAATGTCACTAGGTCTCTGCCAGACCTCCAAGCCTAGGAATTAATGCATCAGTCCTGGGTCCTTCATCTCAAACTTGGAATCGAGCTCCCTCTTACATTGACGAATGAGAGGGTCAACACCTGTCAGGAAGAGATCATCGACATAGAGAACTAGAATGAGAGGCTTTTCTCTATCAACCTTGAAGTAAAGGTTAGGATGAGCATTACTTTGAGTGAAGCCCACCTTCATCAAGTAGCTATCTATCCTCTCGTACCAAGCTTTGGGGGCTTGTTTCCACTCATAGAGGGATTTCTTCAACCTACAGGCATGAGAGTCTCTATCCTCGACTTCGAGCCCCAGAGGTTGCTCCTCATGCACCTCTTCCTCTATCGAACCATACAAAACAATAATCTTCACATCCATATGATGAAAATTCCATCCTTGCATAGAAACAAGGGAGATAATAGATCATATGGTGGCATATTGGATCACAGGTGCAAGTATATCATCATAGTCTATACCTTCCTTTACAGAGAAGCCTTGGGCAACAAATCTTGCCTTATACTTTTCATCACTCCCGTCAAATCCATGCTTGAATAATTTTCCTGAACTCCCATGAATTCTTTGATTAATGATCGACCATTTTCACCTATGTAAGGTGTCCCATAGGAGCACGAAATCAAGTAAACACCCTTACCATTCTTAGGGGCACTATACCCATAATTTTCTTGAACTTACATATTTCATATTGTCGAGAGAGACTAGTGTGGAGGGTGTATTATCGCTCCACAATTTCCCAAGGCTGAGAAAGGAAACTGAAGGAGGTAATGAACAGAATTTATGCAGGAATGCAACAGAATAAACATATAACCATAAATACAGAGATGCAGCGGAAATAACACTTCATTTCATTAATATCAAAGAACTGAAATTTGCTTACAGACAGAATGGAAATAAAACTAGCTAGGGCGCTGGTAGCTATCTCTGAGAAGAGATGTGGCGGCTACAGGCCTCTGAACTGAGTTACAATGAGGCTCGAGGGCCTATTTATTATTGAGAAACAATGGAGAACCCTAAACATACAAAAACCTAACCCTAGGAGATGAAGCGCCAAAACTATGGGCCCCGTTTGGGTAAATTGGTGTTTCAACTTCCCAGGGACGTAACTTTGGCATAATATCTCCATTTGACGCACATGATACATCATTAGAAAGCTCTATCCAAGAAATACAGCTTTCAAATGATAGTTTCTAGAGGCAAGATGCCCAAAAAATTTCGTTTAGGGCCTCAAAACAGCTTCTGAAGTTCAAGACCCGAAAAAATGCTAAAAATAGTAAGTTATGCCAAAACTAAAAAATTGAAAGAGACAATGGTGGGGGCCCAAGTGGAATAAGTGGGTGGCCACCAATATCCACTTGGATCATTCCTCCCCCCTTAGGAAGCAATGGTGCTCATTACGTTAAGTTCCTCCATGAGATGAGGAAATTTCTGCTGAATTTGGTCCCTGGTGAACCACTTTCCTTGGTGCAGGAGTTGGCCAGCTTTGACAACCTGATACAGTTGGATATTATGTTGGCGATTGTTCTTGATTCTCATGTCCATGATACAATATGTGGTGGCCTATTCCATGCAGTCTGGGTTTAACTCTATTGCTGTCAGTTGTTGTACAATGTCTAAGGTGTCCAGTAGAGGTGGGAAGTAAGGACGAAGGTGATCCACATTAAAGACGGGGTACAGACCAAGGAAGGGTGGAATAGTAAGCTCAAAGGAATTGTTCCCTACAGCCTTGGTGATGGTGTACGGCCTGTATCAGAGCGGGCGAAGCTTGCAGTGGGGTCCAGTGAGGCGCTCCTTCTGCGAATGTAGCCATACTTTGTCACCCACCTGGAAGTTGTGTGGCACCCGGTGTTGATCATGGTGATGCTTGTACTTCACATTGCCTCTATCCAATATATCATGAACCTGTTGACGGATGTGCTGAATGCGCTCGATGAAGCTACTTGCTTTGTCAACTTCAGACTGGACATGAGCTGAATCAGCCTGAGCAGCTGCAAATGGCATGGCTACGTCAATGGGACATAGTGGCTGGAATCCCAAGCCCACCTGAAAGGGGATATGGCCAATTGAACTATGGAGAGCCCAGTTATAACTATATTTTACATAGGGGAGGCTCTCGCCCCATGTGCGTGGATGCTTTGAATTGTACATGGGCAGAATGTGTACAAGAATTTTGTTGATGACCTCTGTCTGGCCATCTGTTTGGGGATGGAAAGCTGTGGACTTGGTGAGGTTTGTGTCCAGTATTGAGCAGAGGCTCAACCAAAATGTGCTGAGGAAACTGCTATCTCGATTTGATATGATAGACCGTGGGATCCCAAAGTGCACCCACACTCGTTCAAAGAAGAGTTTAGCAGTGGCTTCTGTTGTGATATTCTTCTTACAAGCCACCATAATGACCATCTTCGAGAATCTTTCAACGACCATGAAAACACAGTCATTTCCAGTCTTAGTAGAACGCAGGCCTGACATGTAATCCATGGAGATGGATTCCCAAGGTCGACTAGGGGTAGGTAGTGGAGTATATAGGCCTTGCTTCTTGATGGTCGATTTGGAAATGGCACAAGCAGTGCAGGATCTGATGTGCTTCACGACATCCCTTTGAAGGTTCGGCCAATAGAAATACTTTTGTAGTATTGCTACTATTTTCTCGACCCCGAAATGCCCAACGACTTGAATGTAGTGTGCTTCCCATATCATCTTGGCACGCTTGCTTGAAGGAACACAAAGGTGTCCCAGGTGACATAAAAGTGCATCTTAGAGGTGAAAATTTAGAACTTGCGTACCCCCCAAGAGTGCCTTGTAAGTGTGGCTGAATTCTAGGTCACTCTCATAGAGAAGTGGCCAATCAGAAGTCTCGTGCCCACAAGAGTTGAGCACAGTGGTGAGTGCCACGATCGGTGGTCAACTGAGGCAGTCTGCAACATTATTGGTGCTGCCCTTCTTGTACTTGATGTTCAAATGAAACTATTGCAGATATGTGGACCACTTTTGATGGTGATCATTATACAACATCTCTTGTTTCTGTATGAACTACAGGGGCCGGTGGTCTTTGTGGATGATTTTTTCCTTCCCCAAAATGTAATGCTTCCATTGTCAACAGGCTTGCATATTGGAATACATTTCATTGTCATAGGTGGGATACTTGCGAACTGTCTCAGAAAATGTCTCACTGTGATATGCCACTGGATGTCCCTGTTGAGTAAGAAATGCCCCAATAGCATAGTCAGAGGCATCTGTCTCGATCTCAAATGGCTGTTGCAAGTCTGGTAATGTGAGCACTGGAGCGGAACAGAGGAGATTTTTCAATTCCGTGAATGCCTTCTGTTGAGGTTCCGACCAAAAGAATTTTTCTCTCACTCCTCCCTTGGTGACTTGACTCAAGGGCCAAGTGATATTATATAATCCAAACATGAATCTACAGTAGAAATTAGCAAGACCCAGAAAGCTGCGAAGCTCTGTTATAGTGGTTGGGGCTGGCCAATCCCGAATGACTTGGATCTTGGCTGGATCCACATGCACCCCCATTTCATCAATAATTTATCCCAGATATTGAACCTGGGTCATGCCAAACATGCACTTCTCCAAATTGGCACACAACTTGTGTTGCCGTAGTGTTTGGAGGACTTGTCAGATGTGGTGAAGGTGATCTTCCCAAGTCTTGCTGAAGATCAAAATGTCATCCAAGTACACCACTACAAATGAGTTGGTGAATGGCCGCAAGATGTCATCCATCATCCTCATGAAGGTTGCAGGAGCATTCGTCAACCTGAAAGGCATGACCAGCCATTCAAAAATGACTTCCTTGGCTTTGAAGGTAGTCTTCCACACATCAGAGGGTTCAATTGGTACCTGGTGATACCCAGACTTCAGGTCGATCTTGTTGAAATATTTTCCACCTTTGAGTTGGTCCATAAGGTCATCAATCCATGGGATTGGGTACGTATTCTAGATAGTGATATTGTTCAGCACCCGATAGTCAATACAGAGTCTCCACATCCCATCCTTCTCCTGTACCAACACAATCGGGCTCCCACAGGGTGATGAACTTGGTATGATGTGACCTTTCTGCAACAGCTCCTGAATCTACCTCTTGATTTCATCATTCTCCAGAACAGAGCATCGATAGATCTGTCCATTGGGTTGCGGCACACCTGGGGTCAGATCAGTCAAGTGCTTGACCTGACAGTGCAGAGGAACCCCTGTGGGTGAGGTGAAGATGTCCCCATACTCCTCCACAACCTTATCCATTTGTTTTTGTCATGCAGAGGACCCTGTCTAGAGGTCGTGGCCAAAGTATTCTTCTTTCCCTGGGGGCAGATCATCAGGAAAACAAATTTCCTGGTTTGTGAAATGAGCTTACTGCATTGTTTTTTAGTAACCAAAGAGATATCCGCAGGAGGTGGTACCTCTGGTATCTTGTACAAATTATTTCCCAAAGTAATAATAATAGCACGAGGCCAAGACTCATACAAAGCATGACACTTCCACAAGTACCATTGACCTAATAATACATCAGAAACATCAATAGGAGCAATGTCACATAATACCTCATCCATGAAGGGCTTGATGCTATAGGGAAGGTGGCACTACTGCCTGACACAGAGATCTCGTCCTTGGTGAAGACACCCAATTGTGTATGGATGTGGGTGAGCTATGGTTCGCAAGCCCAATCACTTCACAGTGTCTACTGAAATGAGCTTCTTTTGGCTCCCATTGTCGACAATGAACTGTACAGGGAAGCCCTTTACCCACATCTGGGAGTGGAAGAGATGTTCCTCCTCCTCTGGATCTTCTGGTTCCTCCTTCTGGATCTTTGTAGTGGCAACAGTGGCGTTGGGCTCTGCATCAATAATCTGTTTCCCTTTTTCATTCCCCTTGCTAGGTTTTGATTTAGAGTCGAAGCATGCATCTGAATGAGAAGCCCTCATCTCAGCCACTAGCGACTGCTTGCCCTGACACTCACTTGTGTTATGAGTGGAGCTCTTATGGAACTCACACCACTTTCCTGTGTCCTTCTTTGGATTTACGATGTTGTTATTTTCTTGTGGCTTTAACAGGTTGTCTTTATCTGCCATGCCTTGGCTCTGTCCTTTGTTCTGTGGTTTGGAAGCACCTTTCCCTTTCTTTTGATTCGCAAATCCAAAGTCTCGCTTCTTCTTCTTGAATTTCTGCTCAATCTTGGCAGCATATCGGTATGTCGTACGAAGCGAGGAGATGTCAAGGAACTCCATTTCCTCCTGAATGTATGTATGCATACAACTATGATACTTTAGCACCAAATGTTTCTCTGAATCTTTGATACCCAACTTTGTGCGCAAGGTATGGAACAGATTCGTCAACTCATGCACATCTTGATCCCTTTGTTGTCGCAGCATGGTCCATTGTATGTACTTGTCCTCATAGCTCCCCACGGGATAGTATTGTTCCTTGACGACGTCTCGGAAAGAATTCCAAGTTGGTACGACCAAGAACATAGAGGGTTCTGTCTGGTCCTTGTTCTCACAGTAGGTTTCCCACCAGTCCTTAACATGGGGGTAGCTTTGAGGAGTGCAAAAATAATCTTCTCCCGGTCTGAAAAGTCATGAACCGAGAAATATCCTTCTAACAGATTCAACCATCTATCTACGGCATCTGCGTCTATTTGACCCTCAAATATGGGAATGTCAAAATTTACTTGTACCTTAAAAGCAGTCGCGCCTCCAGAGTGGCTGCTGGATGCAGATGCGCCACCGGTGGGTAGCCGTTGAAGGATCTGAGCAAAGTTATCCATCATCACGTTCCTTTGTCTTTCGAGGACCTCCTCGAGAAATATTTTGATAGGATCTCCTGCTCCCTCATCTTTCTTTTCGTCCCCCATGGGCGTCCGTCGAGGTTTGCGAGGCTAATCTTGCAAAGGTTCCACCAGATCGAGCCCTAGCTCCTTATACCCCGACCTCGTTGGGGACATGCAAAGAAGGATCGAGAAAAAGCAGACCGCTCTGATACCACTGATCCGGATTTATGCAGGAACGCAACAGAATAAACATATAAACATAAATACAGAGATGCAGCGGAAATAACACTTCATCTCATTAATATCAAAGAACTGAAATTTGCTTACAGACAGAATGGAAATAAAACTAGCTAGGGCACTGGTAGCTATCTCTGAGAAGAGATGTGGCGGCTACAGGCCTCTGAACTGAGTTACAATGAGGCTCGAGGGCCTATTTATTATTGAGAAACAATGGAGAACCATAAACATCCAAAAACCTAACCCTAGGAGATGAAGTGCCAAAACTATGGGCCCCGTTTGGGTAAATTGGTGTTTCAACTTCCCAGGGACGTAACTTTGGCATACTATCTCTGTTTGACGCACATGATACATCATTAGAAATCTCTATCTGAGGACTACAAATTTCACCATGTATATCATTCTAGAACAGAATGATATTCACTAGAGGCGCGATGCCCAAAAAATGTCGTTTGGGGCCTCAAAACGGCTCCGGAAGTTCAGGACCCGAAAAACTGCTAAAAATAGTAAGTTATGCCAAAACTGAAAAAATGAAAGAGACAATGGTGGGGGCCCAAGTGGAATAGGCAGGTGGCCACCAATATCCACCTGGATTAGGTAACCTCATACCAAATTTGGATTTGGTAGCTATACCTACATAATTAGATAGGGCTCTCTCCACAATCTCATAAACAATGAAGTGACTTTAGAGAAAAATAAATCTTAGGTTAGATATTTGGCTCACTAGGGTTTGATAGGGTTCTGCTAGATCGGGATCATAGGTTTAGGAACTAGGTCAAGTTTTCAAATGATCAGTTGCAGGGATAAGATAGGGAAATTTAGATACGATTAGTGACACAATTGGGTTTTCATTGTGTTATAGGGTTGATTAATAAAGAGAAAAATTACCATAGGACTATGAGTTCATTTATCGGAAGATATGGAACAAAAACATGAAAATATCATCTAAATAGAGCATGAAAATATGAATTCTCCTTAAAAAATAATGAGATGATCATATGAAAGCATGCTAATGGTAGTAAGAATAAGCCAATATCAATTTGATAATAAAAAACAGGAAAAACAATGTCAATGATCATAGCACAGGAATCCCAAGATAATAGTTGCAACTTCCTGTAATATTACAACAAAAATGGTGTACACTAGCTCCAAACCTTTGACTCTCAAATGTTCTGTTAGTGTCAGAATATGTATTTTTCCATCAGTGATCAAAATCACTCTTTGAATATTCATTTTAGGGGTCCCAATCAGAAAATTTTTAATCATTCCACTAACTCATGTAAAAATTGATTCATTGATGGTAGCCCTAGTCTCAAAATCTCACTCTCCCTAAAAAATTCCCATTTTTTGGCTCACCTTCATGTATTTATGAGCATAAAAACACCTATGAAAATCTCAATTCACTATGTATTAAATCAGTCAAAGTCAACCATGGAGTCAAGTCATTCAAGGTCATATTAGGTCATTAGGTTTTATTGTTCAAGGTCCAAAAATGCACCATGACATCTCATAATGTCAACAAAGGTGTCAGAGTGACTCAATAAACATTTCATCATTAGATACAGAGGATTATAAACATGAAACATGTTTTCAAATTTGTAATTCTGATTTTAAGTATTGGTTTCATCCCAAAATGTAATTTTTATTCAAAAAAAAAGTGATGTAATTTTATTTTTTATTTTTGTAATTTTATGTCCATTATATGTAATAAGTATTTGATCTTCTGAAGCTACTAACTTAGCTTCATATTCCAAAATAAATACCAAAAAAAGTACATTTCAAAGTTCTATAGGTCCTACTCCATCAACTGATCAATCTGCAAAAAAAGGTTAGAAGTGAAAGAGCATTAGTGTGAAAATTTGAAAGGTGAAATTAAACATTAGAAAATTGGGCTTTCAAGACATAAATCAAAACCACTGAAGTATAAAATCCCTCAAAGACATCAATTCAAATTTCATTTTCTTCGTACACCCTCAAACATACTCAAAAAAGGAGAAGTTTTCAAGTTTTTATGTGAAATTGTCCAAAAAAGGGGTAGAGGGAGCGTTCTGCACTGGCATTGTGCATTCTACATTGGTGTTGCACATTCTGCACTGGCGTTGTGCATTCTACATTGGTGTTGCACATTCTGCACTGGCGCTAGGCATTTGCTTGAAAATTCTACTCATTTACTAAAGGCGATGCACATCTGTCAAGAGGAGGGCGCGTTTAACTTGGGTGCTGCGTGTTTTCCTGAAAACCCTCGGGGATTTCCAAAATACCACTACAACTCTCTCAAGCTTAAAAACAGGTTTCCTACACTCTCCAGCAAGAAAGTAAGTCATAAATTCACACTCCTCTTCTCCTTAATCAGTTTATGTGATGCTTAATTTGGTTTTGGTGTCATCTTAAGTTCAAAACACTTGTATCATTCTACTATTATCCCACTACCATTTCCCCATTTCAAATTACCTTATCCCAACCCCCCATATCATAAAACACTTTCCCATAACCCCTACATAACTATCTCCTCCCCTATGATTTCATCTCTTTAAAAACCCAAATACCTATCTATTCATTTTCCTAGGCTCCCTATACCCTACCTATAATTAAATCCCATATTCTAAAACCCATAATCATCACTACCCCCTGTCACCTCCCTCATATCAAAAATCCCTATTCCCATCTCCTCAAATTTCCTCACACCAACCCACACTTCTTACACCCACATTCCATTCCATCATCTCCCTAAGGTTTTGACACCAAATAAATCATGACCGAAGAAGATAACATAATTCATAGTGAGGAGGAATAAATAGAGGAGAGAAGGCCATCTAGAAAAGGAGGGAGAATCATTATACATGAGCCAAGAAATACTAGAAAGCTCATGTCATCTCCCATCACTGTGACATAATTTAAGCATGTATGTTGTTTCGAGTTCTGTGAGAAGGTAAAAAGGGTCCAATTCCATCCAATTTTGACCATATTATTCATTTCCAACCTCTATGACACCCAGGTAACCCTTCCTTGTGTCACTTTCAGTATGTCCCCTGCCATCTTATCAGCGTCCACTGGGATCCCAATTGTTGGTGAAAAATGGTTCAAGCAAGGAGAATTGAATCAGTTCTATTATGAGCCATATATTAAACCAAGGTACAAGAATGAGAGAAAGAGGATTTTTCCTTTCTCTTACCTCCTAGACAGATATGTCCCCACGATGAAAATCATCATGAGGTACTTTGCTTGTGAGGTTAGGTTTTCTATACTCTACTCCTTTCATGTCTGGATACTCATGCACTTAAAAATGTTCATAATGCTCAATATAGCTTACTATCTCTACCAGAGCATTGAAAATATTTCATTTATTTCCCAAAAGAGATATTACGATCATAAAATGCAAAGTGTCTTTCACCACTCCCTCATCAAGAAGATGGTCCTCCATCACCTTGATCAGTTAAATATTCCATGGGACACCTTCATATCCAATGAGATTTTCACTGTCCCACCTATTCAACATGGCCAAGGTTCACCTTCATCGTCTCACCCTTCTACATCCATTCCTCCATCTCAGCTTACAGTTCATACATCATCACTAGATGAGTCTCCTTCACCCACCTCACCATTGTCATCTCCATTTTACATTGAGATTGGGTCACCTAGCAGAGGTAAAATTAGCAAGCCTAAGAGGGATGATTTGGAAAAATTGGCACATACGTATCAGAGAGGTCATAGGAAGGTGCTTTTCCCACAAATTGTGGCAGGGGCCCTGGCTTCTTCACCAAAAAAGTAGGTACACAAAGACAAGGAAAATATGGGAGATATGAATACATGAAGAGAAAGCCCTCCATGAGAAAGAGGAAGATTTTGAACATTTTGACTTGGAAAAAATTCATGATGATGATCCTTCCTTGCTCATCCAGAAGAGGGTAGAAAATATTAGAGAGTTCCAAGCTAATCTTGAAAGGTCTAAGTTTGTCTTTACCTTTCTCAAGCAAGAGAACCAACACCTCAAGACCAAACACTTCATCGATGAAGTGAAATGCATCAAAGCACAAAAAGAGGTAGAGAAGGCTAAAGCCTTTCTTCAAGAGAAACTAGATAACTATGGTGAACCTGATGATGAGGATGACCAGCCTTCAATACAAATACCTAGGACTAGAGGGCCGAAAAGAGCTCTAGAACTAGAGAGGAAAAGAGAAGTTGAGCTTGCCAAAGAGCTCACTGTTGATGAAAAAATGACAATCATGGTTAATCAAGAACAAGAGTATTTCTTTGAGAAGGTAAAGCAGCAGTTGGAGAAGCTTTTGACCAAGGCTCAAAAGGACAGTGACATTCAAAGAAGGATGGCAAAGAATTATGCCATGAGGAACAAAATTGCAAGGGCCAAGCTCAAAAGAGCCAATGCAAAAATTGAAGCCTTGACCAAGGAAAATGAGTAAAGGGGGCTAGAAATAATTTCAAGGGTAACACTCCATGCCTCAAACACATGATCAGCAATCAACCCACCAATTTTGACAAGTTTATAATTTTTTGTCTTTTTAGGGACATTTTTTGCACAGCAAAAATGTCAAACGCACAACACCTAGGGTGTTACGCTCCTTTTTGAGGCATCCAATGAGAAATTAGTCACCACCATTGAATTAAAAATTATGATGACATGCACCTTGTACATTCTCTAAGAATTTGGAGGCAAAATGATCAGTGAAAAGGGAAAAAAACCACCAAAAAGCCATGTTTATCTGTCATTTTTTGCCTTGGCGTTGCGTGTTTACCAGTCTTGGGAAAATTAATTTTTGAAGGGAAAATGAGCTTAATTTTAGAAACTGAATGCATTTCTAGAAAGTAGACTTTAAGGGCTTTCCAATAAGCCATCTTGGAGAAAATTTAGACACCGAGAAGGCACCCAAAAGCAGCCTTGAACAGAGAGGGTAGGTTTGAGACAAGGAGGGCGTGTTTGACAAGGAGATGGTGCATTTGGAAATCTTCTAAAATTTTCTGAGTTCCACTCCTGTTTTGATTTTCATATTGGGAAATTTTGATTTTACCTATCTAAATGATGAAAATAAATGTAATTATCATGTTTTTACTATTACCTAGGGTAAATAAATTAGGTAAATCAAACAAATGAGGTGTAATGAATCAGTTCACTTAAATTAGGAGTGAGCCACTTCGACCATCCTATACTTTAGCTATCAGTTCAGATTTTTGTGTAATATCTTCCTCAACTCATGGATTCGACCCCTGAGGATGAGTGAATTTTTTTTCATGTCTATTTAGTGTCATTCTTCATAACAGACAAGGGTTGGAATCAGTTTGATTTTTGTTAGTTGATCAAGGAAACCATTGTACTCAGTTTTGGCCAAGTTAATAAAGAGGAGTTGCAACTACTTTTATGGGGTACTTATGGTATTGAATGTATATAATTGTTTCTTCTTCGGTATCATATGTTTTAAATTATTGTATTCATGTTCACTTAATTTATATGTTATGATATTTTACAAGTTAGATAATCAGAATACATGTTTTCACATGCTCTGTTTTGGGTAACTGATCATATTTTGTTCATATTATTCTATCTGAGAAATATACATCTCCTATGATTTTCTTATCCTTCTTACATCTTCAACACCATTCCATAACAATTCTCTTCAAGTGATAATCATTATACCTACCTTGCCCCATTAATCCCTGCAACCCTAACTCATTTTACCTGACCTAGCTTTCCTTGACCTAATTTCTTCATCCAGTGATTTCCCCAACCAAAACAAAACAGAAAACCCCTTGCACTATATATCTATCCTAAAAACAAAAATTTCTCCAGCCCTCCTTGTTGTGACCCTTTTGGAGAGAGCCCTCTTCGGCTTTATAGGGCTAGTTATCAAGTCAAAATCTTGGTCTGTGGTTACCCCTGTTGGGATTCCTTCTTCATCCTTGGGAATCTGGTAGAGTGATAACATATCCAACATTTTATTTAACTTAGTTTAGGATACATATAGATGTGAAACCATATTCCCCCTCTCAGGGGCCAAATCCATCAACATAGAAACTGATTACAATATTCTCTCTAACAATGCCAAAACCTATGGCAGTTAGAAACCAATTCCCTTTTTACACTAAGTGATTGAATTTGACTTTGAAATAATTAAATTAAAAGGAAATCAAATGAATTGAATGTTATCATCATTAGGATGCTTAATTACATCATATAAAATTTCTAGAAGACAAATTACATTAAGTAAAGTTTTCCTTGACCAATAAAAACTCAAAATCTGGCTTTCCCACATAAGCGCAACATGGTCTAGTAGAAGCACAACATGGTTTAACAAAAGTGCACCATGGTATTTGAAGAGATTTTTTGGTGACTTTTATTCATCTTTTAGCTGAACTTATGGTTGGAAAAGATATATGAGGATTTGTAGAAGACTAGTGAGTCTTGAAACCTGCAAAAATCCACCTTCAAGGCACCTAAAAATCCAATCTCCCAAGACTACTCCAGAAGCACAGCATGGGGTCCAAAACAGTGGCAAAAACATGAAAATTTGATATTTTTTGCATTTTCTTAAAAAATGAGAGCCGACATGAAATAAAAAGCACATATCTGTAATGTAGAGGCCAGAGGAAACCTGTATATGTATGTCATTTTTCATTTGAAAGATCTAAGAAGAAGTGCAGTGTGGCCACACTGCAATTAGCACAAAAATTTAAAAATGGCCAAAACTTGTCAAAATTTTCTACTTCTTCATTTTTTAATCATGACCTAGAGAACAAGAGATTGATCAGCAAGAAAATGAATATTATATTTCTTTTTAAGATTTATTAGTGTTTTCTTAAGCCTTCTTTCATGTTCCTAGCCATAATTTTGCAAATCAAGTTTTTGGTGTAATTATGTCTTGCCATGTGTCTCTTCATATTTGTATTTATGTTTTCCTTATTTAGTAGCTTCTCTAGGTGTTCATTGATTATCCAAATCCAAAACTCTTTGTCCTTCTCAATCTTAGCTATTATAGTGTCATCTAGGTTGTTATGTACTTCGGGAGGAGATGGTTCGTTTTCCTATCCTTCCTGTCTTGCTACTTCTCTTGTCTTTGGCCTCCTTGGTTGCACCTAAACTTCTTTGTTCACTAGATTTTTGACATCTATGATAGCCTTGCCCTTATCCTTCTCAACCAAAAAAATTACCTTGTTGGATGAGGGGGATCTCTAAACTTTTTCCTTGGAATAATAGATTCACTTTGAGATGCCTAGTCTCTTGGTGCAAGAAGGATACTATGAAATTTTCCTTGACAAGATAATCTCCAAGCTCTCTGATCTCTTCCTCTTTCTCTTTCATTATTTCTTGAGTTGATTTGTCTTCATTGTGCTATTCTAGGTTATCCATGTCAAAATTAGTGGGTCCCTGCTCTTCATTATGCAATTGTGCATCATATTTACCTTTTTATTTTTCTTGTCGCGTAGTGCTAGACTAGACTCTTCTTCAATGATAGTCTTCGTGGGAAGCATCTTCGCTTGAGATTTAGTCCTATGTCTCGGAATCACAGCTATCTCAAGGGAAAAAACCAGTCTTTTACCTCTGGTATAATTATTTTTAATCTCTTCCCTAGCTATCTTTGTCACTGATGGCGTAGTTGATGAGAAAACTTCCTATGGCCTAGTGGTGCCAATGGAGTGCTTTGACTATCAAGTTGAGTAGTTACAGGAATAAGAGAAACTGATTGCATGAATGTCTCCCATGGTATATTAATCTATGAAAGTTGATGAAGAACTATTATTTTAACAAAACCATGATGAAATAAAATTTTCTGATAATCTCTCCCTTTCATTTTAAATTTCCCAGTTATCTTGACTAAGATCCTGAGCAAGTAATGGCATAGGTTTAAGGGCTTTATCATAGTAAAATTCATCAACAACCTGATGTGATATTGATACAACCTAGGAAACCTCCCTTCACAAGAAAATACTTCATTATCATCTTCATCAAAGGAGCATATCCATATAACAATTTCCTAAAAGGAAATATATGAGTGACAGTATCTTTGTAGTGTGGTTTCCGAAAAACTTTGTAGCTTTCAATATCCAAATCCATCCCCTTAAACCAAATTTATCATTAGTTAGGGATATGTGAACTTGAAGCTATGGAATTTGCTGATATGATGAAATCCATCCCTACTATGGTGGTCTTATCCCTCTTGAAATTAGTGGCAAAAATACTGGGCAATTTAGCATGGCAGCCTCCCTCTTGTATCTTCTCACAAAACCCTAGGCAACCCACATCTTCAAATGACTTCTTGATGAACAATGAGGCATTGATCTCCTGCATATGATTTGGCTCATATCTGGAGATACTTCCTCCTTTTTTATACATGTTATTTTCACTGGAAATGGTGTTGGTTTTCATAAAAAAAATCCTAGTTTGATAGGAGGGAAGGGTAGGGTTGGATTGGGAAAACACAGGAAAAAGGGAAAATAGTTTAGCAAAGGAAATGTAGGGGATAGGGATTAGGGAAATTAGTACGAAAAATATAGGGGGTAGGGTGAGATGTTAGGGACACGTGGGAAGTGTATTATTTTGAATTGAGTGAGGGAAATAAGTGAAAAAACAAAAAAACAGTCCTAACCCATAATTTTAGAAAAAACACAACATGGCCTACGGTTTTTGTGGAAAATGATGGAAATTAAGGATATGAGTATGAAAAATGGTTGGGGGAGGTGTACGAAGTGTTTACAAGGGTTCTAGGGCATGAAAACCAGGGTATTTCTCTTTGAACTAAAGAAAACACCAAGAAAACCAAAATCAAAGCCAAAACCCTGGGAGAGGGATTTCAACATTTGTTAAAGGAAAATCATTGCATGAGGATTGATGAGATGCTATAATTACATGATGAGATTCTATAGAACCTATATATCATTGAATTAACCCCTTTGTAGCTTCCTCTAAACTCCAAACTAAAAAAAGTAGCGTGTTGGCCAGAAGTGAAATGTGCTAAGAAAAAATGCAATGTGCTTGCTCAGAAGGGATTAATGATGGAAAAATCAAAATTTTTCAGTCTTAGGTGAAACTCAATGGTGGAGGAGAGATCTATGAATATGAAATGAAGATTTTGAATTTTTCGATGGTCTCTTTATAGCTTGAAAGTCAACTTTTTCTTTTGATGATGGTATGACATCACATGCCCTTTTTGGGAAATGATGTGATGAGGTAGTGTACTACAGCTTTATAAATTTATTTGGCAAGGTTACATATCCATGAATGCTAAATGTACTTTTGGAATATTTTTGAGAACTTTTTCCTTAATTACTAACTCCCATTATGGTGACTAAGTTGATGGCATGACTACCTGCATGACTTATGATGACTTGACCTAATGATGACACCAAATGCATATGTGAATCCATGATTTGGAAATTTTAACCTTTGAAGTATGCATGATTATAATTTGATGAACAAAATGATGAAAAAGACACTGATTTTATTCCCTATCACAAGGAGTGATGACATCACCATGATGGCATTTAATGACCTTTAAAATGGAGGGAGAAGTAATAATACCTAGACACTGATCAATGATCAAATTTTATTTGAAAATATAAAAAAAATTACCTAATACTCAATCAACCATATGGAAAGAGTACATTTGATCACTCGTGACTTGTAGACACTAACATTGGCTCCAACTGGGGATGGCAGCTCCTTTAGGAGGTGTGAAGAACACCATAGACCATGTAGCCTCATCCATGGGGAAATCGAGTAAAAGTTAAAAAGAAAACTTGGCACTGAAATGACTAACTTACTACATTAAAGAAAAAATAAAACTGACTTGACTTGTGTCAAAAAATGATTACTAACTCAAATTAATTATGGCAACAGAAATTATATATCTTAAGTCCTTCACCTGTGGCTTGAATTCTTGATGATAATTTCCCACCTACTGATGATATATATACAATCATGTGAAATGATCACTCCAGTGTAACCAATCTAGAAAATGTCTACTTACTTGAATCATGCTCACATTTTCCTTGAGTAAGCTGAAAAAAAATTAGGCAACTCAAAGTGTCCACTGAAAATGTTCTCATGATCTAAAAAATAAATAAAATAAATCTCCCCTGGAAACTATAGAAAATCAAGAAAAGGATCCTCAATAATTTGAAATGTTACCCTACCTTTAAACTCAATAGAAATACAAGTACACCATTCATTTTCCAATGCAAAATTTTTGGTAGGATGAAAAAAGAAAATATTCTCATCAATTTTTTCATTCACATGAGGATAAAGGGAAGTTTTTTCTTGAAAATATATGTTTGAGGCAACCATATTACCAATATTAAAAATGTGCACATCCATAGGATCTGGGACAAACTAATCTTCTTCAACATAATATTCCTTTTCTGATCCTTGGGGAAGATCATCATGTGCAACATGCTCTAAAACAACCTCTTATTTATCGTTGCTCTCCTCTTAATAATATTCTTGCAATTTTTTATGATTATTCTCTTTCGTAATTACATTTTCTGAAACTCCCACACATTCCAATTAAAAATTATCATTTGCATGAATCTTCCCTTGAAATAGTGCTTCAGAAAATGGATGTGCTAGAGAGACATAGGAGTGTTGAATGTCTAAAGATCCTTGTTCATTAATTTCATCAAAAACCTCATCTTCATCTTCACAATCCTGATCTTAAAATAAAAACCCAGATAAAGAACAAATTAAAAAGAAAAGTGAATTACCATCTTCATACCTCTCATCCAAAAGACAGGGTTTTGGATGCTCATGGGAAAATTTAAATGTAGCAACCACTTCAAGTGTATTTCATTCCCCATGTGCTTCAACAGGAAGAAGATCAGTTTTACTGTCATAAGAACCAAGGAAAACAACTTATTATTCAATATTTATTTGTCAAAGTAGATGATCATTTCCATAAGATGGTTCACTACTTAAGTTTTATGTACATGAAATTTCAGAATTCTGACTTGGAACAATTTCTTCCTACTGTAAGTATGCAGATATGTTTCATCCTCAAAAAATAAGGAGTTTATGTGTGTTTTGAATGATATTATGTATCAAGGAAACTAATATTTGTTATTTTCTGTTGGGAATAAAATTCATAAAGGGCCTCTATGATCTCATCATCTAGACACATTTCATCACCAAAAGCCTCTTCAATGTATTCAAAGAAATATTCACAGGATTCAAAAAAATCTTTGAATAAGAAAAGTGAATGATGAGATTTTCCATAAAACTCAAAAAATGTTGTGTGGAAATATTTAAGAGAGAATAAGCTACCTGGCTTCAACCCTTCATACCATGATCTTGCTTTCCCTTCTAGGGTAGACATAAACATTTTCGTCAAACAATCCTCATGAAACGTAATCCCAAGATTAAGTATATGCTAATAAAATTTTATTATATGAAGAATAGCCTCATCCTCATTTCCATCTATGAATTTGGGAAGATAAGTTTTGCAATCTAGCCAAGGTATTCGATTCGGAAAACCAAGAATGTGAGAAGGATTCATCGGAGCATACCTTTTATAGATTGAATCCATATTGATAACAATAGATGAACTAGAGCATCCTTTAGGATACTGATTATTATGCCAGTGGAATATTTGAATCAAGTTGGAGTTTATAGGTGAATGGTTTAACATTCCTTACGTTCGACTGCTGATGATCTTTCTTGAGGAATATAAAAAAAAATTATCCCCAAGAACGGTGCAAAAATGTTATTGCTCCACATTTTTCCAAGGCTGACAAAGAAGACCGAAAGAGGTAACCTCAGACCAACTTTGGATTTGGTAGCTAGTCCTACCAAACTAGAGAGGGCTCTCTACAATTTCATAGCCAATGAAGTGATTGGAGGGAAAAATAAATCTTTGGCTACATATTCATCACACTAGGGTTTGGATTTAGGGTTTTGAAAGATCAGGATCATAAGTCTAGGAACTAGGTCAAGTTTTCAAATGATCAATTGCATGGATAAGATAGGGCAAGGTAGGTATGATTAGTGACAAAATTGGGTTGTCATATTTGTATAAGGTTGAGTAAGAAATATAAAATTGAGCATAAGATTATGAATTCATTTATGAAAATATATGGAACACAAACATGAAAATATCAGCTAAACAGAGCATAAAACTATGAATTCTACTTAAAAATTAATGAGATCATTATATGAAATCATGATAATGGTAGTAAGAAGAATTAAACATTCAAATTGATAATAAAAAAAATGAAAAACACTGTGAATAAGCATACCATGTGAATCCCAAATAATTGTTGCAACTTCCTATTATATTACTGCAAAAATGGTGTACACTAGCTCCAATCCTCTAACTCTCAAATATCCAACCTTTTATTTCACTTCATTTAGGATATATATATATATATATATATGAGAAACCACATTCCCCATCCTAGGGGTCGAATCGGTCATCATAGGAACTGATTACAAGATTCACTCTAACCATGCCAAAACCTAGGGAGGTTGGAAACCAGTTCCCTTTTTACACTAATTGATTGAGTTTGACTTTCAAAGCATTAAATTAAAATGAAATCACATAAAATGACTCCTACCATCACTATGAAACTTAATTAAATCATGTAAAATTTTTGGAAGACAAATTACATCAAGGAAAGCTAGATTTTACCAAGAAAAACTTGAAATATAGCTTTCCCACAAAAGCACGGTGTGGTTAAGCAGAAGCGCAGGGTGGTCTTGGAGGAGCCTTTTCGGTGACTTTTATTGATCTATGAGATGAAATGATGTTGGTGAAGATAGATGAGGGTGTGTAGAAGGTGACTTAAGCTTCAAGCTTGCAAAAATCTACCTCAAAGGCACCTAAAAAACCAATCTTCCAAGACTACTCCAGAAGCGTAGCGTGGGGTCTAAGATAGTGGCAGAAACACGAAAAATTGATAGTTTTTTTCCCTTTTCTTCAAAACTGAGAGCTCACATGAAATACCAAGAAAATATCTATAATTTATAGCTTAAAATAAACCTATATATGTATTCCATTTTTCATTTGAATGCTTTGAGAAGAAGCACAACGTGGCCATATTATGCTTTTGTGTAACAAAATTTCTAGAATTAGGAAAAAAAATAAAAAATGACCAAAAGTTGTCAAAATTTTCTGCTTCTTTATTTTTTAGTCATGGCCTAGAAAACTAGAGTTGCATCAAAAAGAAAATCAAGATTATATCTCTTTTTAATCTTGATTATGGTTTTCTTAAGCCTTCTTTTCATGTTCCTAACCCTAATTTTTCAGATCAAGTTTCTGGTGTAATAATATCTTGCCATGGGCCTCTACATATTTGTATCCTTGGTTTCCTTCTTTAATAGATTCTCCAGGTTTTCATTGATTATCCCAAGGAAAAACTCGTTTTCCTTCTCAATCTTAGTTGCTATAGTGTCATCTAGGTTTTTTTGTACTGGAGGAGGAGATGGTTCATTTTGTTGTCCTTCCTCTCTAGGTACTGCTCTTGTCTTTGGCCTCCTTCAAAGTACCTGAACTTCTTTGTCTACTAGTTGTTCCACATCTATGATAGCATTTCCCTTATCCTTCTCAGCTACACAAACTACTTTGTTGGATGAGGGATGACATCCTTTAGGTTTTGTTTGCAACAATAGATTCACTTTGAGCTGCCCATTCTCTTGTTGCAAGAAGGATGCTATGAAGTTTGCCTTGGAAATATCATCTGTAAGCTCTCTGATCTCTACCTATTTTTTTTTGAATATTTCTTCAGCTATTTTTTCTTCATTGTGCTCTTCTAGTTTAGACATGTCAAAATCAATGGGTGCTTTCTCTTCATTATGCAATGGTGCATCATCTTTATATTTTGAATTTTCTTGTCTCATAGTGATAGGTTGAACTCTTTCTTCACATATATTCTTCCTGGAAAGAAACTTAGCTTGAGCCCTACTTATAGGTCTAGGAATCTTAGCTTTATCATGGGAAAACACCAACATTTTACCTCTGCTATAAGTATTTGTAATCTCCACTATAGGTGTCTTTGTCATTGATTACCTACTTGGTGAGAAAACCTCCTGTGGCCTAGATGGTGCTAATGGAATGCTTTGACTGTCAGGTTGACTAGTGGCAGGAATAAGAGTAGCTGATTACATGAATTTCTCCCATGGTATATTAATATGTGAAAGTTGATGAAGAACTTGAATTTTACCAAACCATGAGGAATTAAAATTTCCTCATGAACTCTCCCTTCGATTTTCACTTTCCCAATAATCTTTACTAATCTCCTGAATAAGTAGTGGTGTAGGTTTAAAGGTTTTATGAAAGTAAAATGCATCAACAACCTTATTTGATACCGATACAACCTTGCTGGGTGGATAAATCATTCTTGCGGACATGACAGATCTCCCTAGTATTGTACGATAACTAGAAACAAACAGACAGATGTAAACTAATTTCTCTAGATTATATTTGATCTAGAATTGTCTATAATGAAGGATTTAGGACTTACTTGTAGTCCAGCACTTATCGTAGTATTCTTTCCTATTTCTTTGAATATGTCTCCTTTGGGGATCTGCAATCAAAAACATGAAAGAATCAGAAGCACTTGCATAATATAGATTGGTTCATAAACCATAAACCTATCTTGATGATCAAGGAATTCAAGAAATAAGCCATTTAAATAAAAAACTCATTGAGAAAATATGATCCATTTGTATTATATTTGATGAAAGAAGGATCCTTACAATTGTGTTTGCCTTGATGTCCTAAAGGTCCTTCTGGGGTCCGGAACAAGCATTTCCTCTACTTTGACAAGCCTTTGCACTCTCTTGACTAACATACACATGAGTGTGTAATCATTCCCATATGATAATTAGCTAAGAGAGTATGAGTTTTTCCAACAATTCTCCTCAAAAAATCTCAAAGACTAACTCCCCTTGAGGCTTAACTATGGCCTCAATTTATAGAAAAAGAGAAGAGGTTGCAACTCCAAATAAGAGGGGATAGAATCCTCTTTCAAGGGATTAAGTTCCACATACCAAGGGGTAGGCTCCTTTAATGGAGGGATGAATGTACATGAAAGGAGCAAACTTTCCACCGAATGATTACTTCCAGAAACTTCTAGATTTAACCAGCTGGGCTTCCAAATTTTACTTCTGCCTTCATTTTACATTTTACAAGAATCTACATCTTTAATGAAGAAAAAGTGTAGTCGGTTCCGCATGTTCTAGAACAAACAGATGCGACATCGGAGGTAATAATAAGAGAAACTGCAGTACAAGTATTTTTATGACTTTTATAAGCTTTTCTCTCAATTTCAAGGCTTGGTTTTGGGAAGTTGATGTTTTTATAATTCTAAGGGAGTATTGTATGAATAATGATGAACCCATACAGACAATAAAACGTCATGGTGACAATTTTATTGTAACATATTGCCCCCTAAAGTGTGAAGTTTGAGACCATTCAAAGAGTGATGTGCTTTATCATTTCGAGGATTAGCTTGTGGACACCCCAGTCAGAATCCTATAAAAACATTCAATAAAAAACATATATATATATATATATATATATATATATATATATATATATATATATATATATTTCATCACTGAGGTAGGCATTCCCATACTCAGATCAAATACTAACTAAAACTTGTTCTGATGTAGAAAAGATTTTACTATCACATCAATAATGTAGACACAGTATGAACACAGCCATATGTTATGAATAGCGTACTACATAATGAATAATAAAACTCCTCAGAGCTTGGATGGTGGAAACTAGATCCAGGGTTTTGATTTTCGCTACTCGAACTAGTATGATTCTATCCATGCAATTAATTCTGTCGAAGCCGAACATCATAGAAACCACTTGATTACTAGTCAATGATGTGAACTATTAACAAGTGTGAGAGAAACAACCATTAATGACAATGGCTCTCAAAGTACTTAGTACAATCCATGAAATGTGAATAAATGATCTAAGGTCAAACATTTCATGGAATCGTTCGATCGAAGGTCATTGATGCAACCTATCGTCGAAGGTGAGAAACCTACCATTAAGGCATGTAGATTCCAAGGTACTGAAGGATTCTAGATCAACTTCCTATATGATGTGCTGTCGTTGATAGAAATTGATCCATCGTCGGAAAACCCATGACACGAAACCATTAGATCAATTTTTGTAGAAATATTTTGCAAGGACTGACTCAGGGATGGTCAACGCGAATGGAGACAAATTTTTGCAATGAATGGTTTATTTGAACTTTCCTCTTGAACACATAATGACACTGTATATGGTTCGGTGAAAATTGACCTAAGCTAATACCCAGAAACCAACTGAAGACTTTCAATATGGTTTGATTAACTAATAGCAAATGATTTTCCCAACCCAAGTAGAAGTGTGATAAAAATTGTCATGTTCAAGAGTGGTAAACTGCTTTTTAAACAAAGTGTGACAAACGGATTCGTTTCTCTCTTTACCCCCACCATTTCTGTAAATTACCTCTTTATTTTTGACAAGCTTGAGGAGGATAATATTTTCTTATTCTATAAGCTCATCCTTCGGATGAGTCAAACTTTGTTTAAAATTGAACGTTAAGAAGGAGATTTTCATTCCTGTTTGTAATCGACAGGTCCCTTACTGTTACATTTTAACGAGTCCAGTATAAGAGAAACTCAGTTTTTTTCAATTTTAGGGAGTCAGAAGAACTCTCAAGTCTGAAAAAGGATAAAATAATACAGGAGAGAACTCTATTGACTATGATTAGTCAACGTATACGTTATTCGTAAATATCCCATTTCAGTCCAGAAAAGGGGTAAAATTATACTGAAGGGACGACTGTTCATTTCCTTTAACAAGTTCAAATAGTCAAGTAATCGACAATCTTTTCATATTTAGAGAGTCTGAAAAGAGCTTAAAAGAGAACTCCAGAGTTCACTTTTTTGTAATTTTTTAAGAGTCCAAAAAAGTGATAAAAATGTACTCAGTAGTTTTTCTTTTTCTATAAGCTTTAAGAAGTTTAAAAAAGTGATAAAAATGTACTCATTCTCTTTTTCATAATTTTTATTGAGTTCGAAAAAGTGATAAAAAGTATGCTCCTTTGTCAAAATGACCATTTCACCCAAAAAACCATGTATTCTGCACAAAAAATAAAAAATTAAACATACATGTTTATGATTAATAGAAATAATTTGGAAAACCACTTTTCAAAGTGAAAAATAAACAAAATTATATTTTATTTGTTCAAAAACTCTTATAAAAAGGATTTTTTCTAAATGATTTTTACCATTTTATTTCAAAGTGAAAATTGAGAGCTTTTGGTAAAAAACGTTCCAGAGGAGATTGCGGAAGATTTGCCCGTCAGAATCGAAAACTGTCAGTTCTAGGTAATCCACATCATTCTTACCTTAATTTTTGTCCATTTAATTTCTCAATTTAGGGCTTAAATTGAATTTTAAGGAGGAAAATATGTTCAAAAATCTGCCCACGGGGGTCCACAGGTGAAACACATGAAACCTGCGGATCTCGAAAATTTTACAAAGGGAAAATTGTCATGGTCCCGCACCTTACACATAAGATACATGTGGATCCATGCACTATTTTTATGTGAAAAGTGCGGAGGCACTGTAAGAAAAATAAAATGAACAAATCTCCCAATTTAAACCAAAATTTCCCACTCAACTTGTTTTTGTTCTTTCAATTTGTCTATTACAGGATATTTACAATGCTTGAGTGGAGAGAACGTGAGCATGAATAATTTGATGATGCGGCCATCTAAAATCCCCCTACATTATGTGTTTTAAGAGAATGTGACTTGTACAAATTTTGGGCCATTCGAGGTATAAGGGCTCCAGTGGATTTACTTACCTGGCTAGTAAATAAATGGGATGTACAGGAACAATGCTTTATCATTGGAGGTCACCGGCTCGAAATTGAACTGGAAGATATATAATTTCTCACTGGTTTATCAAAGAGGGGTGAGCCACTCCCTTTGTTTGGGGCTAGGGTAGGTGGCAATTCTATCGCTAGCCTTCAGGATGAATTTTTCAATGAAGAAGCAGACCCCAAGGATAAACACATTAACATAAAAATCATTATTCGTCCTGAGCTTAAAGTGGTTGTGTTTATGGTAACCAGGTTGCGTGGGAGTGAAACTCCACATGTCGCTACAAGATCCCAAATTCAAAATGCCATTGACTGCTTTAGAGGCACCATTTTCAATTGGTGTGAGGCAGTGTTGGCTAATGTCAAAGGCAAACTGACTAGAGAAAAAAAACCGAAGTTGAAAAACTTCTGATATGGAGCTATCGTGGTTACATTTTCTCTAGAGAGGATTCATTTAGTGGCCCTACAACTTATTTCAGTTGATCATGGTAGAGTCAAAGAGCCTCGAATTTTTCAATGGGTTGCATTGATGGCCCGTCACAGTGAAGGCGACGAGGTTGTTCGTTTCACTCTAGCCTATTTCTGTTGGTTAGAGAATCAAATCTTCATGATGGAAGATTTCCCTTATGCTGGGATTGATTTCCATGGCGATTGAGAGATGTCACTTCCTCCAGGGACACATTAGGATGAGTCAGGTAAAAAATCATTTTGACATGTTCTAAATTATAATTTTTATTTTGTTTTTTGAATCATCCAAAACTGATGACAAAAATTTCCAATGCAGATGTGGGTCCATGTCAACCAGCCACTCTCTGTCCTTTTGATAGGAAGCCAACTGCACGACCACCACCACCACAAGATCAGACAGTAGAGGTCCTTGGCAACCTGGAAAACCATATGGAGCAGTTGACTTTAGATATTCCAGAGACTACCATAGATGACATTCTGATTCGTTTACAGAGATATGTTATCGAGGTTTTGGGATTGTTCAAGAGATTTCTGAGCAAGGTGGCACGAGATGTAGTGTTTTATCATGATAATCACCATGGATAATGGATGATTGATTATTGTAGACTTGTATCATTTTTTTTAATCACTTTTTTCTGATCATAAGGCGTTTTGAACCTATGATCGAGGACGATGCAATATTTTTTGAAAACACTACTCTTATGCTATGATATTACTACTATTTCTAGTTATCTGTCTTAACATGTTATCAAATATTATTTTGATCTACTTCTTTAATTATTGCAAATGTCTGTTTATAACACTGGAAGCTACTGCATCAGCTAATGTGTTTAAATGTCTTGGAATATGTTGATACTCAATATAATCAAATTCTCGTTCCAAGAGACAAACTTTCAAAAATAATCTTAATAACACTGGTTTTTTAATTGCGTATACTCTATTCAACTGTAATACAATGAGTTCAGAATCTAACCTAACAATCAAACTTTGAATTCCAAATGAAATGGATTCAGAAAATAGCTTAATAACTGCGCTGTATTCTACAATATTGTTCGTCGTTTAACCGAGGCTTACCCCATGCATAGATACTAACTCATCAGTGGGTGAATAAATAAGCCAGGCTATGGAAGAGATGTTCCATGTACTACGACAAACACCATTAGCAAAACCAATTTATGTTTGAACAGACGTCGACATCTGCAAAATCAAGGGTGATCTAGATAAGCAGGAATAGTGGTAAAAGCACACTTAAACTAGGCTCACTCTCTAATATACAACACACCACCTTATGAAAATAACTGATATATAGGGAAGTCTCCACACAAGAGTCAAGAATAATATCTCTTTAGATAAATCCCATTTCTGGGTTTGCTTAAAGAGACCCCGTCATATTCAATCAGTCTTAGGCCCTTTTTGCAAGCTGTCGCTTGACAATATAAGGACCATGCCACATGGGTTCAAATTTCCCAGCCCCTAACTTGTTTTTATCTTGATGATAAACCAAGACTAGGTCTCCTTTTGAGAAAATATGAGGCGTAACACTTCTATCATACTGAGATTTCATTTGTTTCACATGAGCTTCGGTAGCTAATGCAGTGGTGCGCCGATTCTCATCTAATTGAGCTAAGTACAAAAAGTTTTTCTCCTCTTCAGAAGTGGCTGGTAGTAACTCTATAGCTAGTTGGAGTGACGGTATCTCGCATTCAATCGGCAATACTGCTTCTAAACCATAAACCAGTTGAAAATGGGTAAAACTTGTTGATGTTTTTTCTAAGGTTCGATATGCCCAAAGTTCTGGAAAAGCATGGTATGATAATTCGATTTATGAATTCCAATGATTGGTTTGATCATGGTGACTAAAAATTTATTGATAGCTTCAACCAGACCATTAGCCTGCGGATAATATGGTGTAGAACTGTCATGGTGTAGGCCAAGTTGATGAGTGAGTTCGGTCATCATAATGTTTTGAAAATGACTCCCATGGGCAGTAATTATCGCTTGGGGTACACCGAAATGAGAAATAACATGATTGAACATGAAAGTAGCTACATTTTTTCCATATGCCACAAATGTAGGCATCGCCTCGACCCATTTGGTAAAATAATCTACTGTGAGAATAATATACCCATGCCCCCGGGTCAAGTGAGGGTTACATGTAATGAAGTTAATGCCCCATTTTGCAAAAGGACTGATAGCAATTATAGGGTGAATAGGAGCGGGTGGTGCACACATCTTGTGATCAAAGATTTGACAGTTGTGGCATTTTCAGATAGAAGAAATACAATATTTAAATAAGGACGACCAAAAATAGGCAGCGTGCAATATTTTTTGGGTTGTGGCATACCCAGACATATGACTGCCACATGCTCTAGAGTGATATTCATTTAAAAGCTTTTCAGCTTTGTCAAGAGTTAGACAATGTTGAAAAACAGAGTCCACACCATGATGAGATAGTGTGTCAGCAACAATATGATATTGTTGAGACTGGAAATGGATTTTTCGTCGTTGTGACTGTGAAAGTTCGGGTTGAAATTTTGGGTTGGTAGATAAATGATGATATCTCCATACCAAGAATAGATGGTACTAATAAGAAACAAAGACTCATCCATGATCGGATGTTCTGCCATAGTTTTTGAGTCAGTATTTGGGAAGTCACACATACTATTACACAAAACAATAGTGATTTCTGATTGTAACCCTATCATGTATATTTTGACCAAACAACTGTTAGGGGGAAAATACTCCAAATCCTTTATTAGAGGAATCCATTATCGGAGTCAAAATAAATACTCCATATAATGGAAAATATTTATTTTATTTTATTTGGAGCTGCAACCTCTTCTCTTTTTCCATAAATTCAAGCCATAGTTCAGCCTCAAGGGGACTTAGGCTTTGAGATTTTTTTAGGAGAATTTTTGGAAAAACTCAGACTCTCTTAACTGATTATCATATGGGAATTATTACACACTCATGTGTATGTTAGTTGAGAGAGTGAAAAGGCTTGTTAAAGTAGAGGAAATTCTTGTTCAGGGCCCTAGAAGGACCTATACAACATCAAGGCAAACACAGTTGTAAGGCTCCTTCTGTCATCAAAGATACTAAATGGATCCTGTTTTCTCAATGAGTTGTTTATTTAAATGGCATATTTCTTGAAATCCTTGATCATCAAGATAGATTAATGGTTTGTGAATTAATCTATATTATGCGGGTGCTTCTGATTCTTTCATGTTTTTTATTGCAAATCTCGAAAGGAGACATATTCAAAGTGACAGGAAAGAAGATTATGATCAATGCTGGACTATAAGTAAGTCCTAAGTCATTCATTATAGATAATTCTAGATCAAATATAATCTAGAGAAAGTATTTTACATCTATATTTTTGTCGCTATTTATCGTAGGATACTAGGGAGATCTGTCTTGTCTGCAAGAATGATTTATCTGCCCAACAACAACAGTACAAAAGCAACGTTTGTTTTTTACTATTACTGGAATCTGAAACGCCATTTGATGGGGTAAACGGGGTGTAAAATTATCTAAATCGAATATCATTAGGTTCGAATCCTGAAGGTATATGGATCATATGGCTAAAAATAGTAATTTTCTTTGGGTTGGACATGATTGCAGCACTTCCAAAGCTGACATTGTTGAAGGGAAAATTTCCTAGTCTTCAACAATATTGTAGTTCTAAACAGCTCTCGCTTGTGGATTGAAAGCTGATTTATGAAGTACACCTTTAGCAGGCAGTTTGATTACGAAGGCAGGATTACATATCTCCGTGACACCATACCCAGCATAGTCGGCATTTTGTTGGGCAGATAAATCGTTCTTGTGGACAAGACAAGTCTCCCTAGTATGCTATGATAACTAGCAACAAATAGATAGATGTAAACTAGTTTCTCTAGATTATATTTGATTTAGAATGATCTATAATGAAGGATTTAGGACTTACCTGTAGTCTAGCACTGATTGTAGTCTTATTTCCCATTGCTTTGGATACGTCTCCTTTTAGGATTTGCAATAAAAAAACATGAAAGAATCAGAAGCACCTGCATAGTATATATTAATTCATAAACCATAAATATATCTTGATGATCAAGGAATTCAAGAAATAATCCATTTAAATAAAAAAATCATTGAGAAAAGGAGCCTTACGACCATGTTCACCTTGATTTCATACAGTTCCTTCCAGGGCCTCGAACAAGTGTTTTCTCTACTTTGACAAGCCTTTGCACTCTCTAGACTAACATACACATGACTATGCAATCATTCCCATATGATAATCAGTTAAGAGAGTCTAAGTTTTTCCAACAATTCTCCTCAAAAAATCTCAAAGCCTAACTCCCCTTAAGGTTGAATCATGGCCTCAATTTATAGCAAAAAAGAAGAGGATGTAGCTCCAAATAAGAGGGGATAAAATCCTCTTTCAAGGAATTATGTTCCACATACCAAGGGGTAGGCTCCTTTAATGGATGGATGAATGTACATGAAAGGAGAGAACTTTCCACTGAATAATTTCTTCCAGAAGCTTCCAGATTTAACCAGCTAGGCTTCCAAATTGTACTTCTGCCTTCATTTTACCTTTTACAGGAATCCACACCTTTAATGAAGAAAAAGTGCAGTCGGTTCTGCATGTTCTAGAACAAATATATGCGGCACTGCAAGTAATACTAAGAGAAAGTGCGATACAAGTATTTTTATGACTTTTGTAAGATTTTCGCTCAATTTCAAGGCTTGGTTTTGGGAACTTGATGTTTTTAGACTTCTAAGATAGTATTGTATGAGTAATGATGAACCCATACAGATAGTAAAACGTCATGGTGACAATTTTAGTGTAACAAACCTAGAAAACCTCCCTTCATAAGTAAACTAATTCACTATCATCTTCATGAAAGGAGCATATCTATATAATAATTTCCTGAAATCAAAGATATGAGTGGGAGCATCTTTGTAGTGTAGTTTCAAGAAAAATTTGTAGTTTTCAACATCCAAATCCATCCCCTTAAAGCACATTTCTCCTTGGTTAGGAATACCTGTAACTGAATCGATAATATTTTTTGATATTATGAATCCATCCCTGCTATGTTGGTCTTATCCCTCTTGAAATTTGTGGCAAAAGGACTAGCCAATTTAGCATGACAACCCACCTCTTGTATCTTCTCAAAAACCCTATGAAACCCACATCTTCAAATTACTTCTTGATGAATTATGGCACATTGATATCCTCCATATGATTTGGATCATATATGGAGATATGCCCTCCTTTGTTTTACTTTTTCTTTACATTGGCCATGGTTTTGGTTTCCATAATAAAAACCCTAGTTTGATTGGAGGGAATGATAGGATTGGGAAAAGAGGGGAAAAAGGGCAGCTAGTTTAGGGAAGGAATTGGAGGGGATAAGGATTAGGGAAATTTGTAAGAAAATTCAATGTGGTATGGGTATGTTACAGACACATAGGAAGTGGATTATTTTGAAATGAGTGAGGTAAATAAGGGAAAAAACCAAAAACACAATCCTAACCCATAAATTTAGCAAAAGCACAGCGTGGGCTAGGGTTTTGGGGGAAGATGATGGAAATGAAGGAGATGAGTATGTGAACTGGTTGGGGTAGGTGTATGAATTGTTTACAAGGGTGTTATGGGATGAAAAATAAAGTATTTTTCTTGGAACTAGAGAAAACACAAAGAAAACCAAAAGAACAATGAAAACCCCTAGGAGAGGGTTTTCATCATTCTCTGAAGGAAAATCACTACGTGAGGATTGATGAGAGGCTATAATTGCATGATGAGAGTCTCTAGAACCTATAATTATTTTATTGAACCATTTTATGGCTTCCTCTAAGCTTCATACTAAAAAATTCACCGTGCTAGCGAGAAGCACAACGTGTTAGGAAAAAATGCAGCGTGTTTGCTGACAAGGGCTTGATGATGAAAAATCATAGTTTTGAAGGCTGAGGTGAAACTAAATGGTGGTGGAGATCTACAGGAAGATGAAATGAAGTGTTTGAATTCTTGGATGGTATCTTTATATCTTTAAAGTGGACTTTTTCTTTTGATGATGGTATGACATCACATTTCCTTTTTGAGAAATGATGTGATGAGGTAGTGTAGTGCATCTTTCTAACTTTATTTGGAAAGTTTACATATCCATCAAGTGTAAATGTACGTTTGGAATATTTTTGAACACTTTTCCCCCTAATTTCTAACTACCACGATGGTGAGTAAGGTGATGGAATGACTCCCTACATGACCTATGACGGCCTGACCGAATGCTGCCACCAAATGCATATGTGAAACCATGATTTGGAACTTTGAACCTTTGCAGTATGCTTGCTTATAATTTGATGACCAAAATGATGGAAAAGACACTATTTTGATGCCCTATCACAAGGAGTGATGACATGAACATGACGACATTTTATGACCTTTAAAATAGAGGGAGCAGTAATAATACCTAGACACTGACCAATGATCAAATTTTATTTGAAACTATAAAAATTTGATGTAAGACCCTATCAAATGTAAGGAAAGAGTACAATTTTTCAATTGCAACTCATGTAAACTAACATGGTGGAGCCAATAAACAAGATATCGTACTACAAAACCCATTCCTCCACCAAGGAAGAATGGTTGCACAACATGAGGTTCGCCCTCGACCATTCCAGAATTAGATAGAGTGTAGTTCAAATGACACCACCAGTTGTGCCATTTATATGCAGGTCACTGATATATTACTCCAGACACAGTGTCATGATTATGGAGAACCTAACCCTTTATCAGTATAGTTAATTCCAACCAACATAACTATGTCACCTTTGATAATCCTCTGACCTCCCATCGAACCCATTTCCAAGATGATCAAGAGACCATTAAAAAAACACTTAATTCAGAGGTGTTAGCCATCAAAAACATACTTCATAACTAGCCTAATATCAGAACATCGCAAGTAAACACACCGACATCTTTTACACTAATAGAGAGAGCCCTCTCTGAGTCCAGGAAGGCTAGGTCCTTGGGCTCCAAAGCTTGGTTTGATGTTACATCGTCATTTGGCTAGCCAATCGTCAAAATACGGACCCTAACAAAAGGGAAGAGACATATCATTATTGATGATATTGCACAACCTCCTTCTTCCATATTAGCTTTGGAGGCTTTTCAAACTTTTCAAACTCAACAGAAAGTCCTCTTTTCTAAGTTAAGTGGTATTGATATTCATATTCAATATTGATCACCTTTGACTTGGATGATGAAAAAATGTGAGTTCCATCCTTAGTCGCATTCCAAATTGTAATGAGTATTTAAAATGTCACTATCCATCAATAAATCATTGATGATGGGATATCCACATGACATATCTCAAAAATCAGTATAGTAGAAGCAAGGTTTCCCTAAACTCACTACTTCCTCCATAACCTTAAGGGCATATGATAGTCACCAATTCTCACCTTTATAACTCGTCTAGAATGTCTCAGTTGAACTCGTTAGAAAGATAAATCTCATTACTATTGAAGTCCTTAATTCCTGTGTAAGCTATAACATCCTATTTGGATGAAGTTACATGTATGCAATGAAGCCAGATTCATCATTAGTTTTTCAGACCATTAGTTTTGTGCATGGTAGGAAAATCATCACTATGGATCAGTTGGTGCACTATGAAACAAGGAACTCACTCTAAACTAATATAGTGTTATCCTTTATAGGTTAACAAAAAAAATTGGTCCCTTCCTTGAACGAGGTTGGTCGAAGAATATTAAAAAAAAATTCCCTCCTTTTCACATATCCAAGGGACCCCCCTGTGATACCATCCACTTATGAAGCTCATGTGTTCATAGTAAGCACATCATCTAGTGATAAACATTAGGATAATAAACCACCATAGGAATTCTCTTATAATATGACATGTGATATCACATTTCTTCCTTATGATATCACTCAAACACCTTTCCTATACTAGCCATTTGGTTTTGTCTCACGTGAATTAATGGTAATAATTACCCTACATAGCATCGCACTAACCTTACCTATCTAGTATTTGGCACCACCACCCACATCGGCTATGTTAACCAAAACTCCTAAAAATTAGGTCACAAAAGACAATCCTAGAAAAAGTTCACCACTTGCGGGCCCACCAAATATCACAGACATATTAGCAAAAACCACAATAAAAAATGTGAGGAAATAAAAGAACATAGACCCTTCCATCAAATCTTCCCCTAAATTACCACCCCCATGCGCATTATGTGACATATCAGGATATGTTACCAATCAATTCCCCTAATTGAAAGAATTAAAGTCCTTCTTCATGTCCCCCAAGCACTAGTTACCTCATCTCCAACCAAGGATGAAAAATTCAGCATGCCTCGTAATAAGGGATTAGGTACCAACCATCCTAGTGACATTTTCAAATAATTTGGGAATTACACACATCAATGCACCAATTTCCCTTAATATCACGATTCATTGATTGCACCTAATCATGTTATCATGATCGCAACAACTCTTCCTCCCACCCCAAATGAGGATGATGAACCTGAAACGATTAATTAAATTTCTTATGATAATAGTAAACATGCACCTCACCCTTTTTTTCTTTGAGCAAAGGTCACTGACCCCTCATTTTCGTGCACATACCCGAGGGAATTTCAAAAAAATCTCATTTTTATACCTTAATTCCCATGAAGTGTTGTCTATGATGATTCTCCTCCATTACCAATCTTACACCTTGCCAATTCCTTAAGAAAATTTACCATCACATTAAAAAAACCCTTAGATACCTCCTTGAGCTCACCATAAATAAAAATTGGGTAGACACTTCCCCCCTAGTATTGATGACAGGCAACATCATATCCACTTCATTTCTTCTTTTGTAGGAAAAATGATTAAATTCATCTACTTATTGCTCTACGGGGTCAAGATTACTTCACTCATTATTAAGGTTACACCATCCAAGGCTGCATGGACTCAACCCATCTATGATTTGTCCACATATCTTAGTCCTATGGTGGCAAGCACGAAATCATGCCCCTACTTAACCAGTAGCACATACATGCACCAACCAGTGCATCATGAGCTAATGACACCTATGTTTCCTTTTTTTATCATCATCCATTATGATGAATATATACTTGATTCCATGATGAAATGAAAGTGCACATGGGATTCCATGCACCCTCGCTTTTTCTTCCTCCCATGAAAAGCATTCATGTTGCGTGAAACATTAGAACACACCATTTATGTAATGGAAACCAAGGACTTCATTCCCGGAGGTAATGTCGATTGGTTCAAAAGCCCCATACCAATTCCATATGCACTTTAAGAATGAAATATGTCAAGCATTTCACCAATTCCCCACATGAATTCGCCTTGAAAATATCCCTATTCCAAGAATATACGTATATATTTTCTAGTTTATATTTATAAAATCCTTGTATAAATGCTATTATAGAAGAACACCATGTCGGCACATAGATTAATACCTCCCATGTTTGATAGGAAAGAATAATTTTTGAATCCCTCCAAAGTTCTCGTTATCAACCCCAAAATTGATAAACTGCATAAAGTTGGACTCATTTACCCCATCACCTACACATCTTGGGTTTCCTCCCATGTAGCTGTCATGAACAAACATGAGACATTACATATATGTATTGACTTTTTGGATTTGAATAAATCATGCCCTAAAGACAACTACCCCTCACCCTCTATTGACTAGTCATTAATTCTTGTAAATAGAACAAAGATTTTTTCTTGATGCATGGCTTCTCACACTACAATGAAATTTAGATATGACATACAGATCAAAACAAAATTGCATTCACTACTCTGTAGGGTACCTTTGGATATAAATTCATGCCCTTTGGTCTTAAGAATTTTCATGACTTGGCTCACCTCATCTTGGCCTGTCAATGCTTCAGCATTCAATCCAAAAAAAATTATGACCGTATCACCGATGTTCGCATAAAATTCTTGTGTTGTCCACAATATACATATTCTTGAACCCTCTCAAGTGTGTGTTGCATGTTAATGCAGGTGCCTGCTAGGATTTTTTGTTTCCCAACAAGGTGTCAGGTTCAACCCATTATAAGTGCAAGCAATATACAAGATCTCCCACCAAAAGCATTAAATAAATTGCAAATCTTGCAGGGCAAAGCTAGTTTCTTGTATCACTTTTTTCCTGATTATGCGACATGCACACATGGTTTCCTTCGTCTCCTCGATTAAGACATCCCATTTCAATAGGATGAACGAGCCCAATAATATTTTAAGGCTTTCAAATATGCATTATCACAGGTGTCACTAATAATCCCTCCTCGCTATAAATAAGACTAGACCCTTTACCTCTCATCAATTTGTGTATCTATTACAGGTGTCTTAGTCTAATAAATAGATGATAATAGAGAACACTTCATCTATTATATCAGTAAAACTTGTTAGTACTTGGTTTAAATTATGAACCAACCGAAAATACAACCTTATCCCTCATACACTATATGCAAAAGCATTCGTATTACATCATTCTAAAAAAAAACACAATAATTTCCATTATCAATCACATGAAATTCTTTCTTACTTTCCCAATGATGAACCATAAGTACACTTGATGGATCATCACCTTGCTTCTCCCAAAAGAAAGAAATATATTGTCCTTGCTAAAATCATCACCAATTTACTAATATATAATGTGTCAAATCATCAAGAAGGTTGAAAAGGGTATTCCATTTTGGCTGTCATGGAAAGACTTACAACTTTTGTTTCAATTAAAGGGAGAGTGGGTAAATTACATGGAGGATTTAAGGAGTAAATGACTAATTTGGAACTATGGTGGGGATAGGGTGGATTGAAATGGCCTGAAGAAGGAGGGCATGTTGATGGTGGATGCAGTATATAACAGTATGTACATGCATAATTCACAGAACCCTACAAATGGAACCTACAAGGGCTTATGGGAGTACTTGGCTCTACTGAAAATGAAACTTTTCCTATGGCTGGTTATGATGAAGAAAAATCTAACCTGGGAGAATCTGAAACGGAGAGGAATTATTGGACCGGGAATATGTAGGTTATGTATGGTGGAGGACAAAGATAATACACACCTATTTTATAAATCAAATTATACTAGGAATGCTCTGAAGGTGGTTAGTGAGTATTTTAAGATGCAGGACCCTAATATAGAGAATACAAAAGACTTCATTACATTGTGGAATATGAAAAATATAAATTACAGGAACATCGTGACACTTTTTCACTGGGCCATTTGGTGTGATAGAAACAAGTGGATTTTCCTGGAGGTGCGGTGTTACCCCATGGAGACTTCTTCTATTAATTTACAAAACTGGGACAGACTTAGAACTGTGCCAGAACCTCCCAGGGATCTCTCCATGAGAATGAGACCATTAGAGATTACCTACCCTACAGGATATTTTGATGACGCTTCTCAACATTCTAGATGTGGGTGCGGCGCCTGGCTGATGCTCTCACCACATTGTCATTATAATATTTACTAGTTTGGAGGAATTGGGACAAAAATGCGAGCAAAGGTTCTAGCACTATGGGGTCTATTATGGTTTGCTGCTAAGCTCTATATTGATTAATTCTGGGTGTTTGGTGACTCGAAGGTACTCATTGATTACCTTAATAGAGGAAACAAGATGTCTCTGGGACATCTCACGACTTGGCTGGAGCACATTGATATCTTAAGGAATTCCTTCACCACTATACATTTTTAACAAATCTTCCACGAAAAGAACTCCCAAGCAGATGGAATTTCAAAAAAGGGTTTGTTTCGTGTTTTTGGTCAGATTTATTATGAGCTATCAGATTCGGATAGGGAAGGTGCTACAATTATGGTCCATTTCTTTTAACACCTATTTATCTATTGTATCTTTGGTCTGAAAATGTTTGGAGACATTGGCCGCAGTCAAAAAATAATTCTACAGTTATACTCGTGCGGTGGTTGGGGTATTTTTTTTCTTTGATTAACATTTAGAAGATGGAATGGTTTCATGGAAAGCTTTGGGAGGTTGTGACTGACGAGACAATATTTTGGTACTCTATCAGCTCAATAATTTGATTGTTGCTATCACAAGAGGATGACAAAAGAGAATACAAGATAGCGTAGACCTGTTTTTGTAATGATTTAAGCATGTTACTTTTTGAAAGACAGCAAGAATGTATTAAAAAGAGACATCTGTAATCACTATTTGGGAGATAAGCTTTTCTGTAGAAATCTTACTCAAATAATTTTTGTAAGAATGATATGTTTTTATTTAGACTAGAAAATTATATATACCAGTGTTTTTCTTCTTGAAAAAAAAAGCCACAAATAAATGATTCTTTCTCCCAATGAACACTTGTTCTTGATATTTACCAATGACCCTTGATCCCTATATTACTCACTCTATGTGAACCCAAAAGTTGATCCCTCATCTCGAGATGATCGACCGTCTATTTGCCATCAAGTACCCACTATTTCTACACTAAAAATATACATTTTGAGATTGAATTGGAAATGTGTTTTAATCCATTTCTTTATAAATGACAACGTGTTTAATTCATTTATTTAAATAGATCTAAACAAATTACAGCCTAAATATTATAACTCAAATCACTGAGCAATGAATTAAAATTCAGAATCTCTGCATTTAAATTATAATAATGAATAAATTTTTCATCATGAGAATGACATAATGAACATTAAAAAATGAATAAATGGCTCATCGTGAGAATGACATAGTCAACATTAAAAAAATGTATTTTATTGTTACTGTATACTCTGATTGAAAAATGGAAAACAATATTATATGCTACATTGCGAAATATAAAAACAAGTGCAACTCCTGTCTTGATATTTGTAAACATGTCAGAGTGAAATATCTCAAATGAAATGAAACAATCCACTTTGTGTACTACAGTTGCACACCACTTGTAGACTTATCATCCCATCAGAAATAGAATTTAATATATGTGCAAGTTAGCATTGCTATTCTCCCTAAATTATTAATTAAAATTATTCTAGGGTTTAAGAGATTTTATTATCATTTTTATATGTATAAATTTATTTTATTTTTAAATTTGTTAAAAAAAAGTTTAATATATTTTCTATTTTAGTAATGTTTTTAATAATAATCGAATGATATTAATCAACATCAAATGAAACGTCATATTTTATTGTTACTCTATTTTCTTACTTCTACTATGATTCAATTATGGAAGACAATATTATATGCCATATTGGGAAATGTAAAAACAAGTGCAATATTATATGCCATATAAAATGCAATATAATATGCCATAGTTAATTAAAATTATTCTTTGATATAATTATATGGATAGGGTTAAGAGATTTTAATACAATTTTATATGTATTAATATATTTAAAAAAACTAATTATTTTTTCTATTAATTTAATAATGATTTTAATAATAATTGAATGGTATATTTTAAATTTCTATAATATAGTGAACTTATATTGTTTTGCGTAGCCATTTAGTCTTGATGTTTGAAACCACATTAACACTTACTGAATTAGAAACCAAGAAAATAGAGGTCTTTACTCAGTTTTACAATAGCTAATTAGAATGGAGAGGATAACAAAAACATCAATAAAATTATTATGGATTATAAGTATATATAGTATATTGTTATCAAGTTTTACATATATAATAAAATAACAAGCTACCACGTCTTAGCTATAATATTGTTTTTTCATGCCTATCCGTTATATTTATGAATATATATTATTTCCTTTTGTTTTAATCAGCTATAAATTCCTCATCATTCATTCATTATAGTTCACTCATAAAAAGAACATCCAAATCCCATAATCAGTCTTACCATTATATATTTAATTATTTAGAATAAAAAATATTAAAAAATAATGTTTTATTTGTCTGAAGTTTTTTAAATAAAATAGTATGTCAACTTTATATGTAATATTATTTAATCAACACACAGAGTTATGAGTAAATTTAAATGTTATTAAATTGAGTGTCTTTTATAAAATATGTTGATAGGTTATTTCTACATGGTTAAAGAGTCCTAAACATCATCAAACTCCATTAAAGCGATGACAAAGTAGAAATAATATCTCTAAGTTAGTAGATTCTCTCATATTTTTATGCTATATTTTATTGCTTTTAACAACTTGCATTGACCATAATTCCCAACTTATCTGTAGTGCTTTGTTTTATGTTGTCTGCCAGATAGAAACTTTCGGTTTTATATTGTTTTCCAGCCTGATAGTGTGACTTACACTATATTAACGGAGGATATTAGATAGTGAGAACATATTATTTCATCTAATGATGAACTTTATTATGGATTTTTAATTATCGTTTTACATTATATTGATGATTTGGATATTAGTTGTTTATCCGGTTAGTGTTAGAAACTTACTGTGCATAATTTATGATGATTAATCAGTATGATTAGATGTTAATTATAGATGTTTGATTGTGGTTGGAGAACTTGATGGCACATTGGTGTGTGATTTGATAGTGATCAAAGGGTTAGGAAAGTGAGTATTACTTGATTTTTTATTTGAAATAATAATGATGAATATGTTTTACAAAATACTAATAACATATATATCGGATGACTTGGAAATAATGCTTTCATGTTTTTTATGTTAAGTGCTAAAAATGGAAAATTGTATGGAAAAAAGACATTAAAAATGTCAACCATAAAGTATAGATAGAGGTTTCCAGAGAACAAATATATTAGGAAGAGCCAAAATTATAATTCTTCCTAACACAAAAGGAAAAATTTATGGATAGTGCATATGAAACAAAGGCTTTTTGCACACAATGTGGCTTTTTCTTCGATAGCCGCACAGTACTGGGGATGGTGGAATGTCACCATCCAAGACCACTCGACACACTTGTTTAAAAAAATTCCCACTCAACCTAAACATGTACAATCACCTTTGAGCCACCTTTAGGCCTTAATGAAGCACACAAAGGAATCATACCTCCACTCTTGTGTCACCATTCATCTTGGGCCAAGGGATGGACGGAAAATTTAAAAGTGGTCTATAAAAGTCAGCCCTTCGAAGAAAAATAGGAGACACATTATTATGTTGGTCAAATTTCTCCATAGCACACCAGGTTGTGTTGACCAACAACATGAGGATTGCAAGGACTTATTTATTGGCCAACCAACGTCTCATTCTAAGACAGAGGAATTCACCACATGTTCATCGATCTACCATCCTTTGAGAGGGAAGAGAGGCTTGTTGAAATGTTGAGGGGAAGAGACCCCATTTTCTTGGATATTGGAGCTTCGTCGCTCGAATGATCCACTGCAAGATATTTAGCATTGTATCTTCTATTACCACCAACACCTAATAAAGGGTGAAGCTCTACATTTGAGTTATTAGTGCAATTTCTCTATCGAGTGTGTATCTTGTGCATGTTGTTTTGTTTTGTTTTTATTTTTTATGTAGCATGTTATGTTTCCTTTCTAACTTAGCTTATTACATGCAGAACTTGTTCCACTAATGTTTGAAAAAAAAAATTGGTCTGTGAATCTTATGCAGGTAAGCATCCTTCCTACTAAACAAAGTGTATTTTGTACGCCCATGCGCCAAATACACTACCACAAGAATGATGACTCGACTGGATTATTTCTTTTGAGTTAATGGTTGTTGATGCATGTCTGTCTTCCTACTAAGCTTGTTGTGAATCACCCCTACATCCTCTCAGCATCTCCAATCACACTTAGTGAGAAGTTTCACAAAAGTGAAGAGAATGTTTTTCATTATTCCCATTGTGCTCACTACGCCCTAAGAGACGCGCGCTCCATGCCTGCGGTAAGATAAGTCGTGTGGTAGGCCATTAAGCTAATGTTTGCTTGATTTTTCCCCTTTTTTGAGTTGTAAAGAGCTTAACAACGAATAAAAAATCAGATATGACTATGTTCTTGTATTTCATGACTTATTAGGACTCTTACTTGCTAGAATTTAGCTTAGAACTAAGAATTTTTAATTTCAATTTTTTTATTTTTGCAAATCATACATAGTATAAGTAGGAAAAAGTAAGTGGCCTTGAATCCACATATGTTGTCTGAAAAAATGATTTGTTAATCAAAGATACAAAACACATAGCGTAATTAACATAACTTAAGTGGTGCACATATCCACATATATTTAGCTAATTCAATCTTTTTCAAAATTTTCAATAGATTAGTTCAATTTTTCATTAGGAATTGGGACTAGGACCAAACTCTTGAAAAGAAAGAAAGTAATATTTGCCACCCTTGCACCTCACGATGAGCCTGGTTATGCACACGAACACTTTCCTAAGGCAAATTTCCAACTCCCTATAGTGCAAACATAGTGTAAGTAGGAAAGGTATAAGTGGCCCATAATCTACACATCATTATTTTTGCAAGGAAAAATCATGCATAGGGTAATTAGAAAAGGATTGTAAAGGATCAACACATATCCACATCTCATAAAAATTGTGATTGTACACTCCAAAGCACACACGAAGCATCAATAAGCATTGGACCAAAAGGAACGCAGTGCGTTGGAACCTTTATCCTCTTCTTATAGTTACTTCACCAAAGCACACCCTAAGAAAAATTAGGACTCTCTAAAAATAATCATTAACCAAATTCACTAAATTCTGCCCATAGGGGCAACAAAAGAAATTATAGTTTAGGTTAAGACCATCGAGTGTAGACATCCAATAAGTTGTCATGGTCATAATACATTTTGAAACATAGATGTTGAATTTTTAGGGAGCTTCAAATCGGTCTATCTGCCCACGAAATAAATACCCGAATGTTACCAGAGACCTTTTTCAGAGGGGGTTAAGCTTAGGCCCAGTGCATGTGGTACTTTTTGGGGATACTTGACCCATCTAGTGCTTGGTACTGGTAGCTGATTACCAAGAAGCTCCAGAGACAAATTCTCAAGTGGGATAGTGGTAATTTTGTGGCCAAAACTAGGGCATCCTTCCCTATAGGTGACGGTGGAGGCAACACTTGATCCTCATACAATTACCTTTGTTGATTATTTGGCTACTAGAAGGCGTCACCAGTTCTTTAGGGATGTTAGCCTTCGTACCCATCAAATTTTATCTTCACAAGGTCTAGTTACATCGAGAGTGTAAGGATGAGTAGGTCTATATAGGCTTTTGAGTATCATATGCAAAAAAAAAAAAAAAAACCACATTTCTTGCTTTATTGATCACACAACTTTAAATTGAGGAAAAATTACCTCTAATTTTTTCACTTTATTTTATGCATGTGATCATATTTTCTTTGACAAAAATATTCCTTCAAGACACCAAAAATATCACCAATATTAAGTTAGTCGACACCATAAAGGACCCAATGGGACCTTTTGGTCTAGGTGTTTCTTCGAACTCTCCCCATTAGATGTAGGAGTGCTAGGTCTCCTGCCATTTAGGCGTCAAAGATGACACACTGCAACCATTATCAGTTCATCCTTTATCGGGGCATATGTGAATGGAAACCCCCAAGAGTCACCCAACACCACACCAGCAGAAACCTTAGCAGGGTCACCACACTCAACCCCTCCTACAACCCCTAGAGGGAAAAGGAGCGCTAAAACTATAGGGAATCAAAAATACATCTATCGGGGCACACCACAGGGTAATATTCTCCAGGCACCTCCCCCAAACCATCACATTCAGATACATGTGTTTCCATAGTATATAAAATGGAAGTCAATACACAGTTACTCTTCTTAACATCACTTAATCTTCCAAATCTAACGAAGTTAGCTAATGACTACATTTCTCATGGGCTTAATTGTGCTCCCATGCTCATGAAGCTCCCTTCGGATACCAAAATTCGAACAGAAGTAAGTGGAAGACCCAGGAAATCATATCATGACTTTCCACCTATGGTGTTTGTCCAATAGTATCATTGATGATACCATTAGACTAAAACTTGTTTAACACACCCTAAAAAGGCCTGCAGTGAAATGGTATGTTGAGAAGCCTTCTTCTTCTCACGGAGCCTTTAGTTCCCTCGCTACCAGGTTCCTCGCCTATTTTCAACTCCCCATTCATCATGGTTTCTTAATGGAACTGCTAACACATTTTAGGAAAAAATTATTCATCCATATATTGGACCATCTCCATGAATGGAAGTGATGTTGAAGTTTCTGTAAAGCCAAAATCGATGACACAATGTTGCTAGAATTATTTTTGAAAACTCTCATATCTGATATTTCAAAAGACGTGGTGACACCAAAACCTACCTCTGAGGAGGAAGCGATTAGTAAGGAACAACAACTTGAACTCATTTACACCCAGTCAAGATATTTTTACAACGTCCTGTAAAATGCCCCATGCCTACAAACTTATATAGAGTTACCATAAATGTCGAATACTATATATGGTTTGATCGGGTCCTTGGCCCAAGGTCACCTATGAAGCAGTAACCAATACCCCAGATACTCATATGATTCTAATCAAAACGTATCACAACCTAGCTATCATCAAAGTCAATATGAACCTTTGAGAATATAACAAATAGGGTAATACCATACCATCAACAGCAGGAAGGCTCATAGCCTCCCTCACAGGGGAACCAATACTCAGCTAGGAATTCTTATACAAGAGAGCCTGCCCAACAATATTACACCTTTCAAGGATAAGGGAACCTATATCCCCCATTTCCTACACAAAATCCACCAACAACGTAAATAAATTTGTCGGTGAACCTAGTGCAACCATCCTGGTCTCAGGAGTAACAGTATTATGACGAGGAGAACAACAATAATCCTCCAAACGTTGCAAAAAAGAAGCCTAGGAAGGGAAAAGGAAGACTCTAGATAGGGGGGAAGTAATCAACAATGCCCCCCGTGATCTCAGTCTGGGGGAAACACCAACCAAAATAAAAACCAAGAGAAAATAGTGTCTCCCAAGGGAAAAACAAGAGACCAAGTGTAAGGAAAAATAATTCTTGTGCCATATGTGGTGAATACAACCATTACACTCACCACTACCCAAAACTCCCCAAATTGAAAAAACTTCAGGGTAATCCATGACAAGGGGGGCCTACTCAAAAACCTAATGTAATGCATGAACCTTTCCCCCACCAAGGAGTGGTTAACACCGTGCGACAAAAACCACCCAAAAATAGTATCTGAGGAGGCAAGCACACGATTTACATGGCTAGTGAAGAATTGTTCTTCCAAACAAGGAATAAGAATTATGATACACCTCCGGACATCAAACCATCAATTAAAAGTATGAGTGAACCTACAAAATCATTAAATATCTCAAAAATATCTATTGATCCCCTTCCAAAAATAGTTAAAGGCCAACCAGCCACACAGGATATCACTCCAAAGCCACTCATAGCTATAGCATAGTAGATGATTTAGCTCAATCACTAGTTGTTATGTCAGCTTTGGAAGTTCAGCAATCATGCCCAAGACAATGGAAAGTGTTACTTTCCACATTAGGCATAATCAATGCTTTGGATTCACAACTAATGGTTTTAGACCTCGACAAAGCAAGCCCAAGGCTTCCTTCTCTAGTCTCTTTCCAAATACCAATTTCAGTTCAAAAGATCACCATACACCGATGCATGATCGATGAAGGAGCATCCACATGTATCATGTCCAATTTAGTTCGGAAAAAGTTAGGATCACCTGAATTAAAACCAAGTGACATCATGCTTAGATCATATGATGGTTTTCCTTCAACCCTCATCGTTTTGTATCAAAATGTCCCAGTAAACCTACGCGGAAATAAATTTCTTATAGACACGGAGGTGTTAGATGTGCAGGTAGACTATAATATAATCCTTAGATGGAGTTATATGTATTCCATGATTGTAGTCGCATCCTCTATATTTAGGGTAATGATGTTTCCTCATGATGAAAAAATCATCACCATTGACCAAATCACATACCACAACAAGAAACCCATGATCACTCTCGATATCATGCTACTATACGTAGACACAATCACAAAACCGCTCACACGATATATATAATTTGGCCTAGACCAGTTCAAATCATCATCCATTCTAAGGTCATTCCTAGGAAACCCCCCTATCAGACTAGAGGGAGTCCTAGAATGCATGGGGGCACTAATGTGCATGATGCTCTCATCAAACACTAAAACTAGCCTAGACATAGAAACCAACAATATGGATGTCGAAGCCACTAGCAGGACATTCCTACCATACACCATTTCGCAAACCCCATTTTTATATCCCCTACCTAGTTTTATGTCAAAACAATTCATAGAAACTATGAAATTGCCGAATATGGATTTTTCAATACTCGTGTGATATTTGGTCCTCCCATCCATGTCCGTATGTAAAAGAATCACCTCTACAGGAATAACCATTATTTCCCCTCAAGAGTTCATAGCAGTTAACGAAACACCTGTAGCAGCACCAGCAGACACGACCAAAAAAAATAACAAAAAAGGGAAAAAATTTGAAACCTGAAAGTTACCTAGGGCATTACAATACTTTCTTGAAGTTAGAATATTTGAAACCCCTTCTGCACACTGAAAAAATACTCGCAACCTTGAATTCCCATAAAACGTAACATGCCGTGAACAATCAAGGGAAAGCATTACACACCAATCATGTGTGCACCATATGTGACCATTATGGGCATTATACCCATCACTTCCTAAAGATGCCATGATATAGGGATGCCTTGCAAGCCTTAGAACAATCTTGCCAGGAGGACCACTCAATGCCACCCATGTAAATGGATAAGGGTGAACCCAAAAGCATACTATATGTATGAGAGGAACCTACATCTTTCTCATATACAGACACCCCAATGGCCCAGGATGACAAACATGACCCTTACTACATGTCCCATTTTGTGCACTATGTGACGAGTCTAATTAGTTAATCACACACTGACCGAAATTAACAGCATTCAACCAGTGGTATCGAATCCGGAAAGTCTCCCAAAGAAGCTTAGTATGGCATAGATGACATACGTGTTAGGTTTGTTAGTGCAACCACAACATGCATCGTTGTCCCCAAATCTATCGATTCTGGTCTATGCTGGACTTCATGCAACTCTTCGTTGCTGAAAACCATGACTTAGACAACTCAGACACATAATCCACAAAAAACACTACAACTCAAAGGAAAGAAACAAAAACAACCATATTGTATGTGTCAAAGGGGAGATGGACACCTAAACAACCACCTCTTCCCCATAAACATGCTTAAGGTCCAGTCCAGCGCTGCACACTCTGCAGTGAACAAGATCACTTCATTGTTGACTGTGTTGCTCAAAGGTTATTTAAAATATGGTACCCGGTCAACCCAGTGTACTACGATACCCTACGAGTAGTCCAATATTCGTGTTGAGTGTGGTCAGATAACCACTTGATTCATCATTGTCCCTACATCACTTGCCTCCATTCGATGTTAAATTTTTTATGCCAGGCCATAATATATCTCACTACAGAAGATAGATCAGATTCAGTCTCAGTGGAAAGTTCAACAACCCAAGAGAGTGAGGCAACCAGGTCCATCCTCTTCATATCAGAAGAAAAATGGCCATCAAGGGGGTATATTATCAGCCCAAATCACCCTCCATGAATAATCCCAGCTTGCGCATTGTGAAAGGCATGCAATCATTTGATCACTTAATGCACAGATTTACGATCATTTCACAAATGGTACCCAATTACTCTAGTAGCCCAAAGGGAGTGGAAAAACAAAGAGGAGAAATCTTGTCTTATTTTACAAGACATCCATCACACTCAACATTGTACTTACATCCCCTAATTTTGACTGATGTTAGATTTCATACGCTCATTAGTCACAAAATATACATATGTAACTAGTTCCGAACCCTTCCTCCCATCGTCACCAAAACCCTAGGAGAGGTAAGCCGACCAATCACCTTAGCTGGGCACAGGACTAGCCAAGACCAGTATGTGTTCCATGCAATAGAAAGGACCACATGATAAATCAATGTCAGGAACTCAAGAAAATCATAAATACTCTTTGCATGGTCACAACCATACCGCATATCCATCTCTCTAATCAAGAGAAAATCACACGCTTCTATTGCAGTATTTTCTCACAATTTCACCACACTATGAATTGTGAATACCTTCCAAGGTTATGAGAAAAATGAGCATCATTAAGTCTAGACTCCCCAAAGGAGCTACACCACCCAAGACCAAAGACTTAGAGATGGCAGAATTGCAAAAATGCACCAATGCCTAGCCATCTCCAAGCATCCACATCTAGCGTGGAGAGTAGTGTTGGTTCTCACACCATTTACTCAATAGGTACCTTTACTCTATAGTGTTGGGTGTGGAGATTGATTATCTTGTTTACTTTGTATCACAGCATTTGACCCCTATACCTTAAAAAGGGGCGACAACGCCACCCGTAATTAATCACTGTTGTGGGGGGTCCAGGGGGGGCGGCAGCACTTTTCGCAGCGCCCCCCCCCTGGCGGGGGCTTTAGGCAGCATCGCCCCCGAAGCTAAAAACAGATGTAAAATTGCCTTGTAAAAGTATAGTAATTTCTAATCAATCTGGGCTGTTCATTAGGCAAATGATCTGACGGTAGAAGTTATGTTTAGATTAGGGTTTTTTTTTTTGCCCTAGAAGGCAACCCCCTTGTATATATGAGGGTATTGTATTGCAGCTGTGTATTATGTGTGTATTCTCGGAGCAAGAAACAGAGAGGGAGACTGTGAGAGAGAACAAAGGATATTACAGCGGATCTGCTATAGGTTTTGTCTCTTCATTTTTGCTGGATAATAGAAAGGAAGGACTGGCTGCTTGGGGTGGACGTAGCCCAAACTGGGTGAATCACGTATATCTGTGTCTCTCTGGTTTTATGTGTTTTGTTTGCTTGTATTTTCCGCATATTTTATATGTATTGCATTGCTCTGTAATATTTAATTTTCTAACAACTGGTATCAGAGCCGAAGGTATATTTAGCTAATAAACTCGCACGAAAGAAGGGTTCCTGGTTCAAGTGGGAGCAATGGCAGACGATGGTAAGTTTAGGGTCCAGAAATTTAATGGCCAAAACTTACCGCTGTGGAAGATGTGGATGGAAGATTATCTGTATCAGAAAGATCTATACCTACCATTGAGCGGAAAAACAAAGAAGCCGGCAGCCATGACAGACGCAGAATGGAACATTCTCGATAGAAAGGCACTTGAAACAATATGGTTGTGTCTTGCGGCAACAGTCGCCTTCAATATTTCGAAGGAAACAACAACAGAGGGTTTGATGTAGACGTTGGTGAAACTATATGAAAAACCCTCGGCCTCAAACAAGGTATTTCTTATGAAACGACTATTTAATATGAAGATGTCGGAAGGTGGATCTGTTGCAGACCATTTAAATGAATTTAATACAGTTACCAGTCAGCTAAGTTCTGTAGGGGTAAACTTTGATGATGAAGTTAGAGCTCTGTTATTCTTGTGCTCATTGCGAGAGAGTTGGAATGGTTTAGTAATGGCCATTAGTAACTCTGTCTCTGGATCTAGTACTTTAAAGTTTGATGATGTTGTTGGTGCTATCCTTAGCGAGGAAATGCGACGGAAAAGCTCCAGTGAGACATCGGGTAATGCTTTGAGTGCAGAGTCTAGGGGAAGAAGAATGGAAAGAGGAAAGAGCTCGGGATATCGCAGTAAATCAAGGAAAGGCAGATCCAAGTCCAGATCGGGGATAGTGTGCTGGAATTGCGGAAAGAAAGGACACCTAAAGAAAAACTGTAGATCTCGGAAGGGAAAAGAAGGAGACACACAGCAAGAAAACAATCATGAAGCAAATGTGACAGGTGATGTGTTACAAGATGCTTTGATTCTTTCTTTCGAAAATGTTACTGATTCTTGGGTTGTAGATTCGGGGGCTTCATTCCATGCCACACCTGATAAGAAATATTTTCACGACTATGTTCAAGGAGATTTTGGACAAGTTCATTTGGGTGATGATAAACCCTGTAAAATTGTTGGAATGGGTAAAGTTCTTGTAAAACAACAGAATGGAAACCAATGGCTACTAAAGGAGCTAAGGCATGTTCCAAATCTGAAGAAAAATTTGATTTCAACAAGGCAATTAGGTGGTGAAGGTTGTGTGACAACTTTCACAGATAAAACTTGGAAGGTCACCAAAGGAGCCCTGGTAATAGCAAAAGGCAAAAAGGTTGGTACATTGTATTTATACAATGGTTTTTCTAACTCTGTTAATGCTTTAACTTCCAAAGGAGCAGATGCAGCATTATGGCATCATAGGCTCGGACACATGAGTGAGAAGGGAATGAAGGTTCTTCATTCAAGAAATTTGTTCCTAGGTTTGAAGAATGTTGATTTGGATTTCTGTGAGAATTGCATTTATGGAAAACAGAAGAGAGTCAGATTTCTTAGAGTTGGCAAATAAAAGAAGAGCGAAAAATTGGAGCTTGTCCATACAAATGTATGGGGACCTACTTAGGTATCATCTCTCGGTGGCTCTCGTTATCATGTTACTTTTATTGATGATGCAACTAGAAAAACATGGATTTATTGTATTCAAAATAAATCTGATGTATTTGATACTTTCAAGAAATGGAAAGCTTTGGTTGAGATTGAGACAGGAAAGAAGTTGAAGTGTCTCAGATCAAACAATGGAGGTGAGTATTGCAGCAAAGAGTTTGATAGGTACTGTTCAGAGCATGGAATTCGTAGAGAGAAGACAGTTCCAAGAACACCACAAGAAAATGGTGTGTCAGAAAGGATGAACAGAACAATCATGGAGCGTGCAAGGTGCATGAGATTGCATGTAGGATTGCCTTTACAATTTTGGGCAGATGCTGTAGATACTGTTGTTTATCTAATAAACAGAGGGCCTTCAAGTTCCTTGGATGGTGGTATTCCATAGGAAGCATGGACAGGTAAAAAGGTAAACTACTCTTTTTTAAATCCTTTTGGTTGTGAGGCCTTTGTCCATATTAATAAAGAAAATAGAACAAAGCTTGAGGAAAAATCAAATAAATGTACCTTTATTGGATATGGTGTTAATGATTTTGATTATCGCTTATATGATTATGAAAATCACAAAATCATTAGGAGTAGAGATGTAATATTCAATGAAAAGGTCTTGTATAAGAATCAGTTGCAGGAAAATAAACAGGAAAAAGAAAGCAAGGAATACACGGTTCTTGATGAGATATCTGAAAAAGTAAAGGTGCCTGAAAATAATAATAATCAACAACCAGAACAAAAGCAACTACCACAACAGTAACAGGCACCTCAAACACCTGAAAGTGGTGTTAGAAGATCTACCAGGATAAGTAGACCCCCTGAACGATACTCCCCTTCATTATATTATTTATTGTTGACTGATTCTGGTGAACTTGAATCTTATGAAGAAGCAATGCAGGTTGAAAGCAGGAAGAAGTGGGAGCTATCCATGGAAGAAGATATGGACTCCTTAATGCATAACCAGACTTGGGACTTAGTCAGGTTGCCTCCAGGTAAAAATGCATTGCAGAATAAATGGGTTTACAGGCTGAAGGAAGAAGATGGAGGAAAACAGAGGTACAAAGCTAGACTTGTGGTAAAGGGGTTTGCATAGAGGAAAGGTATTGATTTTGATGAAATATTTTCTCCTGTTGTTAAGATGAATTCAATCAAAACTATCTTAAGTCTTGTAGCAGTGGAATATTTACATCTTGAACAGTTAGATGTAAAGACAACATTTCTCCATGGATATTTGGAGGAAGAGATATACATGTAGCAACCAGAAGGATATGAGGTAAAAGGGAAAGAAAAATTGGTGTGCAGGTTAAAGAAGAGCTTGTATGGCTTAAAACAGGCTCCAAGGCAGTGGTATCTAAAATTTGACAAGTTTATGTCTGAACAAGGTTATACTAGATGTCACTCTGATCATTGTGTTTATCTAAAAAGGAAAAATGATGGCAGTTATATTATATTGTTATTGTATGTAGATGACATGCTTGTTGCAGGATCTAACATGCAGGAAATAAATGTGCTCAAAAGAAAATTGGAAAATTCCTTTGTAATGAAGGATTTGGGAGCTGCAAAACAAATCCTTGGTATGAGGACAACTTGAGACAGGAAAAATCGTAAATTAAAACTGTCTCAGAATGAGTACATAGAAAAGGTGTTGAAAAGATTTAATATGCAGAATGAAAAACTAGTTAGTACACCTTTTTCTAGCCATTTCAAACTTAGTAAGGATATGTGCCCAAAGACCCAAGAAGACATGGATGATATGTCTGAAGTTCCATATGCATCAGCAATTGGAAGCTTAATGTATGCAATGGTCTGCACAAGGCCTGATATTGCACATGCAGTGGGAGTTGTAAGCAGGTACATGAATAATCCAGGAAAAGAACATTGGATGGCAGTAAAATGGATTCTCAGATATTTGAGAGGTACCACAAATCAAGCATTATGCTTTGGTGGTCCAAACATTTCTCTACAGGGATATGTTGATGCAGATATGGCAGGTGACAGAGATAACAGGAGGAGCACTATAGGATATGTATTTATTGTAGGTGGAACAACTGTCAGTTGGGTTTCAAAAATCCAAAGTGTTGTTTCACTTTCAACAACAGAAGCCAAGTATGTTGCTGCTACAGAGGCTAGTAAAGAAATGATTTGGTTACAAAGGTTTATGGATTAATTGGGTAAGAAGCATGATATGGGCACGCTATATAGTGATAGCCAAAGTGCTATTCATCTTGCAAAGAACTCAACATTTCATTCCAGTACTAAACACATACATCTCAAGTACCATTTCATACGGTCAGTATTGGAAGATGGAGAGTTGAAGCTGGAAAAGATACACACTAGCTAGAATCCTGCAGATATGCTAAAAAAATTTGTAACCAGGGAGAAACTGAGAACATGCTCAGTTTCAATTGGTCTTCAAGGACGACGATGAAGATGAGAAACAACCAGGTCCAAAGAGGAGTCATTGTCCAGCAAATGAAGCAGTGGTGGAGTTGCTACAATCAGTCTCCAAGTGGGATATTGTTGGGTGTGGAGCCTGATTATCTTGTTTACTTTGTATCACAACATTGGACCCCTATACCTTAAAAGGGGCAGCAATGCCGCTTGTAATTAATCGCTGCTGTGGGGGGTCTAGGGGGGGCAGCAACACTTTTCAGAGCCCCCCCCTGGCGGGGGCTTTTGGCGGTAGCACCCCCGAAGCTAAAAACAGATGTAAAATCACCTTGTAAAAGTATAGTAATTTCTAGTCAATCTGGGCCATTCATTAGGCAAATGATCTGACGGTAGAAGTTATGTTTAGATTAGGATTTTTTTTTTCCCTAGAAGACAACCCGCTTGTATATATATGAGGTTATTGTATTGCGGCTGTGTATTATGTGTGTATTCTCGGAGTGAGAAACATAGAGGGAGACTATGAGAGAGAACAGAGGATATTACAGCGGATCTGCTGTAGGTTTTGTCTCTTCATTTTTGCTGGATAATAGAAAGCAAGGACTGGCTGTTCGGGGTGGACGTAGCCCAAACTGGGTGAACCATGTATATCTGTGTCTCTTTGGTTCTATGTGTTTTTTGTGCTTGTATTTTCCGCATATTTTATATGTATTGAATTGCTCTGTAATATTTAATTTTCTAACATATATAGACCATTTTCATGATCCACAACGATGAAATAGAGATGTGCCCCATGATTAGTACATTTTGGCAACTCTGCATTAATCTCAAATTCAAATTAAAGAAAGGGGTGCGTACGCTTAGAACACCGCCAAAAGAACATGAATTTCCTCTCAAATAAACAACCATAACAAAAATTATTCCACCATAAAATGTTGACGACACACAAGACCATATCAGGGAAAACTTTAGGGACTATTATTCGCTAGTGGACTAATTTTCCATGCTTTTTCCAAACAAACATTCACCGATTTCCTTTTTTTTCTAAACTGATTCGCCCAAATTTGATAGTACACCGTTATTTTACGTTAAAAAATGCCAAAATAGTATATTGACTAATATAAAAAAATTTTCAATCTAAATATTTTTACAAAAATATCACCAAATGTTTTACAATTTTCATATTAGTGACTAGTAACATTTTCCAAAGTTTATAAACTTTAAGATAAACTTCAATCCTTAAAATTTTCCCTGGACCATATACGATTCATCTCATAATGCATGGTTACCATGACTCATGCTGTATGCTCATATTTCATTGGTGTTGAGACTGATGCAACTACCACAATGTTATTAGTACCTTCAATGGTACAAACCTAACCGGTTTTCACCTTGTCAACCTCGTCTGGTTCCACGGAATCAACCAAAAAATCATATTCATGTCTTTCGACCAACACTGTTAGGCCCAAACCAATTCCTCATGCCCTCGCACAAACCAATTCCCTCTTAGACATCTTTTTTCACTCTGATGAAGATATTATAGAGGCCATGATGGAACCAGATTTTCTGTGGGACTCAATGCACCACCACTCGTTTTTTCTTCCAAAAAAAACATTTGTGCCTAGTAGCCCAAAAACCTAGGATATATATGTCATTGAATCCAAATAATTCCTTCCATCTATGAAGGTTGATTGGTTCAAAAAACCTATCCCAGCATGCGATACATTTTAAGAAGGGATGATGTTGGATATTTTGCCAACGATTAAGGTGAATATGTCAAGAAAACCAGGAAAAAATGAAGAAATCTCGCTAGGGGAAACATGCTCCCTAGAGAAGGTACTCTCTTATACAAAATTATTAGAATATTACATGGATATCTTCACATGGGATTATTCAGAAATGCTAGGGCTAAGCCCCACCATCCTAGAACACCACATTGACAACTGGCCTAAAATATCACCAGTCCACCAAAAGCAGTGTCAATTACACCCATCCAAGGTAGAAGCAATAAAACAAGAGATTGAAAAGCTTCATAAAGTCAGATTGGTCTACCCAATCGCTTAAACATCGTGGGTTTCCAATCCTGTACCCGTTATGAAAAAATAGGGCACCATCCAAGTCTGTACCTATTATCAAGGTTTAAATAAAGCTTATCCCAAGGAGAACTACCCTACCCCTTTTATCTACCAATTCATTGATGCTTGAATTGGTCACGAGGTGTTGTCCTTCAGGAATGGATTCTCAGAGTACAATAAAATTCAAATCTGGCATACGGATCGGTAAAAGACGATGTTCACTACCCCCTGGGGCACATTATCATATCAAGTTATGCTTTTTGGCATTAAAAACGCAGGAGCTAGCTTCCAGCGGCCCATGAATGATATCTTCAATGATTAGGCTCACCTCATCTTAGCTTACTTGGACGACGTCACAATACGATACAAGAAACAAGGTCACCATTTGGAGGACTTTTTGTTTGTATTCCAATGGTACCGACACTACAACCTATGCTTGAACCCCCTCAAGTGTGTCTTCTTCATTAATGCAGGTAGAATATTACGGTTCATCGTATCCCAAAAATTGATTAGTGTTGACCCCGTCAAGGTACATGCAATAAAAGAAGTGCTACCACTGAAAAATATCAAGCAACTTCAAAGCCTGCAGGGGAAATCCAACTTCTTGCGATGCTTTGTCCCTGACTATTCCACTTATGTGCAAGGCTTCCTACATCTACTCCATCAGGAAATTTAATTCAAATGGGATGTCATGCTCAAAATTTGTTTGAGGCACTAAAAGACACATTGTATTAAGCCCCTTTGATCATCCCACCCAATTACAAAAAATAATACACCTTATATTTGTTGGCCTGAGACACAACCATAGCTGGGGTGTTAGTTGAAGACGAACCAAATAATAAAGTGCACGTAGTCTATTACATCAGTAAGAACCTATCTATCCCTACTTTAAAATATGAGCGAGAATATAAAACTGCCCTAGCCTTAGTACATAATCCTTCTAAGACCTGCTGTAGATTAGTATGTCATCGAAAAATGCTAGCACAAATTTTCTAAGGAAGGGTTTGAAAATGGAATTCATCAACCGTTGAAATGTATAAGGGGCATTGGTAAGGCCAAAAGGCATGACCAAAAATTCATAATGACCCTTATGAGTTCGAAATACTATTTTTGAAGTATCTTCAGTCTTCATTCTAATTTTATAATATCCTGAATGAAGATCCAACTTGGTAAAATAAATTGCTCCATGTAATTCATCCAATAATTCATCAATCACAGGAATGGGAAATTTATCTTTAATAGTGAGCTTATTGAGGTCCCTATAATCTGGACACATGCGCCATGATCCATCCTTCTTTTACACCAATACTAGTGGAGCCGAGAAAGAACTTTGACCAGGTTGAATTATACCAGCCTCTAACATTTTTGAATTCATATTTTCAATTTCACTATTTTGTACATACGGATATCTGTAAGGCCTGATGTTTGGAGGAACACTTCCTCGATTCAAATGAACAGTATGATCATGATCACAAATATGTGGGAGTCATTTGGGAGTTTCAAACACCTTGGAATGTTTGTTCAATACTTTTTGGAGATCTAGAGAAATAAATTATGTTGATGTTGGAACTTCTACTGAGCATAATTGTGAAATTATGCCTCATTTTCATTTCTTAAAAATATTTGTCATGAAATTAAAATTTATTATCTTTCCTAGCTTCCCTGCGATAACCCATATTTTGATTTCCTTTCCTTCCCAAAAAAATTTCAGGAAAATTTCTTGAAAATTAAAAGCTACCATCCCCAAGATTGTAACCATTTTACTCCTATTACAACATCAACGCCTCCCATTGGAATGGAAAGAATTGGACTATGCAATAGATATTCCCCAATGGTTAGCTAGATATTATGGTATTTTCTACAGAAATTTATATTTCCTCCATTTGTAACCATCACTTGACATTCTGGTGTTGGGTATAGGAAACAATTCAATTCCTTGGCTACTTTACAATGAATAAAATTATGGGTACTACCTGAATCAATAAACATTATTACCTTTTTATTCTTGATATGTCCTTTTATCTTGAGAGTTTGAGCAGTGTTAATTCCTACCAATGCATTACATGATATGTAAGACTCATTTATTCTTCTTCTAGGCTTGGTTCCTAGTGTATATCCTCTTCTTTTAAAGTTTAGTGTTCATTTTCTTCCTCCTCTTCACAATCTATGTAAAATAATTTATTCTTAGCACACTTATGACCATTAGTGTATTTTCTATCACAACTGTAGCAAATCCCTTTTTCTCTTTTTTTCTTCCAATTGTTGTCACGGTGTCAACCTTGTAGGTTGTCGAATTCTAGGAGTAGCAACACTTCCATATTTATAAATTTGAATGGTAGGCTTCCTTGTCGCCATAATTTTACATTCATTTTTTCTTGCCAACCTGAATGCCTTCTCCAATGAATCAAGTTCCCAAATGCGAACTTCATGTTGTATGTTATCCTTTAAAGTCCTTACGAAGACATCAATCTTGTGTTTCTCTGGAATATTAGCTACCCTTATATTCAATTTTACGAAGTCCTGAATGTGCTCCACCACTGAACCCTTTTTTTTGAGATTTATCAATTGAATGAAGAAGGTGTTGCTCATTGTATCCTCGTAATGTGTTATCATTTCCTCCGTAAAAATTGAACGAGTGACATTTTTTTTATGGGAGCAAAGCCATCGATACCATACAAATGTATTTTGTTATAAATGTAAAGTTGCAATGCATACCTCTTGTGTGTTTTTCACATTATTTAGATAAAAATATTTCTCCATCTATAGTATCCATGTTACGGGTCCTTGCCATCAAAATTCCTCATATCCATCTTTGGAATATGATGGTTCTTCAATCCAAAATTAGAGTTTATGAAATCATGGATAACATTTCTTTTGTTCTCATCATGAGTTTCCTCTACTATATTTCCCCCATTAGGAATCATTTCTTGTATTAAACTTGTCATCAAACCTTCCATGTATGCTTTTAGATCATTCTTCATGTCTTCCATGTTGTCTTTCATTTTTTTCATCGATCTTAGCTTCCATGCCAGCTTCCATGCTATCCATCTTAGCTTCCATGCCATTCTTCAAAAAATTCGTCTTAGATTCCATGCCTTTCTTCAAACCATCCATATTAGCTTCCACGCATTTCTTCAAAACTTCCATTTCATTTTTTGTTGTTCTTTTCGAGAGAAAATTTTGGTGCACTTTCTCTTGTAATTTTGATATGTCATGTAGCTTCTTCGTCTTCATGAGTCATAGTAGAGCCTTATGAAGGCTTAATGGGTGTTGAATTCTTTTTAGGTGGCATTTTAGAACCCAACACTAATATATATGCTTAAATATGCCCTTGGAATCACTTCAAACTAATTTTTCACACAAGACTTATGATATTCGGGAAAGAAAATTACACACCTTTTTCTTTATTTTGCAGAGCTCGATATTGAAACTAAATTATATCTTTGATTTCATATCTTCAATATCTTAAATTCACCCATGAAGTGTCCCTCTAATTATTCTTTCGAATTCCGCAATTATGACCTAATTTGGATTCTTCAAGGAAAATCTAAGCCCAATCTCCCATGATGACCTAATTATGGACCAGTTCAATAGAGAAAACTTGTATGAATTTCCACGTGCCACTATTTCCTCCTTCGGGTCTAAAATTGATACACATAAAACTATGCTCCATGTACTTGCAACCACTTTTTACAGAATTCCAATTCGATGCTCAAAGAGAGAGTTACGACGTTTTTCCCACGGTCACCTCTTTGAGATTAAATTTGGGAGCCTAAAACAATCCTAAATTCCACAGAGAGAACAAAGAAATGAAATTTTTACAGGATGTTCCTCAGGATTTCAGCTTTGCACTGTAAAAATTTCAGCTTCTAAAACTTTGTATATGAAAAGTTATAGCGCAAGTTCCACGACGACCTATTTTAGTTGAAATTTGGCGGCCTGAAGAAAACCTAAATTCCCCATATCATATCTCTGAAAATATCGCGAACCAAGATCTGCAATGTTTATAGGAGGTTCCTCAGGATTTCGAATTTTCACTGTAAAAATTCATCTTCTAAACCTTTGTAGAAAACAAGTTATTGCAAAAAGGCCACGATGACCTTTTTGGAGCAACAAAACCATAGAATCCAAAGCTCTGATACCAAATGTTAGGAAACCAGCTCCAAAAATAGAAGAAAATAGAGATCAATGCCTTAGAAATTGCCACTTTGAGGGGGCAACATCTAATACATTACATAAATGAACAATTATTTGATCATACAAATGAGAAAACCCCTTTCTATATATAGAAGTCCACGGGGTTACAATATAATCCTAGCCGACCTAACAATAATAATGTAATGGCACTATAATAACAATATTGGGGTTACATGGGTACAACAATAATAGGGGTTACATTAACAATAATAAGGGAATATACTAGTAATACAGGGACCTAACACTCAAGGATCCCCATCTAATTAGTCACTACTATGTAGGTTTTAACCATGAACAAAAATTATCTACAGACGAGTCTTATAACAGAAAATAAACAACAGCGAGAGCATAAAACATAAAACAGATAAACACAAAGATTTTCCCTTGGATCCCAAATCGGGACGACCAGCTTGATTTTTCATTATATTCCTTTTAGTGTTACAACACATATATATACATGCCGAAGCATACATAAACCCCAATCCATTAACCCTGGATTAGAACATAACTATAGTTCCCTTGACCGGATCTACAAAATACCAGTGGCCGAAAACCATCGTACTCCAGAACCACGTGCAAACTCATGCACAAAACATGGGTGGGTCCACCTATGAGTGGGTCCACACACCAAAACAAATTTCACCGGGGTGCTGCCCTGGACCCCAACAATGGGGGCTGCCTCCCCCCTTCTGACCCCCCTACTGCACCCGGCGCAACATACAGCGCATGGGGATATTCATGGAAATAATATAACACATGCCCAACATTCTCCCACTTGTTGTTTTCTTTCGACAGGGGACCATAGGAGAGCTTAGTCATTGGGCCAATTCTTCAACACCCATTGTTTCTCTGCACCAAGAGAACTTTTGAGTGCTCACAGACATCATTAATGCATCTAAAACATTCTTCAAAGTGTCCACCCTTACCAGTAACACCCTTTTAGCCTCAAACATATCTCTAAGAAAGTGATATTGAACATCAATGTGCTTTGTCTTTGAATGGTAAGTAGGGTTCTTAGCCAAGAAAATTGCACTTTGGCTATCACAGTATATCCTTATAGCTTGTTGTACCAACCCCATACTTGAACACAATCTCTGCAACCAAACTTCTTCCTTGCTTGCATGAGTGGCTACTATGTATTCTGCCTCTGTAGTTGAAAGAGCCACTACAAACTATCTTTTACTCATTCAACTGACTGTGCCTCCAAATAGGCTAAACACATACACAATTGTAGATCTTCTTCGGTCCAGATATCCAGCCCAGTCTGAATCAACAAAACCATGAATGTCCAACATTATTTCCAATCCTGGTCTTCCTTGGTAGCACAAGCCATAATCACTAGTGCCACGTAAATATCTGAAAACCCGCTTCACTGTTGTCCAGTGCTCCTTCCCTGGGTTTGACATAAACCTGCTCAATACTCCCACTGAATGTGCAATTTCTAGTCTAGTACAGACCATTACATACATTAGGCTACCCACTGCACTTGCATATGGAACATGGGATATATACTCCTCTTCTTCGTGTGTCTTGGGACAATGTTCAGTAGACAGCTTTACACCTATAGGAATATGAACATTCACTGGTTTACTATCCTGCATATTGAACCTCTGCAATATATTTTCGACATACTTCCTCTAGTTTAACCAGAGCATCCTCTTTGCCCGGTCTCTCTTAATTTCCATGCCCAAAATATAGTTTGCAGTACCAAGATCCTTCATGTCGAATTTGGAGAAAAATTGGGTCTTCAAATCTTGGATAATTTCTTTGTCATTTCTAATCAAAAACATATCATCCACATACAATACCAAATAAATAACACGGTCACCAATTAATTTAAAATAAACACAGTGATCCTCCTTGCTTCTGGTGAAGCCAACTCCCCGTATTTAGGTATCAAATTTTTGATACCACATCCTTGGTGACTGTTTTAATCCATACAGAGACTTCTTCAACCTGCATACCAGTTCTTTCTTACTCTTCACCATAAAGCCTTCAGGTTGCTTCATGTATATCTCCTCTTCTAGATCCTCATGAAGAAATGTTGTCTTCACATCCATCTGTTCTATCTTAAAATCAAATGCAACAGCAACAGTTAAAATTAATCTAATAGAAGTAACCTAGGGAAAAGGAGAAAAAATATCACCAAAATCAATTCCCGGTACTTGGGAATAACCTTTTGCTACCAACCGAGCTTTGTATTTCTCCACCTTTCCTTCTACATTCATCTTCTTCTTAAACACCCATTTGCTCCTGATGGGCTTCCTTCCAGCCGACAACTCCACTAGATCCCATGCCTCATTTTTGTGCAAGGATGCTATTTCATCAACAATGGCCTCCTTCCAGAGTTTTCCATCCTCTGAATCTACTGCCTTCCTGATAGTTCTGGGATCATCATCAGTTATAGTTAAGGAAAAAACTGAATAGAAAGCAGATGGACTATACCTTTCTGGTTGCCTTATTTCTCGAACTGATCTTCTCAAAGCTGGAGTTTGTGGCTATTCCTCTTCTGAATCTTCTTCTCCTGTAGAGTCTGATTCATACTCCTTTAGCTCAAACTCTATCTTCTTAGGTTCCTTTGGTATGATTTCATGTTTAACAACATCTTTCACCTTTCTAAACACCACATCTCGGCTGTACACAACCCTCCTTGTTTCCGGGTTCCAAAGCTTGTAACCTTTTAAACCATCCTTATACCCAATAAAGATGCACCTTTCAGATTTATTATCCAACTTGGTCCTTTTCTCCTTTGGAACATGTACATATGCATCACATCCAAATACCCTCAGATGTGAAAGAGAGGGTTTCTTACAAGTCCATACCTCATGTGGAGTCTTATCCTCCAACGCTGATGAAGGTGATCTGTTAACTAAGTAACATGCAGTCTCCACTGCCTCTGCCCAGAATTCTTGTCCTAACCCGGTACCACTGAGCATGCTTCTTGCCTTTTCCATCAGTGTTCTGTTCATTCTTTCTGCAACTCCATTTTGCTGAGGTGTGTATGGAGTAGTCTTCTATCGTGCTATACCACACTTCTTACAGAACTCTTCAAATTCCTTTTTGCAGAACTCCCCACCATTATCTGTCCTCAGCGCCTTTATCTTCTTCTCTATCTAGTTTTCCACCAAAGCCTTAAATTCTTTAAATCTGTCAAAAGCTTCAGATTTCTTCCTCAAGAAATATATCGATGTATTCCTTGAGAATTCATCTATGAATGAAACATAGTACACAGAATTTCCGAGTGATGGAACTGACACAGGTCCAAACACATCACTGTGCACAAGTTCTAATATCTTGTTCGCCCTCTTAGCACCAGAAGGAAAACTCACCCGATTCTGCTTCCCGTATACACAATGTTCACAGAAATTGAAATCCAGAGAGCAGATAGACATACCTTCTACCATACCATTTCTATGCAGAGTCCAAAGGCCCTTCTCTCCAATATGTCCAAGCCTTTGATGCCATAACATGGTATTTTTTCCAGAGACAGATAGGCTTTCCACTCCACTTTCAGGAACCACAGAACTGTTGCACCCATCAATAACAGTGCTACCTTGTAGCTTGTACAGAGTTCCAATCCAAACTCCCCACATTAACAGTAGTGCTCCCCGAACCATCTTGTAGGAATCTCTCTCGAACACTGTTTTTACAGCTGCATCATCCATCTTACTTATAGAAATCAGATTTCTGGCCAATGCAGGAATATGCAGAACACCAAGAAGTGTTCTAATCCTTCCACCTTAAAGCTTTAGCTTGACCTTTCCACATCCGACGATTTTGGCCTTCCTATCATCCCCTGGGAAGACATCACCATCATATTTTTCATACTCGCAGAACCACTCCCTATGGGGAGTGAAGTTAAAGGATGCACCTGAGTCAATCAACGATGACTCATGATCTACATGTGTATTTGAAGAAGAAGCCAAATACACATCCCCACCTTCATCTGAGGTGGTTTTTTCCTCTGTAGAGGGAGCATCATCATATCCCTTTCCTTTCTCAGGAGCTCTAGATCTGCAGTCCTTTTTGTAGTGCCCTTCCTTTCCACATTTCCAGCATACCTTTACAAACTTTCCAGGAGATTTAGATCTCCCTCTAGATTTCAATCTCCCACTCGAAACCTTATTCTTATTTCTATTTTGGGACCTTCCTCATACAGATAAGGCATCTCCATTCTGGCCCTCCATATTTGTCCATCTCATTTCCTTCGACAACAAGGCTGAGACAATGTCATCAAAATTCAAGGTAGTTGTATTGCTACCTATTGCAATAACCAGACTATCCCACGAGTATGGTAGAGAACACAACAAACTGATGCAATTATCTTCATCTGAGATTTTAATATCAACAGATGACAACTGACTTACCACAATATTGAAGGCATTCAGATGCTCTGTCACCGAGTCTCCATCCTTCATCCTTAGGTTATACAGCTTTTTCTGCAGGAACAACCTATTCACCAGAGACTTATATTGGTACAAAGTCCCAAGTTTTTCCCACAAATTATTTGTTGTAGCTTCTCCAGATACATTCAACAATATTGAGTCTGAGACACACAACCGTATTGTGCTCTTAGCCTTCCTATCCAGTTTCTTCCAGTATTCATCTGACATTTCCATTGGTTTAATACCTAGATCTATAGCGATCCACTGATTTTTATCCAATAGCAGATCCTCCATCTTGAGCTTCCAAAACTCAAAACTCTGACCATTAAATTTCTCGATCTCTATCTTTCCATCGCTCGCCATCTTCTTTCACCGCAATAATCGATCCCGCAGATCTCCCACTGAATAGGGTCTACCTCAGGTCCAAGCAAAAAAGCCTCAGTATCAAAGGCATCCCATTGAAGCCGAAACAAATCTCATACCAAATGTAGGTTTTAACCCTGAACAAAAATTATCTACACACAAATCTTATAATAGAAAATAAACAATAGCGAGAGCATAAAACATAAAATAGATAAACACAGAGATTTTCCCCTGGATCCCAAATTGGGACGACCAACTTGGTTTTTCATTATATTCCTTTTAGTGTTACAACACATATATATACATGCCGAAGCATACATAAACCCCAATCCATTAACCCTGGATTAGAACATAACTATAGTTCCCTTGATCGGATCTACAAAATACTAGGGGCTGAAAACCATCGTACCCCAAAACCACGTGCAAAATCATGCACAAAACATGGGTGGGTCCACCTATGAGTGGGTCCACACACCAAAAAATATTCGCCGGGGCGCTGCCCCAGATCCCAACAGTGGGGGCTGCCTCCCCCCTTGTGACCCCCCTGCTACGCCCGACGCAACGTACAGCACATGGGGCTAGTCGTGGAAATAATATAACATGTGCCCAACATACTAGATGAATATCTATTCTTAGTGATGACCAAGGACCCTTGGTACGATGACATCCTACTATTCTTGCGAACCAAAAATTTCAAACCACAGCTCACTCGTGATGACCAAAGGTGCATACACCATCCGGCCCCTGAGTACCTTCTTATGGGGGATGTCCTTTATCGAAGATGCATTGACACTATTTTACATTAGTGCCTCACACATGACCAAGTTGCGAAAGACATTGATGAATTTCATAGTAGGGCTTGCGGCAACCACCTCTCAGGGATGGCCACTGCCCAAAAGTTCTTACCGGCTCATTATTTTTGACCCACCCTATTCCACGATTGCATTCAAGCAATCAAAAAGTGAAATCAATGTGAGTGATTCACCCAAAAGGCAACAGCACGTCATGCTCCTCCGCACCCAATCATTGTAGCAGGTCCCTACATCGTCTAGAAATCATAAATACATTGTTGTAACTGTAAAATATTTCAAAAAGTGGGTAGAATCCATGCCTACGTATGAAAACAAGGAAGAAAATGAATCATGGTTTCTCTTCAACTAGGTCATCGCACGATTAAGTGTACCTAAGGAGTTAGTCTCTAACCATGAAAATCATTTCGAGAATAAAATATTTCATGAGATATCCCATCATCTAGGATTTACACATGAATATGCATCACCATACTATTCATAGTCTAATGGTTAGGTAGAAGCTGTCAACAAAGTACTCAAAACGATGTTACAAGGTATTGTCAACAACCATAAAAATAACTAGAACCATATGGTGTTTTTAGCCTTATGGGCATATCACATAGAAGTTAAATCTTCAACATGATTCACACCTTTCTAGTTCTCATACGGAGTGGAGGTTGTGATTCTGATTGAACGCAAAATCCCCAACTTACACGCAACTACTGAACTCCTCGATGATACCCAACATTTAAAGAAATGGTTGGTATAGTTAGAGCTCATCGACAAAAGTCGACGAGAGTCTCTCCAACATAATGAGGCTCATAAGAAAAGGGTAAAAGCATCATTTGACCATAACATCACCCCCGCTCATTTTCAGAGCTGGAGCTAGTCCTCCACTACGAAGTTGCAAAAGAAGCTTTAGGACCCGAGAAGTTCGAAACATTATGGAAGGTTCCTTGCATCATAAAAAATTGCCTCCTCAAAAGAGCATACATTCTATCTGAGCCTGATGGAACATTCCTAGCTAATCCTATTAATGGGATCTACCTCAAAAATTTCCATCGATAGGGAAGGAAGTCTCAGCCTTAGAGAAAAGATAAATGTAACATTAATTTTTAATATGATCACATTCATTGTGAACTTGTTCTAAAAAATTCTCTTCTGTCACAGATTGATCATCCCCCAATCCACTAGTTTGGATTCATGATGGAGCCTCTCGGTGGTGACAAAATCTAGCAGCAGCTACCTAGGCCATATACTCTCCTGACCCGTCACGATTCCTTACCAACTAAGTATGTATCGGATCAGCTACCAATAATCAAGCAGAATATGATGCAGTCGTCAGGATATTCAGAGATGCCTCAAACTAGGGAATTCACCATCTTCATGTCTTTCTTTATTCCTAGCTAGTGTTATCACAGTTAAACCAATTTTTTTAAGTACATGGTACACACATATTTAGGAAATACTTGCATTCACGATGGTTGAGTTGTTATTTTGATCACATTACATTTACACATATACCAGTAAATCAAAACCAAACATCCAATCACATAGCTAACCATATCCTAGACTGGAATGCATCTCGTATCCATAAAAAAAACAAATTCATAGAGCATAACCGTCTATCATAGGTACATAGCATCCATCATAAAAACATGTAAACATAAAGCAAATAATAAACATAGACATATCATAAGAGCTACAAAAATATACATCTCGCATATATACATAAAAAATTATATGAGTCCCATTATACAAAATAGGTCCCTCGCCATCATGTTAATAAAAAATATACATGTCATCAAAATAGGGAAGCATCCTCATAATGGGTGCTTTCCCTAACCATACAAAAATCTCTAGGTCTAAGCCCAACCTGGTGGGCCCTCTAGACCCACAAAAGTGCCCAGTGCCAAGATAGGTGCAGCAAGCACAACCACAAGTGCCTCCCTGCGTAAATTTGGGTGATCCACCCTCTCTCGAGCCATCAACTTCTCCAGCCACACATCATCTTGGTCATAAAAAAATCCCATGATTGGCATGCCTCGGGTCAACCTCTCTGACAAAATCCACAAATTAACTAGACCTGCATCATGAGCATCAACAGCCTCAACCTAAGCCTCTCCTATGAGAACTTTAATGTCAACAGTAGCCAACAATCCCTCGATCGCGGCCACCAGCTCCTTGGCTGACTCGGCACGACCAAGAAGAGCAGCATACCGACCAGAAGTTGCAGCACTGCTGCCCTCTCCTAAGGGACCTCCTCCACCACCTTGTCCCCCAACTGGGGCCTCACTAGCCCCAAGTGGGACCCTCCTCCGAGGCTGGTGACCAACCAAGCTAGAGGTAGGATGCCCTCTTGAACCCACATCTGCAATAGAAATGAAAAATAGCATCAATTTCACCATCAAAGACATATAAATCTATACACAATAAAAATTGTCAAAATGAAAGAAAAATCAAAAGTCATACCTGCCAAACCCCATACATAGCCTACAAGAAGACTCATATCTGGATCACCCCGAAAGTCCATCCGTGAATACAGGAAGTCAAGAAAAATATACGAGTTCAACTCGAACCACGGCTCAACCGTCACATCCCAGTAGCAACCCGCCTCTCCTCCTCAACCACGAGGCATCATAGGTGCCCACCTATGCATCCTAGGATCCCTCGGAGGACCCAAAGGAACTGGCATAAAAGGCTGAAGAATAAAAAACCTCTCATACATGATGCCAAACAGGGTGATTTCATAAGCAAAGGCTCTAATCGTCCCTGACTATTCCTTGCCCAACTGCATGACCATGCCCTGGTAAAAATAGCAAGCCTAATAAAAAAAGTGACTAGCCTAAAGCTGAAGAAAAACCGAAATATCTGGACCTGACACTCAATCGGGTACCGTCGACCTAGATAGGAAAACTATCATTGTTAATGAAACTCTCTCAGCCACGTCTATTACATACCTCAAACGGATGCATCCCCCGGTGTTCGCATCAGGACCACAGTGCTCCTCATCGTTAGCCCGACAATGGATGTTCACTGCCCCAAGAGGGAGTGAATAGGGAAGGGCCTCCCCTAAGGTAGTAGACCAGTCACAAAATAGAAGTCAGTCTCTTTATTAATCACAGCGTCTCTATGTCGCAAGACCATAACATGTTGTCTCCTACTCCAGTATCCAACTAGGTATCGTAGTAACCCATCCTGGGATCTAAGTAGTTTTTTCTCAAAAAAATGTAGTGAACCGTGCTGAGCGAGGACCCCCCAAGCATTGAGGTCTTTAGCCATAGTTGCATGAAGATCAAGCCAATCTCTCTCCTACCACAACATCTAGTCACCAGAGGAAAACCAAAAATTAGTTTTTAAATGAAAAAAGGTTATTTTTTTTCAAAAAACAGACATCCCTGTGCCTATGAAAAACCTGGGCATGATGACCATGTGCTTGTGTCAAATAAAAATGTGTGGTCCATCATGCATAATTTTTCCTAACCATGAGGGTCTCGCGCAAAATTTACCTTTTGCGCGAGGACCGTGTGGCTCATCCTTGATCACTCGTGTAACATTACGAAGGAATGGGTATAGAATCCATCAAAATCCATATTTTTATCTACCCCCCATTCAATAAAATGACAAAAATGAAAAGTAGCACATTTAAGGTCCTACTTGACACTAACAACATGAATCCTGGGAACTCAGGTTCACCGCAATGGCAAGAGAAGCTTAGGAGCAGGAGATGAGCTCTAACCTTAGACCCTCAAAAGAAACAAATGAGTTGAAATGCGCCATATTGGCATATATATCGCCCTTTTCTCATTATTTGATAAACAATAAATGGATCTCAATGTACCCAATTAGAAAACCGCAAGAAACAAAGTTATCAGCACTTCATCCTCTTCAAACCCGACCACATAATTCCACGCCTCAGAAAAAATAATTTTCAGTCACAAGAGGTATGAACTCTTTTATTTCTCTACATTCAACTTATTTCAAAGATGTTTGTATGAAAAATATGCTTTCACTTGCGGTATTGGTTGCAGGTATTACAAACAGGCCGAATCACCATATGTCCTAGCCAACAAAGGTACAAGAACATGTATCATTCTACCCCTAGCATGATAGGCTCCCCAAGAAGCTTTTGCATATCCTGACATAATTTCTTCAAAGAAATTGACCCTAGGCTTCATTCACTCGATGATGTTTATCACCACCCCACCTTGCATATAATAAACACCCGTGTAGGTAGCTATAACCTTACCCTCCATGGAATCCATCACTCATGTAGACCATACACCAAAAGCCTGGAGCCATTGCCATAAAACACCAAGCCTGGGAAGCACTTCGTGTTCACTCATCCACCATACATCAAGTCAATTTTTACCCATGTCATGTTAAAACCCCTTTCTTGGGCTACCATTCTTATAAGTAGATCGGAAAAACACATCACTGTGTCTCATATTTGGCCTATCACACCCCCATGAGCATAACCCATATGCAACATTTATCATCTGCTTCATAACCCCCACACCGAGACCAACCAATGGGGCCCCCAACCTCAGTAAAACACATTCCGCACACCATGGTGAAGGATTATTTCATGTTTATATGGCACCAGTCTTCGTGCTTGTACACACAAACCCATTTCACATTCTTTTGGTGAGTGAACAAATATCTTTTAGGAGAGCACTCCCACCCATACATTTACATTTCTCACCTAGAAGATGTTCCTAATCACCCTTGGTTGGAGCTACGAATTATTTTACCACACGCAACCATGAAAAACATAGCCACCATACACTCACCCTGGACATCCTAGAGACCCCAGGGATTTCATCACCAAAAATTTTCTATGACCGCTGCCACTCCCATTTAAAGCTTTGACCTCGGGCCCCTTAACTACCATCATCAGTTATAAACATTTCTCACCACCATGGCTAGTTAACTCATCACACCACACCCTCGTACATCGAAAACCTTGGACCCTTGCATCAGTACTCATTTCGGTTGCTTGATGCTTCCTTCTTGTTGACCACCACAAAAATTTTCCAAGAAGGAGGTGGTACCTTGGATGACTCCTCACCTAAATAGCGGCATCCCCTGATGGAACTATGGTAATCCTCATCTCCCATTGATGTCATCAATCCTCTTGGCATTTGACTACAAGATAATCTTTCTTGTCGAGATGGTATCATAGTTGATAACCGTTGCACTCTGTCAGAATTCGTCGAAGACCTATGACTTGATAAGAATATATTTTAGCAATTCTTACAAGGGAAGGTACCCAATAGTCAAATACCCATGCATACAATGAGCACTCTTTCTAAACAAATGGTCCATACCAAGATTATGCATTTGGGCACCACATTTAACCTTATTTCAAAGAAAAATTCCCCTGAGGCCATAAAAGATGGTCGTCATCAACCAGCAGTAGGCCACTACCAAAAGTGGCATAAACAAAACCACTATCTGTTAGATAAGCTTAAATAGTAAAAAAATCATGAGCGTGGGAAATTCTCGCCTCATAGAAATATTTTATCCATTCAATATCTTCCACGTTTCCAACAGAACATGCTGCCTTTTTTACTCAAGGCAAGGGGTCTCTCAACTTAGATTCAAATCAAGTCACTCTCTCTCTATCTCGAGAGTATCACACATCAAAGAAACCATAATGTATTTCGGCTATACATTTCCTCATATACGTTATATATTAGGAGTAAATTGTTAACACTTGAAAATATTACGGGAAAAAAAAATTAAAGATGTTTAGAAGAAGGTAGAGATAAAGGTTTCCAGAGAAGGAATAAATCAGGAGGAGCCAAAAAATTACTTCTTCGTAAGGTAGAAGTACAAAATTATGTACAACGCACAGGAAAAAAAGACTATTTGCACATAATGTGGCTTTTTCTTTGATAGTCGCGCATAGTGTGACTATCCCTTTGATAGCCGCATGGTCATTGGGATGGTAGAATGTCACCATTTAGGGCCATTTGGCACACTTGGTTAAAAATATTCCCACTCAGCCTAAGCAATTACAGTCACTGTTGAGCCATCTTGAGGCCGTAATGTAGAACAGAAAGGAATCATACCTTCACTCTTGTGTCACCATCCATCTTAGGCCAAGTGAAGGAGGGAAAATTTGAAAGTTTCTATAAAAGCCAGCCTTTGGAAGAAAAATAAGAGACACATTGTTATGATGGCCAAATTGCTCCATAGAAAACTAGCTTTTACTGTCTAGTAGCAGGAGGATCAGAAGGACTCATTTGTTGGCCAATCAACATCTCAGTCCAAGAGAGAGGAGTTCACCACATGTTCTTCGATCTACCATCGATTGAGAGGGAAGAGAGGCTTGCTGAAAAACTGAGGGGAAGAGAACCCCTTTTCTTGGATATTGGAGCTTTGTAGCTCGAAGGATCCACTACAAGAGATTTAGTATTCTATCTTCTATTACCACCAACACCTAGTAAAGGCACAAGCTCTCCATTTTGAGTTATTAGTGTGTTCTCTATATTGAGTGTGTATCTTATGCATGTTGTTTTGTTTTTGTTTTATTTTTTATGTAGCATTATATGTTTCCTTTCTAACTTAGCTTATTACATGCAGAACTGGTTCCACTAATGTTTGAAAAACCATCTTGGCCTGCCACTCTTATGTGGGTAAGCATCCTGCCTACTAAACAAATTGTATTCCATACGCCCATGCGTCGAGTACACTACCACACTGAGTTTGGAATTTTTTTGAGATTTGTAAGAGGTAGTTGAGAGATTTTCTCAACATCTCTCTCTAAGGTTAGAAGTATTTTGATCTAATTTCAACTATATAATTTTATTGTAAATGAATGAATGAATGAAATACAAAATATGTATTTTTTTGTATATTTCTGTGTATCATGGTTGTTCTTCCAATTTTTTAAATTTGTATTAGAGTTGATATGAGCCTGACTCTCTCAAGGGAGGGCCTAGGGAAATGAAATTGACATGAAATTTTATTATCCATAAATAAAAATGATAGGACGCGAGGGTGTTTTGAACTTTCCATTTTTGTGAAATTGGTGTTTTTGTGAGGCTTTTTTTTCTCTTTCCCTATGTGTTTGGTTTGAATTTATGATCATATTGTAGACACCAGATGTGTGTGAGGTCCTACTGAACATCTACCATTGGAATTTTGTTGTTTTCTAAGCTCCATTTGCAAGCCTCAAAACTTTATCCTCTTTATTGGAGATGCATCTCTTGGCTACTATGTTAAATTTTTTTTGGGTGAAAAAAAAGCTTCCAAGACGAATCCCCTCCTAGAGGAAGTGTTCTGGAGGGTTAGATCTATTGTGTAGATAGTTACTATTTAGAGGATCACAACATCCTTCATATCACTCTGTTTTTTTTTTTTTTTTTTTCTCTTTGAGCTAAGTGCAAACTAGATGCATTTGCACAGTGAGAAACACCTAATCACTCACTATTGGTTACTCATTTATTCAATCTATCATGTTGGTGATGTTAGATGAAATTCCCCTTGAATAACTTGGCTCAAACATAATATGCATGCCTTCCTATCGAACTTCATATAAGTAGACTTCATATGAACTTGGGTAAGGATAAAAAAATTATGTGGGTTCTAGAAATATGTGTGCAAGGGAGAGCTCCAGATTCACTATCTCTTCTCTTGGAGGATGTGTACATTTATCACTAGAATATAGTGGGCATATGAGCATCTGCAAAAATTCTCATCACAAAAACAATGCCCTGCCAAGTCTTCCTGCTTATCTCTATTGCAGGTGTGTCGAAGTGAAAAGTGCAAATTGTGAGGGAGCCAATTCGGTGGGAGAGCACTTATTGAATCAAGTTTTGAATTTAGTGGAGAATAGAAGCATTCCCATGAGCTCCAGAAATTATTTTTGTCTTTTATAATTCTACATCGATATCAAAAAATTTGCTGAGCGAACGTGGGTTCATCTCCATAATATTCATAACAAATTCTAGCTCGACATTCCTAGTCCTTTTTTTGGGTTTTTGTAATTGGTGGGATTCATTGTTACTTTGTTTTGTAAAATTTTACAATGTAGAAACTATTAATCAATGGAGAAATATATTTGGGTAATGGTTCTCAACTTTTTTCAATGCTGAGCAAACACATCATTGAATTGATTATGTCGAGTTTGTTATTTTCTAATGTGTCTTGTATTTATTTGGTGCTTCAAGAACATTAGTTACATGGTTTGTTCATATGCATGTAAGTGTATATTTCAAGATCAGTTGTAGAGTTGATTACTAGATAAGCTCAGTACATAGGCACCTTACCTATATAACTTGAAGTATACATTTTGATGCATACTATTAGGAGGGAAGCATGTACATAGATATATTCAGTATCTAGACTAGTTTTTGGGGTAGTCAAAAATCGCGAATTGTACAAATTTCATCAACGGTGGTCATAGGAATTTATGTTTGAAATAGAGGTCAAGTGACACCTCGAAGATGTGGTAGTTAAGAAAGAGCGGTGTGTGCGATATTCTAGATTAGATGTGAGTCTTGATGAATACCAATGAGACATAAATAATTCTTATTATTGTAATGTGTGTTGTCAATGTTTTTCATGTAAGCATTAAGGGAGGAACTTGGAAATAGTGATGCCATGACTTCCATGTGGAGTTTTGAATTGGTTTGAGATTTGTAAGAGGGAGCTGAGAGATTTTCTCCACTTCTATCTCTAAGGCTAGAAGTAGTTGGATCAAATTTTAACTATATAATTGTATTGTAAATGAATGAATGAGTACAACAAAAAATACAATTTTTGTACATTTCTATGTATCATGGTTTCCCTTGTAATTTTTTAATTAGATGCAGACACATGGTACATGCTTGCTGAATGACCGACATATGTACTAGATTGAAACTTATTTTGAGAGGATAAAGAAGGTTCCTAATTATACCCACTAACACTCGAGTCGTGACTTAGGTTAGAAATTTTTGAATAATTTTACCTTGAAGTTGCACTACTAAGAAAAAGGACAACCATGTATTTAACAGTTATCTATATCATTATGCCAATTTGCCTGTCACTTAGTCTCGCATACTTGAAAAGAAAGTGTTATGACACCCTTCTAATTACGTGAGGTTATTTTTGAAGAAACAAAGGGAACATATGACTTAAAATCTTTGGTAGCATGAAAATAAAAGACAAATTAAACTTAATATTAACGAGTAAATTATTTAAATATAATTTAAAAAATTAAATGAAATTTTTATTAAATAAATCCTAAATCCTAGATATCTTAGAAATAAGGCCAATATAATAAAATTTTATCAAAATAAGAAAATATAATTGAAATGCAATGACCCAACAAGGAAACTTATGCTTTTATAAAGGATATAAAAAAATATTATAATTAAGTAAAATAGTAACAAAATCATTGGAAAATTATTAAAAGGGTGAGGGGAGTCATATCTAAAGGAAAAATAATGTAATTAAGCATAAAAAAATTGATATTAAGAGAAGAATTCATGTTTTTTTAAATTTGAAAATGGATAAAAATAAATGGAGGTTAGATAAATGATATAACACCTAATAGTTAAATCAAAGAAAAAAAAACACCAAAATAAGAGAATTTGAATGAGAAATAATAGAAATATAACTAAAATTTTGAGAATTATATTTTGGGAGAAGAAAATTATCTTTTAAGATAAAATAAGAAATATGATTTAACTAAAGACTTGGCCCAACTATAGGAAGTACAGAAATTTGTTAAAGCAGAAATCTCTTGTATTGTGAAAGTTATGAAACTTTTCTCTACATTGATAGAGTAATTTTTTTATTTTATTTTTAAATCCTAAAAGCACATTGCAATTGGGTGGTGAACCACATTGGTAGAGTTTTTTTTGGGTCATAAAAGCGCATTATAACTTGGTGATCCACTATAAAGAAATGTACCCAAAGAACCGATAAGAGAAGCTTGCAAACAAACAAAGAATCGAAGAATTGCGAAGAAGACACCATGGAATTCTATGTGAAAGCTACAAAAATAACTTGACTTCATCAAATTCTACGTGAAACCTACATTAATAGCTTAGGATATAAATTCCAGTCCTTGGCGTGAAGGCTATTACTGAACAGAAAACTGGATATTCGTGATTTATATTTATTATAAACTCGTTTATATATATATATATATACACACTAGATTGTGTAACTGTTATAAGGTTTTATTTTAAAAATATGTAACGATGATATAATTCCCATTTTCATATTTCCCAAACTATGTTATTAAAAAGTGTGGGCGAAGTCTTAATTTATTTAGGGTGTAAAGTTTGAAAAAAAATTAATATAGGTGAATATTTGAATTATTATTTTCAATGTTTAAATTGTATATTTGAATGGATAAGTAGATTTATACATTGAAAATTCCTTTGATTGTGTACACTACATAGTTTACAATTTTATTTATGGAATTCATTCAATAAAATGGAAAATAGTTAGACTACCTGAAATGGTTTAGCCATAAAAATAAGATTCTATTATTTTCTATTGATTTATATGATGCATATATAATTTTTTATTTACTGAAACACATATTAATAATTTATTTCTTTATTAATAGTTATATTTTTTACCTATCATATTTTAATTTTATATTAAGAATTAAATGAATTACACATCTGGAATCTAGCTTTTATTAATTTTATTTGAAAATAATTAAACTTTTTTACTGTGAGTGTTTTATTATATTGATATGACTAACCTTAATTTTTTTTTAAATATTTTATTTATTATTGAGAGTGAATAAAATATTTTTACAACATATTCTTGGTACTAATTATATATATTGATTTTTTATTATACATGATATTTTTTAATTTAAAAAATATTTCACTTTTGTCTTGAAAACAAAAACAAAACATATATATGTGAACTCCATATTAAATATGGACAAATCACTCATTTCCCTCGTATTGAACAATAAAATGCACCGAACTTTTTCAATTACACATAATTAAATTCTGTCTCTTCAGCCGTATCAATTTAATAAAAACTACAACTGAAATGTGAAATGACTTCCCATAGTTTATCCTTCGTTGGCTAATGAAAGTATCTTGTAACATATTTATCATGAAAAATAAGATCAAGTCATTCTCCCCAAGAGACTTTTAATTTTATTAGAAATTTTTATTCCGGTTATTTATAGTTGTATTCAAATTCATGTAGTTATATTCAAATTTGACTGAAAAGTTATCAACCTTTTCGTTGTAATCGTCGTAACTATAGAATTTCTCTCCCCTAACTCTCTGTTTCCTCATTTGCGGGAATATAATGCCACGATCTCCGTTTATGATTTGGTTGTCAGTGAAAATTTTTCTTGTAATGGAATTATATGTATAGTTAATAGATAAATGCAAAATTATTATATAATTCTCTCCTGATCTTGTTCTCTGTCATTGGAATTTAGTGACTTCTCCACTCACTAAGCATTCACTTGTAAATGTAGGTAAAGGTTTTAAGTAAACATATTATGAAACATAAGCAAGACATTGAGTGTATAAAAAAATGAGGTCGATTGAAGACTTTGAGCTGTCAACTCTCATTTCCTCTGCCAACTATAAGAAAATATTTTATTCTCAACAAAATTCTTTTTTTACAGAGTGAAAAACCCCGGACATAACTAATTATCCGCTATAGAAGTTGAGCTGTTGTTCACTATGACGCACTGTTCACGAAAATGAAGAATCGATCCCTTATTGCTAGATCGACTCTATGAAGATCATGCTGGAATGAGAAAAAAATCTACTCATCCAATAGTTACAAACCTTTCATTCTTAATAAGTGCCATATTGTACCAATGTTTTTTTTTTTTTTCTATTATATATGTATACATTTGCTGACTTTTATAGAACAACCATGACTTTTCAATACTTCTCTTCAAGCTTAGTCATGATATTTAAATTTTAAACTAAGAGATCGCCTCACCTTAGTATAGTCTGAAAAGTGTAATCATTGATCCACACCCTAACATACTTTTGATGCTTAGGTATTGGATGATGGCATATGTAATCACAGAGTTATTACTTCACATTGCTTAACCTTAAAGTGTGTGACCTTTCCTTTTCTGCGATGCAATTCCTACTCAGTGAATTATATAGCAGCAACTTGGGATGTAGAATTCTGCTTAATCAAATGGTAGAGGAAGCTATTATATAGCAACAACTTGGGATGTAGAATTCTGCTTAATCAAATGGGAGAGGAAGCTAAGATTATAGGTAAGATTAATGATGCCATAAATTTTAAGTTTATAGCTTTGATGCCTAAAGTAAAAGAGGCCAAGACTTTTGATGACTTCTGTTCCATTTCTCTTTGTAATACACTGTATAAAATAATCTCGAAGATTATTGTAGAAAGAATTAAGAAGGTGCTTTCCCACAACATTTCACTGGAATAAGTTGGGTTCCTAAAGGACAAAAGTATACATGACTCAGTTGCTTCAACACAGGAAGTTTTGCATTCCATTCATACTCAGAAAATGAAGGCTCTGGTTATGAAAATCGATCAAAGTAAAGCATATGATAGGGTCGATTGGGACTTGTTAAGGCTAATTTTATACAAAATTGGTCTTGATAGAGTTTTGGTTAACTGGATCATGGGTTGGGTTTGCAATACCTCGATGGCCATCATTATTAACTGCTTGGCTTGTTGAAACATTAGTTAAACTGAGACGAGGGGGGGGGTGAATCAGTTTAACACATTCATGAACTTTTTAAACTTTCAGTTAAACTTATTTAAAGTTTATCTTCATGATAAACTTTATATGTGAACAATCTTAATATGTGAGCAAACGTATTAAGATAATGTAACAATAGACTTATTATGAGAGCAACAAGTATTAAGCAGATTGAATAACCATATCAACACATAAACATCACCCACAGAGACAACAGATATAAGTGGAAACCCATAAAGGTAGAAAACCACACCTTATTATGGTTGTGATGCAAAGGCAAACTCCAACTCCCTCTCACCACTGATTTTCTGTAGACACCAAACTACAGGAGGCTCCAACCTCAATTCTGCAAGCTATAACTTGCAAGGAAGCTCTACCTCCCTCACTTTTTCATAAGAGAAACACTTGCTGATTTACCTTGGATATTAGCTCTGTTGTGTACCTTCTTAACTACTGCCCTCCAGTCTTCATATCTGTCATATTTATTTCCTCTGCTTCAATTCTGCACTCTCATTTCTTTTACCAGCTTATTCAGAAATATGTATTCATTTCAATTTTACAGTGGGATTTTGTTTTTCTCCGGAGACTTGCAAATACATCACAAACAATGTAAAATCATTTGAAACATTTACATTCAGTTACAATATGGATTTCAAATCAACCCATTGAACAACTCGACTCATTATATTTTTTTCTTCCTTTTATGCAACACCCTCGGTCTTTTTCATTTCTGCATTTCCTCCAGTTCATTGCAATTGTGTAACTATTGTATATACAACTATATTTTAATATAACTCAACCAACTCTCGACGTTATATTAAAAACCTTTTTAACATGAAAAACACCCTTTCGGGCCCACAGTTTATTCACTATAATTTTAAATTTGAACAAAATCAACATCATGCGGAGGCCTTTCTATCACCATGGTTATAAACCTTCCTCTTACATCATATATGAGGCATTACCTTTTTCAACTTATGGTTAAAACTTGATATTCCTTTAATACTTTATAAAATTACAACACTTAATGAGGCCATCTCATTACAAAATTCCTTCCGCCTATTATATCATGAACTCAATCACAAACTTCGGTTAGCGCCCTTTGTGAAAGAGTGAATCAACATTGGCTTTTAATAATCCAGACCAGCACACAAACACACACACACACACACACACACACACACACACACATATATATATATATATATATATATATATATATATATATATATAGCTTAACATGCTTATGAATAATCCCATCTCATGATATTCGAATTGGCATTCGAATATTTTAATATAACCTAAAGTTTCTCACCCGAAGAACTCAACTCAATAACTGAAAGTTATAAAAGTCCAGCATTAGTATATGCCCAACGCACAATTCATTTCATACAAGGCTCGGTTCTCTATTTAAACATAATATATATATATATATATATATATATATTTCCGTATATACCATGACTCACTATTCCGCCTCACTTATATGTTAAATTCTGAATCTAATAAAATAACACTCGACTCATTCAACTCAATAATTGAACGTTATAAAAGTCCAGCATTATTATATGCTCAGTGCAAAATTCATTTCATACAAGGCTTGGTTCTCTATTCAAACATTATATATATATATATATATATATATATATATATATATATATAGATTTCCATATATACCATGACTCACTATTCCGCCTCACTTATATGTTAAATTTTGAATCTAATAAAATAACACTCGGCTCATTTAACATTAGACCACGCTTATAATTGAATCTTCGGGCCCACGATGCCTTATACCCTACCTTTATACATTGCACACTAACTATAATATATTAGCATATATTACAAGCTCCGATATAAGTCAACGTTTGAATGTACTTGGTGCCCGCATGCAGTGGTGTATTATCGCGTTTTTTCACAGCTCTATTACATGATATATATATATATATATATATATATATATATATATACAAACACACTTCCCAAATCAAATGATATAACATGTTTGCAGACCCACAGGACCTACCTCATCATTCGACGATTAGAAACACGTCGCGTTCCAAACTCCAATTGGGTGCACATCTGACGACAATCGCATAAAAAACATGCCTGTGTGTTAATTCACCATAATCGCACGATGAACTGGGCCCCGATAGTTAAACTAACCCTTGCATTCAATGGTCATGAGCTTATCACTCCTCCAACCTCAATCCAATGATCCTTAACGAGTTTCGCGTTTTTTATTGGTACGAACGTGAACACATTAAAATTGCACGATAAACGTTGTTTTGAAAAACCACCTTAGGACACGTGGTGAACAGAAACATATATCACGTTTTTATTTTGAATACCACTTACTGCTTTAAACAATATGCAATCCCACTAGTTTTTGAACCTCCAGTTTTACTGTTCACTCAAGGTTCTGTTATCAGCTGAAGGTTCCACTCATCTTTATTTCTTCAGCGTTTTTATATATATGAACTCTGCCTTTTTATATGTTAACCTTTGTTTCATTCTTATTTTAATACGACACTTCCATAGGTTTAACACTCGAATCCATTAGGTTTTTACTGCTCAACGCTCGGTTCCACCTCTTACCCTTAGGGTTTCGTCTTAACCCTTCAATGTCTTATTATAAACATTCTGTTGCGCTCTCGGCACTTCCACATGTTAAATCAACTGTTCTATCATAATTTACAATGCACATTCAAGGTTCGAATCTGGGATTCTACGAAACCCTCACTCTGTCTATATATGGAAGTTTCCATAGGATGAGGCATAACACATGGTGGAACTATGTAAAGGTGTTAATAGCCTTTAAACTTTGCGTTGTGGCCCTGAATACTCCCCTAACATTCTCTTTGAGCTCTTCTTTGTTGGAAGTTCTTTTAAATCTATAATGGATTCACGATAAACATACACACCCTCTGGGTCTTTGTATTCTTTGTCTATTCTATTGCCCTCTCTCTATATTCTCGGTATATCCTGCTACCCTATCATTGTATTCTCTATTATATTCTGTTGCCCTGTCAAATGACTCTGTCTCTGCTGAGCTATTTCCAATGGTCTTCTTTTGCTATCTCCTTTGCTTCTATGTTGTTCTATCTTTGCCATCTCCTTTTCTTCCATGCTGCTTTCTTTTCCATCTCCTTTTTCATCAATGACAACATTTCCAACAGTCTCCCCCTTTGGCATTGATGGCAATACACTTCCTCTACTAGGCCTTTTAACATCTCACTCTTCTCTTACTTGCTTTTCCTCCCCCTTTGACATCAATGGCAAAGGGTTGATATTCTGATCTTGAGGACCTGTTCCATGCTATTTGTGACAATATTTGTTAACTGGTCTCCCCCTGGAATGATGTTTTCTTTTCTGTTCTCCCTCTGAAATGATGCTTTCTCTTCATGTCAGAGAGTAGCATCTACAGACACTACCCCTAATTTATCTCTCAAATATTCAACTGGTTCTCTAGAAAGAGGTTTTGTAAATATATCTATTGTTTGTTGTTTTGTTGGCACATATTCCAACTTCACTACCTTCTTTGCTACTTGTTCTCTAAGAAAATGGTACTTGATTGGAATGTGTTTATTTTTTGAATGAAGTACAAGATTTTTTGATCTACTTATTCCACTTATATTATCACATTCGATAGAGATAGGTTCATCAATGCTTACCTTCATGTCTTGGAGGGTTTGTTTCATCCACATGACTTGTGTGCAACATGCTGCTACTGCTATGTATTCTGCTTTTGTTGTAGATAGAGAGATAGATGTTTGTTTCTTGCTTAGCCATGCCATAAGACTTTTTCCCAAATAGAATGCACCTCCACTTGTGCTTTTCTTGTCATCGACATAGCTGGCCCAATCTGCATTTGTATACGTTGTCAAAATGAATTTTTTTCCTTTTGGATACCATAGCCCATGATGTGCAGTTCCTTGTAGATATATGAATATTCTCTTGATTGCTAGTAAGTGATTTTGTTTTGGTGCTGCTTGATATCTTTCCTCAAGTCCTACAGCCAGCACAATGTCTGGTCTAGAGGTTGTTAGGTATAGCAGACTTCCAACCATGGATCTGTAAAGTTTTTGAGCTACATTATTTATTCCATCATGTTGACACAAGTTTGTAGTCTTCCATTTTGAACCTTTTCAGCATCTCTCTTAAGTATTTTTCTTGTGAGATGATTATGCCTGTGTTCTTTTTTTAAATTTGAAGTCCTAAATAAAAGGTGAGCTCTCCAATCATAGACATCTCAAATTTTGATTTCATTTCTTCAGCAAACCCTTTTGCTAACTCATCTTTGTTGCTTCCAAACATGATATCATCTACATACACTACTACAATTAAGAGTTTATTTTCATTTTCTTTTATTTACAAATTGTTGTCTACTCCTCCTTTCTTGAACCCTTGTTTTTGCAAGTATTTTTCCAGCTTTGAATACCATGCTCGAGTAGTTTGTTTCGGCCCATATAATGCTTTATTAATTTGCACACATAGTCTAGATTATCTGTTAAGGAGAATCCTTCTGGTTGTTCCATGTAGACTTCTTCCTCTAAATCTCCATTCAGGAAGGCAGACTTCACATCCATTTGATATACCTTCAAGTCATGGTAGCAAGCAAAAGCCAAAAGCATTCTCATAGCTTCCATTCTAGCTACAGGGGAAAATGTTTCATCATAATCAAGACCTTCAACCTGTGAATATCCTTTGCATACAAGTCTGGCTTTATTTCTGATTACGTGTCCTTATTCATTCATCTTATTCTTGAATACCCATTTTGAGCCAATGACATTTTTCTCACTAGGTCTTAGAACTAATTCCCAGGTATTGTTCTTCTCAATTTGGTCCAATTCTTCATTCATAGCATTCACCCAATATTTGTCCTTGCTGGCTTCTTCAAAATTCTTTGGCTCTATTTGTGATAACATAGCTAGCTATAACTCTTCTATCTATTTAGCTAGTTGTCTTCTTGTCTGGACTCCTACACTCTTGTCCCCAATGATTTGATCTTCTGGACGGTTCTTTTGAGTGTATCTTGAGGGACCTTTTGAGCTCAGTTCAGTATCTTCTGTTGTCTTTCTTATTTCATCATCATCTTGGTTCTCTTCTTCATGATCTTATGGAGGATTGCTGCAACCTGTACTTCTTGTCTTGGCTGGTAGTTCTCCATAAAATCTTACATCTATGCTTTCCACAATTTTGCGAAAGTGTTTTGTTGTAGCACCTATAACCTTTACTCTTGGATGCATATCCTAAAAATATTCCTTCATCTGCTCTTGCATCAATCTTTCCTAGATTTTCATCATTATTCTTTATCAAACACTTACTTCCAAAAACTCTAAAGTTCTTGATTGATGCTGGTTTACCATGCCATAGTTCATAAGGAGTCTTGTCACTGTTTGGTCTTAAATGAGCTTTCTTTAGAATATGCACAACTCTGTGTACTACTTCTGCCTAGAAGGTTTGGGAATGTTACTTTCTTGCATCATGGCTTTGCAAATATGTTGTGCAGACCTATTTTGTCTCTCTGACACTCCATTTTAATGAGGTGTACCTGCAATTGTGAACTGTTGTTTTATCCCATGCTTATTGCAAAAATCTGCAAAATCATAGTCTGTGAATTCACCTCCTCTGACTGATCTGATGCACTTTAGCTTGCATCCTGTTTGATTTTCTGCCAATGCCTTGAATATATTGAATTTCTCAAGTGCTTCCGATTTATATTTGAGAAAAGAAACCCATGTTATTGTGGAAAATTCATCTATTATCAGCATGAAATAGGATTCTCCACTTGGTATTTTAGTTCTTGAAGGTCCACACAGATCCATGTGAACAAGTTGAAGAGGTCTACTTGTAGATAGTTTCTCTTTGGTTTTGAAGGATGTGCAGGTCTGCTTACCTAGTTGACAGGATTTACATATGGTATTTGAAGGCTTCTTTATGACTGGAATATCTCTGACTGCATTCTTCTTTCTTAGAATTATGATATGGTCAAAATTTAGGTGTCCCAATATTCTATGCGATAACCATGACTCCTCAAGTTCACTAAGGTGGAATGCTTCATTATCTTCTTTCACTATGTAGACATGACTTTGTGTTCGAGCATTTTTTATCAGGGTCATTCCAGTGGTGCTTGATCTTACTTTACAGTCTTGTGCTCTAAAAATAACTTCACAGCCTTTATCACACATTTGACTGACACTCAGTATATTTTCTTTTAGCCCGTCCACAAATAGTACATCTTGGGCCTTTCCTCTACCATTATCCAGACTGACTAAGACATTTCCTTTGATTTTCCCTACTTTATCATTGCCAAAAGTAACATTTCCAGATTTCTTTTCATCAAAGGTTATAAACTTGTGTCTATCTCCAGACATATGCTTTGAGCAACCACTGTCAAAATACCATTGGCTTTTTAGGTCTTGAGCTATTAGAGCCAAGTCACATTTATTCACCTTCTTTTTCCACTGCAAGCACCCTTTTTTGATACCTTTTCTGAGATGATGATCCACATTCTCAGAGAGGACATTTGGAAGACATATGTCCACTTTTATTGCATACACAACATTTGATTATATCTTTAGTAGAATTATGAGTACGAGTAAAATATTCATGATTCGTAAACCTTCTTGAGGTTTTGAACATCAGTCTTTGTCCATATTTTCTACATTCTATGATTTTATGGCCAAATTATTTACGGTAAAAATAGTATCCATAAAAACAATTTGCATACCTGATAAAAGGTTGCCTTTTCCATTTGTTTGCTTGAGGAAATCTTTTCACTTTTTGCATCCTTTGCTAGTTTTAATTAATTCTCCTTGTATGACAGTATGCAACAATATGTACCATTTTGTGGTAGGCATAACGGGTGGTATTTTTCATAGGGAGAAAGAATCTCTTTTGATGACTTCCAAATTTGACATATTCAGGATTTTATGAGCATTTTTCAGTTGTCAGTTTATTTATTTCATCCTTTGTCATTTGAGAATCCTTTTGGTTTCTATCTACTTCATTGCAGGTTTCTTCTTCTTTAGGAATCTTCTGAGCTACTTTGATATCCTCATCTTCTTTTACAAAAATGATATTTATTTTTTCTAATTCTTTGCCTTTGCTTGATTCTCCTTCATAGCCTATCCCAATTTTTATCAAAGGAGATCTTTGAGCATCTAGAATTTCATTCAAATTACTAGAGCTTGTCACTTGAGAAGTATTTATTTTCCTTTGGGAATTTTCTAATTTCTTCCTTAAGCATACTACTTCTTCTTCCAATTTCTCTTGTTCCTGAGTTTTATCCTTAATTTTCTTAATTAAAATGTCTTCTACCTTCTTGGCTTCTTCAAGCCCTATTTTGAATTGAATGAGAACTTCTAAATTTTGTTCCTCTCTTACATATTTGAGGAGAATGTCTTTCTATTTTCTACACTTCAGTTTGAGTCTGTCAATTTCCTCCAAGGCACTTCTTAGCTCCCCCTCAAGATCCACTTCAACTTCTTCCTCATATTCTAGAAGGCATTCTTCTAGATCCTCTATAGCCATCAATACAAATTTAGATGTTCCTTCTTCACTTGAGAATTCAACTGAGTCTTCAGATGCACTACTGTCCTGTTGAGCATAGAAAGATTTTCTATTGAATCTCTTCCCTTTCTGCCAGTTATTTGATATGGTTTTCTTTGATTCCTGAGTCTGATTCCTTGTTTTCTTATAAGGACACTTAGAAGCATAGTGTCCAACTCCTCCACAATTGAAACATTTAAATGGAAGTTTACCTTTATATTTACCTAAGCCTTTATCCAATTTTATGATAAATTTGGCCTCTTCTTCATCAAATCAGGAGCATATATCTTCTTTTTCTTCTTTCTTCTTCTATGTCTTAAAGGTTTCCTCCCTTACATTTGAATTTCTCGGTGGCAATCTCATCTCATAGGCTGTTAGTTTTCCAAGACGTTGATTCATGGTCAAAGTTTCCCAATCAGTCGTTTCTTCTATGGCAGAGACCTTGAGATTAAAATTGGATGGTAAAGAACTTAGGATCTTTTGAAAAATTACACATTCTTGTATGGTTTCTCCTAGAGCTTTCATATTATTAAAAATTTCTGCAACCCTTAAAAAGAAGCTGGCAATGTATTCACCATCATTCATCTTTAATTTTTCAAACTATGCTCTATAGACATCATGTTTGGATGTCTTCACCTTTTTGTCTCCCTCATGGATATTTTCTATAGTTTCCCACATTTCTTTGGCAGTCTTGCTGTGCATTACTTTGATAAATTCTAACTCTCACAGTCCATTCAAGATTTCATTCATGGAATTTGCATTAGCCACAAAATCTTGTTTGGCTTCTTTCTCTGAGACAGTTGGTTTTGGATCATATCCAAATTCCACAATAGCCCAAAATTCTATTCCTAAAGACATTATGTATGTTCTCATTCTGGTTTTATAGAAGGCATAATTTGCACTGGTGAAAAAAGGGGCTTTGTTAGTTGAGGATCCTTCTTGACTAGCCATCCTAGGGACCTAGGATCTCCTTTCAGTTGTTAAACTGATACAAAAGGAACCTGCTTTGATACCAATTGTTGAAACCTTAGTTAAACTGAGAGGGGGGGGGGGGGGGCGTGAATCACTTTAACACATTCATGAACTTTTTAAACTTTTAGTTAAACTTATTTACAATTTATCTTCATGATAAAATTTATATGTGAATAATCTTAATATGTGAGTAGAAGTATTAAGATAATGTAACAGTAGACTTATTATGAGAGAAGCAAGTATTAAGAAGATTGAATAACCATATCAACACATAAACATCACCCACAGAGACAAAAGATATAAGTGGAAACCCATAAAGGGATAAAACCACATCTTATTATTGTTGTGATGCAAAGGCAAGCTCCAACTCCCTATCACCACTAATTTTTTGTAGGCACCAACCCACAGGAGGCTCCAACCTCAATTCTACAAGCTACAACTTGCAAGGAATCTCCAACTCCCTCACTTTTTCATAAGAGAAACACTTGCTGATTTACCTTGGATATCAGCTCTGTTCTGTACCTTCTTAACTACTGTCCTCCAGTCTTCATATCTGTCTTATTTATTTCCTCTGCTTCAATTCTACATTCTGATTTATTTTACCAGCTTATTCAAAAATATGTATTCATTTCAATTTTACAATGGGATTTTCTTTTTCTCCGGAGTCTTTCCAATACATCACAAACAATGTAAAATAATTTAAAACATTTACATTCAATTACAATATGGATTTCAAATCAACCCATTCAAGAAATCGACTCATTGTATTTTTTTCTTCCATTTATGCAACACCCTCTATCTTTTTTTCTTCTACATTTTCTCCAGTTCATTGCATTTGTGTAACTGCTGTATATACAACTGTATTTTAATATAACTCAAGCAACTCTCGGCTTTATATTAAAAACCTTTTAGCATGAAAAACACCCTTTCAAGCCCACAGTCTATTCATTGTCATTTTAAATCTGAACAAAATCAACATCATGCGGAGACCTTTCTATCACCATGGTTATAAAACCTCCTCTTACTTCATATATGAGGCATTACCTTTTACAACTTATGGTTAAAAGCCCATATTCCTTTAATATTTTATAAAATCCCAACACTTAATGAGGCCATATCATTATAAAATTCCTTCGGCCTATTATATCATGAACCCAATCACAAACTTTGTTTAGCGCCCTTTATGAAAGAGCAAATCAACGTTCACTTTTAATAATCCTGACCACAACACACACACACACACACACACACACACACACACACACACACACATATATATATATATATATATATAGCTTAACATCCTTATGAATAATCCCATCTCATGATATTCGAATTGGCATTTGAATATTTCAATATAACCCAAAGTTTCTCACCCAAAGAGCTCAACTCAATAATTGAACGTTATAAAAGTCCAGCATTATTATATGCCCAATGCACAATTCATTTCATACAAGGCTCAGTTATCTATTCAAACATAATATATATATATATATATATATATATTTCCATATATACCATGACTCACTATTCCACCTCACTTATATGTTAAATTTTGAATCTAATAAAATAACACTCGACTCATTTAACATTAGACCACACTTATAATGGAATCTTTGGGCCCATGAAGCATTATACCCTACCTTTATACATTTAGCACCAACTATAATATAACATCATATATTACAGCCTCCGATATAACTCAACCTTTGAATATATTTGGTGCCCGCATGCAGTGTATTATCACATTTTTTCACGGCTCTATTACATGATATATATATATATATATATATATATATATATATATATACACTTCTCAAATCAAATGATATAACACTTTTTCGGACCCACAAGACCTACCTCATCATCCAACAGTTAGAAACACGTCGCATTCCAAACTCCAATTGGGTGCACATCTGACGGAAATCGCATAACCAACATGCCCATGGGTTAATTCACCATAATCACGTGATGAACTAAGCCTGAGTAGTTAAAATACCCCTCGCATCCGACGGTCAGAGCTCATCGCTCCTCCAACCTCAATCCAACGATCCTTAACGAGTTTCGTGTTTTTTACTGGTACGAATGTTAACACATTAAAATAGCGCGATAAATGTTGTTTTGAAAAACCACCTTAGGAAATGTGATGAGCAGAAACATATATTGCATTTTTATTTTGAATACCACTTACGGCTTTAAACAATATGCGATCCCACCGGTTTTTGAACCTTTGGTTTTACTGTTCACTCAAGGTTCTCTTATCAGCTCAAGGTTCCACTAATCTTAGTTTCTTCAGTGCTTTTATATATATGAACTCTTCCTTTTTATATGTTAACCTTTGTTTCATTCTTATTTTAATACGGCACTTCGATAGGTTTAATGCCTGACTCCATTAGGTTTTTACTGCTCAATGCTCGGTTCCACGTCTTACCCTCAGGGTTCTGTCTTAACCCTTCAACATCTTATTATAAACATTCCATTGTGCTCTCGACACTTCTACATGTTAAATCAATAGTTCTATCAGAATTTACAATACTCATTCAAGGTTCGAATCTGGGATTCTACGAAACCCTCACTCTGTGTATATATGGAAGTTTCCACAGGATGAGGCATAAAAAGTGGTGGAACTATGTAAAGGTGTTAATAGCCTTTCAACTTCGCATTGCGGCCCTAAATACTCCCCTAAATTTCTCTGTGAGCTCTTCTCTGTTGGAAGTTCTTTCAAATCTATAATGGAGTCACGATACAAATACACACCCTCTGAGTCTTTATATTCTTTGTCTATTCTGCTACGCTGTCTCTATATTCTCAGTATATTCTACTGCCCTGTCACTATATTCTCTATTATATTCTACTTCCCTGTCAAATGACTCTGTCTCTGCTAAGCTATCTCCTTTGCTTCTATGTTATTCTATCTTTGCCATCTCCTTTGCTTCTATGTTGCTTTCTTTGCCATCTCCTTTGCCATCAATGACAACATTTCCAACATGGATACCTATTTCTTCAAGCCTAGCAGAGGGTTAAGACAAGGCTGTGCCCTTTCTCCTCTTTTTTTTATCCTTATTATGGATTCATTAAGAAACAAAATTAATCTTGCTCTTAGTAGAGGGATTATAAGGGAGATTGGCATTTCTCATGGAAAATAAATTTCTCATAATTTCTTTGCTGATGATGTTCTTTTATTCGGTATGCTCATAAGGGAAGTGTGGGGGGCATTCCATGAAATTTTTTTCCAAATTTTGCAAGGCATTAGACATGGAGGCAAATTATGGAAAATCTTGCATTTTTCATGGGGAGGATGGAAAGGAACTGTCGATTTCAAATATTTGGGTTTTCATATGAAGCCTAACAACTATGGTATATAGGATTGGTGTTGGTTGATAGATAAAGCAGTAAAGAGGATTGGGGGATGGACTACAAGATGGCTGTCAAAACGAGGCCACCTCATTTTGGCACATGCAGTTTTACAACAAATCATGGTATATTGGGCACACTTTTATGTGATACCCTAAAAAATTCTAAATAGCATAAGAAGCATAATGCTAAATTTCCTGTGGAATGGGGGAAAGGACAAAGGAAAAATACACTTGGCTAGGTGGGAATTGATCATGAGAACCAAGGACCAAGGCGGATGGGGTCTTAAAGAAGTGCATACGTTTGGAAGGGACGTGTTATTGAAATCCATCTAGAGGGGACTTACCTCATGGAGTATATGGAGTGAAATTCTTAAGTACAAATATTTACAAAATAAGGGGATGGAGGACCTCTAGTTGTTGGGATGGTAGGATTCGAAGGGTGGCTCAACCATCTGCAAAGGTTTTAAGAAATCCTGGCCGAGCTTTACTTCTCTAATGAACTGGCACTTCGGGGGAGGTACTAAGATCCTAATGGGTCATGAAAGAATGCAAGGTAATATTAATTCAGTTAATCTTAGTAATGAAATTATTAGACATTTAAATAGGAGAGGTCTCTTCTATCTGGCTCAAATTATTATGGACAAGATTAATGGGAGCCCGATTAGGATGTCAGCTGATTCCCTGCACACTTGAGGGATGAATGGAGCTGGTATAATGTGTCTTTAAGAAGTCAGAGACTATGAGTCAATAGTGAAGGAGATAGGATCATCTAGAAAGGTCAGACAACAAATGATTTTCCCATTGTGAGAGACATTTATAACCATCTTACTATTTCTTCTACCCCTCCATTCAAGACCAGTGTTTTCAGAAGTATATGGGGAAATAAAGCTTAGATGAAGATGAAGGTCATGTTATAGATGGTATTGATGAACAAAAACCTTACCTCGGATTCTTTGCATAGAAGAGGTTGGATGGGACCTAGTTTTTGTAGACTCTGTCTCATAGAGGAGGAGAACAATGTTCACCTTTTCTATACCTGTAAGTTTGCACTAGCTGTTTTGGATATTCTGGGTAAGTTTTATAATCTAAATTTCCCTTCTACGGTAAATATGACTGTTTTTATACTATGGTGGCAGAGGCGAACATCTTCACTATGGGCCATTCTGGATTTATATCACTGGTACATTTGGAGTGCCTGGAATAAAGGGATCTTTGATGATGTGGTTTGCTACTCGGAGAGGAATGCCAGCTTAATCATACATTTTTGGGAAGGTCTGCGATCGGTGGATAAACCTCCAGAGGCTCTATCAAGGAGACTGAGGCCTGTCCAGATCCAACACCCTACTGGCTTCCTCGACGGAGCCTCACAACACTCAAGGTGCGGGTGTGGAGTATGGCTCATGATCTCACCTAACTGCCACTAGAAGATCTACTAGCTTGGAGGCTATGGAACCAACATGAGGACTGAAGTACTCGCTTACTAGGAATTATTGTGGTTTCCCACAGAACTTTGTGTTGAGAGCTTGTGGGTTTACAGTGACTCAAATGTTCTAATTGAGCATTTAAACAAAGATAACGCCTTAAATCATGGGAATTTGAGATCTTGGCTGGATAGGATCATCAAACTTCGAAAGGCTTTCTCTGCTATCCATTTCAATCGGTTATCTAAGAAAGGTTTGCAGGGCGTCTTTGGGTACATGCACTATGAATTATTTGACTCTGATGGCAGGGATGCTACTCGGATTGTCAATTTCTTTTGAGATGATCTCTAATGTTTCTACAAGCTACTATAATTTTTTGTTCTTTAAAAAAGTTACATGATCGGGTTTATGCACAGTTTTTGTGAGGTTTTTTCCTACTGCTGAGGTTTTTGTGCAGGAAAAATGGTTTGACAATCCAGGCTTTCTCAATGATCCATATCTGGGAAGTGTTGGAACAATGATTTCTGTTTTTGCCTAGGCATAAACATATTGTCATTTTTATAAACTCTATATGGATGGGGAGGTTTCTCTAAGTCTCTTAACGTTATGGGAGCTTTCTGTTGCTTCCAAAATTTCTGTTGAGCTTAAATCTTTTTAAATGATGAAATATATGAACTATATGTTTAACAATTTTTGAACTGGTACATAATATATACCAGATTTATACCAGATTAAAATATATATATATATATATATATATATATATATATATATATATATATATATATATATATATATATAAACAACGTGAGTTAATCTCCTTATACCAGATTAAAATACAACGATAGGGCATTTATTGTGTGCTGAATGTTAAATAGATTTGTTAATGTTAATTGGCGCTTAAGTAATCTTACTCCGGTGATTAAGATTCCCACAAATCGTCCAGATCCCAGTTCTGATATCAATGTTGGTAATAATTGAATATATTATGATAATCCTACTTCAATTATGTGCGTCGATATGTTTACGCTGAACTGAAGGTAGCGGATTTCAAGTGGTTACTGGTTAACCTTCAACTTAGTATATCAATGGTAAAAATAGAATATAACCTAGGTCAATCTTTCCAGATTCCGGTTCAAGTTGGTTGTATCAACCTGGATCATTCTTTCCAGATTCCGATTCAAGTTGGTTGTATCAACCATTCGAACCAAGTAGGATAGTTTTTTCGTACACTCATTTTCCATGGCAATCAAATACAAAGAAAAAAATTTATTATTTTTGCTCAAGTTCTTTTGTTTCAATCCACGTGGAAATTCCAGCATGAATAATGATGCGTCGAGAAACGACCTTGATTCTTTCGGTTAGTAAACAATGCTAAACCAATCAGTATTAACTGAAAAAACAGGAGGTAGTAAGAGTTATATTGTCATGAAGAAGATTATGATAGGTAACTTCATTCATTATTACGAAGGAAAATGATACTATAACCTAGGTTAAAATATGTATAATGATGATATATTTATTTTAGGCACAGAGAAGTGTTACAGTTGTAGATGATTGTACCATTTTTAAAATGTTACAGTTGTAGATGCTTTTAGCATTCTTGAGACTGTGATTTACAAAAACGAAAACATAACCAAAAGACCATAAAAAACCGAAAAGCATAACTCGGCCTCCCCATCTATCAGAGAAAACAACCCTCACATAATTACTCTACTCTTAATCAGAACATGTGTCCAGTATGTCCACGAAAAAAACATAAAACAGAAACAATAACTTAACCTCCACATTTACCATGGAGAAAACAACCCTCACATAATTTTATTGTTATCCGAAAGTGTATCCACTATGTCCACAAAAATAAAAATACCGGAGTTAACAAAATAATGAAACCATGTTCGGGTGATAGGCCTGCTCAAGTAAATAGATATAGTTAAGTGAAAAATTCAGGCAGAACTCTGCAAAAGCCATGTCTTATCCGACACACTGATCATGCCTTTCTCTGTTTCTGTTATGCGCCATGAGCCAAAATCCTGTTGCGGGCCTTCCTTAGAAGGATATCTTCCTCTAAGTGGTGCTCTCTATATATGTGACAAACATATATGGAATCAAAACCCATTTTAATATGTAAAATTTTTTCAATCAATAGAATGAAAATGTGATTTTGACATCTCTGAACTTTAGTTTACAGCATTTAGAGAGTTAGCACTGTATCAATCTCAATTTTCTGAATCTAGCATAATAAGAGTGTCAATGGTTGGAGTTTGCAAAGTTGTTTGATCATGAACGAAGGCCAACTGAAGCTTTTACGATTTTGTGGTCATTAAAGTGTATAAATATTATCACCCCACATCTCATGCAGCATCAAAATATGCCCATGGAGTATATGGACTAATTTTTTCCTCTCTAATGATCAGAGAGGATTGATTTGTTGATGGAATAGGTATTAAGAAAAAAATTGAAGCACACTCAGTTGTGATAAGACGTGCGGATGTATTGAAAGATGCTTTTGTTCCTTGCCAACCATATATTCTATGTGATTATTGCAGGGACATTTCTTAGATTTTCATTATGTGTATAGTTTCAACAATTTTGCCAAGCTTCCAAGATAGTTGGTCCATTCCAATTTTTCCTAATCCCAAGAATTCTCAAGGTAGCCTCTCAAATTTTAAGAATAAAACAACAATTTAAGATTAAATGGAAGACTTTTTTTTCATAATATACACTAGTCAAGCCCACATTTTTTTCTTTTCTGATGGCTGTCCTATGTGGCCACTTTGTTCTAAATGATACACTAAAAGAACAATATTGTACTCATTGGTCATTTCAATTTCCAAAGTGGTTTCCACCACCTGAATGCACCCACTAAAACCTCCTATCCATTTGATAAATATAGCCATATTTTAGAGAGTATTGACCATCAGGTTCATGTACCCATCGGAACCCATCAGAATGCATCTGAACGATCTCTTAACCTTACATTTGATCGATGCAATTCTCTTATATAGGCATGCCAATCATCTCCCCATTGGGGTTGTAGGTGGAGATATTCGGTCTATTTCCATCCCTCGTGCCAAATCCTTATATTTCAACTTCTGCTATCTCATTGAGAACAACATTACCTTGATTGTTGAGGGATTTAGTAAGTTCCCTTGGAAGAACAAAACCGTCATTGCATCCAACCCAAGGATTAATTCCTACTCTGATTTATTCTACATTAAAAATATGCCATGCTAGTCCATCTTCAATAATGCCAAAGGATTTCAGAGTAGCGTTCCATATTGCGATCTGGATAATTGTTTCTTGTCTATCTTGCACATCCATTCATCAATGGGAATGGGGTCAATATATTTCCTTTTTACCACTACAATCTAAATATTATCCATCAAAAAAATGTGCCACCTTGATTTTGTTGCAAGAGAGGATGCAAAGGAAGGGAGTTCCTTAACTCCCCAACCCTCCCGAGCCTTTGGGATGGATTTTTTTGGCCCATTTTACCCACGGAAGGACCAAATCCTCCTTTGATAAAGCCGAGATAAAACAACCACACAATTTCCTAATCTAGGAAATAATTCCTTTTAGAACCAAGGTAAGGAAAATCTAAGGAACTGATAAATAAATTAGAACTAATAAACCCAAGGGTTTAATATTATAAACCAAAGAAAGTGGTGAACCCAAGGGAAAATCATTACCCAAAAAATTATAAACCAAAAGAATTGGTGAACCCAATGGAATTGATTTAAACATTGAGACAATTGTTGTCGCAATGCGACATTGGGCCAAGTATGACCATGGTTGGCCAAGGGTGATTTTCATATTGATACAATGTTTGTCAGAATGTGACATTTGATCATGGATGACATTGATCGATTATTCATATTATAAACCAAAAAAACTAACAAACCCAAGGGTTTAATATTATAAACCAAAGGAATTGGTGAACCCAAGGGACAACCATTACCCAACAAATTATAAACCAAAAGGAATTGGTGAACCCAAGGGAATTGATTTAAACATTGACACAATTGTTGTCACAATGCGACATTCGACCAACTATGACCAGGGTTGGCCATGGGTGATTTTCATATTGAGACAATATTTGTCAGAATGTGACATTTGATCATGGATGACATTAATTGATTATTCATATTATAAACCAAAAGAACTAATAAAACCAAGGGTTTAATATTATAAACCAAACAAATTGGTGAACCCAAGAGAAAACCATTACCCATAAAATTATAAACCAAAGGAATTGGTGAACCCAAGGGAATTGATTTAAACATCGAAACAATATTTGTGACAATGGGACGTTGGACCAACTATGACCATGGTTGGCCATGGTTGATTTTCATATTGAGACAATATTTGTCAAAATGTGACATTTGATCATGGATGACATTGATCGATTATTCATATTATAAATCAAAGGAATTGGTGAACCCAAGGGACAACCATTACCCAACAAATTATAAACCAAAAGGAATTGGTGAACCCAAGGGAATTGATTTAAACATTGAGACAATTGTTGTCGCAATGCGACGTTGGGCCAAGTATGACCGCATGTGCTTTAGGCATGGGTGATTTTCATATTGATACAATGTTTGGCGAATGTGACATTTGATCATGGATGACATTGATCAATTATTCATATTATAAACCAAAAAAACTATAAACCCAAGGGTTTAATATTATAAACCAAAGCAAGTGGTGAACCCAAGGGAAAATCCTTACCCAAAAAATTATAAACCAAAGGAATTGGTGAACCCAAGGGAATTGATTTAAACAATGAGACAATTGTTGGCGCAATGCGACGTTGGGCCAAGTATGACCATGGTTGGCCATGGGTGATTTTCATATTGATACAATGTTTGTCAGAATGTGACATTTGATCATGGATGACATTGATCAATTATTCATATTATAAACCAAAAAAACTAATAAACCAAAGGGTTTAATATTATAAACCAAAGGAATTGGTAAACCCAAGGGACAACCATTACCCAAAAAATTATAAACCAAAGGAATTGGTGAACCCAAGGGAATTGATTTAAACATTGAGACAATTGTTGTCACAATGCGACGTTGGACCAAGTATGACCATGGTTGGGCATGGGTGATTTTCGTATTGATACAATGTTTGTGAGAAGGTGACATTTGATCATGGATGAAATTGATCGATTATTTATATTATAAACCAAAAAAATCTAATAAACCCAGGGGTTTAATATTATAAACCAAAATTCAATGGGGCAAGGACAACCGTTACCCAACAAATTATAAGACAAAAAGATTGGTAGACGGGCAATTGATTTAAACATTGAGACAATTGTTCTCACAATGCGACATTTGATCCTGGATGACATTGATCGATTATTCATATTATAAACCAAAAGAACTAATAACCCCAAGGGTTTAATATTATAAACCAAAGGAATTGGTGAACCCAAGGGAATTGATTTAAATATTGAGACAATTGTTGTCACAATGCGACGTTCGACCAACTATGACCATGGTTGGCCATGGTTGATATTCATATTGAGACAATGTTTTTCAGAATGTGACATTTGATAGTGGATGACATTGATCTATTATTCATATTATAAACCAAAAGAACTAATAAACCCAAGGGTTTAATATTATAAACCAAAAGAATTGGTGAACCCAAGGGAAAGTCATTACCCAACAAATATTAAAAACCTAAGGGATCAATAAGGCTAAGGGAAATATTAAAAACAATATAGATTAATAAAACCCAAGGGTTTAAGATTATAAAGCAAAGTTATTGGTGAACCCAAGGGAAAACCATTACCCAACAAATTATAAATCACAGGAACTAGTGAACCCAAGGGAATTGATTTAAACATTGAGACAATTTTTCTCATAATGCGACGTTGGACCAACTATGGCCATGGTTGGCCATGGGTGATTTTCATATTGAGACAATATTTGTCAGAATCTGACATTTGATCATGGATGACATTGATCGAATATTCATATTATAAACCAAAAGATTCAATAAACCCAAGGGTTTAATATTATAAACCAAAGGAATTGGTGAACCCAAGGGAATTTATTTAAAGATTGAGATAATTGTTGTCACAATGCGGCGTTGGACAAATATGACCATGGTTGGCCATGGCTGATTTCATATTCAAACAATTTGATCATGGATGACATTGATCGATAATTCATATTATAAACCAAAACAACTAATAAACACAAGGGTTTAATATTATAAACCAAAGGAATTGGTCAACCCAGGGGAATTGATTTAAACATTGAGACAATTGTTGTCATAATGCGACGTTGGACCAAATATGACCATGCTTGGCCATGGGTGATTTTCATATTGAGACAAGATTTGTCAGAATGTGACATTTTATCATGGATGACATTGATCAATTATTCATATTACTCGACAAAAGAACTAATAAACCCAAGGGTTTATGTATAAACCAAAAGAATTGGTGAACCCAAGGGAAAACCATTACCCAACAAATATTAAAAACCTAAGGGATCAATAAGGCTAAGGGAAATATTAAAAACAGTAGAGATTAATAAAACCTAAGGGTTTAATATTATAAACCAAAGGAATTGGTGAACCCAAGGGAAAATCATTACCCAAAAAATTATAAACGAAAGGAATTGGTGAACCCAAGGGAATTGATTTAAACATTGAGACAATTGTTGTCACAATGCAACGTTCGACCAGTTATGACCATGGTTGGCCATGGGTCATTTTCATATTGAGACAATGTTTGTCAGAATGTGACATTTGATCATGGATGACATTGATCGATTATTTATATTATAAACCAAAGGGTTTAATATTATAAACCAAAGGAATTGGTGAACCCAAGGGAAAACCATTACCCAACAAATTATAACCAAAGGAATTGGTGAACCCAAGGGAATTCATTTAAACATTGAGACAATTGTTGTCACAATGTGACGTTAGTTAAGTATGACCATGGTTGTGCTGCATTTTAGTTCATATTCGAGACAATTTGATGATGGATGACATTGATAAATTATTCATATTATAAACCAAAGAACTAATAAACCCAAGGGTTTAATATTATAAACCAAAGGAATTGGTGAACCCAAGGGAATTGATTTAAACATTGAGACAATTGTTGTCACAATGGCGGTGAAATAACTATGATAGTACTTTGACCATGGTAGATATACTGCTTGAACAATATTTGTCTTCATTATTTGATCATGGATGACATTGATTGATTATTCATATTATAAATCAAAATAACTAATAAACTCAAGGTTTTAATATTATAAACCAAAGGAATTGGTGAACCCAAGGGAATTGATTTAAACATTAAGACAATTGTTGTCACAATGTGACGTTGGACCAACTATGACCATGGTTGGCCATGGGTGATTTTCATATTAAGACAATCTTTGTCAGAATGTGACATTTGATCATGGATGGCATAGATGGATTATTCATATTATAAATCAAAAGAACTAATAAACCCAAGGGTTTAATATTATAAACCAAAGGAATTGGTGAACCCAAGGGAATTGATTTAAACATTGAGACAATTATTGTCACAATGCGACGTTGGACCAACTATGACCATGGTTGGCCATGGGTGATTTTAATATTGAGACAATATTTGTCAGAATGTGACATTTGATCATGGATGACATTGATTGATTATTCATATTATAAATCAAAATAACTAATAAACTCAAGGTTTTAATATTATAAACCAAAGGAATTGGTGAACCCAAGGGAATTGATTTAAACATTAAGACAATTGTTGTCACAATGTGACGTTGGACCAACTATGACCATGGTTGGCCATGGGTGATTTTCATATTAAGACAATCTTTGTCAGAATGTGACATTTGATCATGGATGGCATAGATCGATTATTCCTTATTATAAACCAAAAGAACTAATAAACCCAAGGGTTTAATATTATAAACCAAAGGAATTGGTGAACCCAAGGGAAAACCATTACCCAAAAAATTATAAACCAAAGGAATTGGTGAACCCAAGGGAATTGATTTAAACATTGAGAAAATTGTTGTCACAATGCGACGTTGGAGCAATTATGACCATGGTTGGCAATGGGTGATTTTCATATTGAGACAATATTTGTCACAATGTGACATTTGATCACATATAAGAACATAAGAGATCAACAAGGCCAAAGGATACCTATAAAAAACAAAAAAAATTAGTAAAGGCTAGGAATAAATATTTTAAATACAAATGATGAAAAACTCACATGATTAATAAAGAGATTAATAAATCTTAGGAATCAATATTTTAAAAGTATTGTTTATCACTAATGATGTTAATACTATTTATATTAATAGTGTTAATTTTGATATCAATAGTAATATCGTTCGTAATATTAATCATCATATTTTTACAGTGAATATAATTAAAAAAAAGAATATTAATAAAAAACATATTTATTATTATAAAGAAAACATTATTAATATTATTTATCAATATTAATGTTAATAGGATTTATATTAACAATATTAATGTAATTAATCATATTAATATTATTAATAAAATGTTATTAATATTATTGTTATTATTTAAATGTTATTAATAATTTTAATAAACCTTAATTATGTTTGAAACTTATTGTTATTAATACAATTATGAAAATTAATGTAATTAATCATATTAATATTAATATTAATATTATTTATCAATATTAATGTTAATAGGATTTATATTAACAATATTAATGTAATTAATCACGTCAATATTATTAATAAAATGTTATTAATATTATTGTTATAATTTAAATGTTATTAGTAATTTTAATAAACCTTAATCATGTTTGCAACTTATAGTTATTAATACAATTATGAAAATTAATGTAATTAATCATATTAATATTATTAATAAAATGTTATTAATATTATTGTTATAATTTAAATGTTAATAATAATTTTAATAAACCTTAAACATGTTTGAAACTTATTGTTATTAATACGATTATGAACATTAATTTTAAATAAACATCATGAATATTGTAGTAATGATATTTTTAATAATATTGTTATTATTATTAATAATGTTACTAATAATATTGTTTTTAATAATAATTAAAATTTTATTTTTATTATTAATTTAGTTTTTAGTATAAATCATAATCATCATTATTTAAATTATTTTTAATGTATATTAGAATATTATTGTTATTAATGTCATTTTTATTATTTCCAAAATGTGACCATGATTATTATCATAATAATATTATTTAATGTTATTAAAATTAATAATTAAAATTAAAATTAATATTTATAAGTATTAATAATATTAAAAGTAATATTAATATTATCATTCATAGTAACAATATTAACATGAATAATTAATATCAGTATTAAAATTAAAATTAATATTTAATGTTAAAAATATAAATATTTAAATTTATAATATTGTAAATTAAAATAATAATAATAAATAATATTGTAAATTAAAATTTGTTAACATTATTGTTAATACTAAATGTTGCTAATATTATTTATTAATATTAATATTAATAATATTAAAAATAATATTCTTATTCTTATTCAAATTAATTAATATTAATAATAAAACTTATTTATTTATTAATATTAGTATATTCCTCCATATTAATTATTTAATATCAAATACTAATACAAATTATTATTAGAGTAATAAATATATAACAAAGTATAATAATAGTTAATATATTATTATTATTAACTTTAATATTAATATTGATAATATTAATTAATACTAATATCAATAACATTTAATTAATATTAAGAGTGACATTAATATTAATATTTGTTAATAGTGGGTAACATTAATTTTAATATTAATATCAAAATATATTATTAGCCTTTGTAAATTTATAATAATATTATGATTAATAATTTTAATTTTTAAATAGTGTTGATTATAGCTCAAAAAAATAAAATAAAATAAAAAATGCACTCCTAAGTTTGTGAAAAGTATAGGTAAACTTACAAAACCTCTATATACAAATTGCCATTATTCTATTTATTCCAAAGATAGTTGCTTCTAATCAAAATCTCATAAAAAAAAATGCCTATTAAAATATGGAAGAGTCCACCATTTAAAAAAATACCTATCAAAATATCGAACAGTCCACCATTTAAAAAAAATGCCTATCAAAATATCGAAGAGTCCAATAATTGAAAACCAATTGACATGCATTGTAGAAACATCATGCCAGAAATCAAATTAATTTATTGCTTTCAAATGCACAAAATTAACCATTTATCCTTACTTGTGGCAACCTTTAATCTATTTGTTTGCTCGTAGCTACGCATGGAGCACTTGAAACTTTTTGTTTTTTACTTTCGTTTTTTTTCCTTCAAGGAAAATCCAGGTAAATTTGCATTAAGGATCACACAGTTTTTCGAGCTAATCAGTACCTAATTCCGTTTCGAAACGCAGAGGGGAATTAATCCAATTCTTTAACAACAAAACTTAGACCCATTAAACTAACCCAGAGCTGAGTAAATAAAAATACTTCAACAATCTCCCCGGGTGGATAAAAAGATACACTGAAATCAAAGATACACTAAAATCCCAAGAAAATCATTTTTTCAGAGCTACAGAATGCACATTACCCTTCAAAATCTTCAAAATCTATCGCAATGCAATTCTGGTGTAGTTGTTGCATGTCATGAACAAAAGCCTACAAGTCAGTAAATGAAGACCCCTCTTTGTTCCCAGACATTTTAGCATGCTTCCTCAGTTCTTGAGCTTTCCATCGCATGGTTTTTCCTTCTTCCTCCACCAAAAGCACGGTAACTTCCCTTTTCACTTCCTCTTCATCTGGCACACTGTTCATTCCCTCACATATTCGTATGGCCACCCCCATGTGTTCTTCCAGAAGCTTTGAGTTATATGGCTGATCTACAAACATGGACCACGTGATCATGGGGATTCCCATGCTCAAGCTCTCCAGCACAGAGTTCCATCCGCAATGATTGAGGAATGCACCGATGGAAGGATGAGAGAGAATAAGGAGCTGAGGTGCCCACCCCCATATGATTAGCTCTCTATCTCAGGTTCTCTCTTCGAATCCTTCCGGCAAACCCACTTCCACTTCATTCACTTCGAGTTTGGGCTCAGTTTGAGGGAGTTTGATGGCCCACACGAAAGCTTTCCTGCTCGCCTCTAAGCCCGTAGCGAACGTGCAGATTTGGTTCTTGTTCAGAATTGATTGGCTTCCCAAAAAAAAAAAACACGACGGATTGTGAAGGCTAAGAATCCAGCCACTGCAAACATTCCTCCTCATCGATATCCGCCGCCTTTCCCCGTTTGTTAATAATTCTTCGATCAAGCACCGTATCGTCGAAAACAGCAGGAGAGAGTATCGGACCTATGATCTACACCGGTTTTCCGGTGAGGTTCCTGAGGTGATCGATTCCCAAGGAATCGAGCTCGTAAAATGTATTAATCACGATGCCCTGACCCTCCATGCTCCGGTTAATGGCCTCCCTCAGGGAGGCCCAACGGTGAAAAGAGTCGGGATCCTGCAGTGGCAGAGCCGTGTCAGATTTGCGCAACTTGACGTCGAAGCTCAGTTGGGGGACATCAAAAAACTCATCATCTCCACTCCCTGAATTGCACCGCTTGCTGCCACTATGGAGGGATGGGACATGTTTCATAACGATTTCAAGGCATGGGACACGTTGCAGAACATTTGGAGAAGATTTAATGTTTCAGTTTCTTTCTAGCTGTTAATCTTGATAGGTGGAAATTAATAAATGGTATGGTAAATTTTTAATCAAGATTTGTAAAAAATTAATTTAAGTATGGTTTAAACATGTGATTTATATATGCAAGGAAGTTAGTGGGGTAGATTTGATCCATTGATTGAGTGGCGACGACCAGAATATACTGGCATCTTTCAATCTATACCATCAGATCAAAAAGATTAATTAGCCTAATCACAAAACATGCTCCTTCCGATAGGGGGATACGCCTATCAGCGTAGCTAGTCAAGCCCACATTTTTTTCTTTTCTGATGGCTGTCCCATGTGGCCACTTTGTTCTAAATGATACACTAAAAGAATAATATTGTACTCATTGGTCATTTCAATTTCCAAAGTGGTTTCCACCACCTAAATGCACCCACTAAAACCTCCTATCCATTTGATAAATATAGCCATATTTTAGAGAGTATTGACCATCAGGTTCATGTACCCATCGAAACCCATCAGAATGCATCTGAACGATCTCTTAACCTTACATTTGATTGATGCAATTCTCTTATATAGGCATACCAATCATCTCCCCATTGGGGTTGTAGGTGGAGATATTCGGTCTATTTCCATCCCTCGTGCCAAATCCTTATATTTCAACTTTTGTTATCTCATTGAGAACATCAATACCTTGATTGTTGAGGGATTTAGTAAGCTCCCTTGGAAGAACAAAACCATCGTTGCATCCAACCCAAGGATTAATTCCTACTCGGATTTATTCTACATTAAAAATATGCCATGCTAGACCATCTTCAATAATGCCAAAGGATTTTAGAGTAGCATTCCATATTGCGATCTGGATAATCGTTTCTTTTCTATCTTGCACATCCATTCATCAATGGGAATGGGGTCAATATATTTCCTTTTTACCACTACGGTCTAAATATTATCCATCAAAAAAATGTGCCACCTTGATTTTGTTGCAAGAGAGGATGAAAAGGAAGGGAGTTCCTTGACTCCCCAACCCTCCCGAGTCTTTGGGATGGATTTTTTTGGCCCATTTTACCCATGGAAGGACCACATCCTCCTTTGATAAAGCCCAAATAAAACAACCACACAATTTCCTAATCTAGGAAATAATTCCTTTTAGAACCAAGGTAAGGAAAATCTAAGGAACTGATAAATAAATTAGAATAGATTTAATTAACACGATTCTACCAGCCCTATAAATCCACTTCAAACTCCAATGTTTAAGGTGCTTTTAAATTTTAGCCAACAACCGATTCCAATCATGCTTTTCGTAATTGTCTCGTTTAAGGTAAAAACCCAAATACTTAAAATTTTCCACCATAGGTTTTTATTCATGAGGGAGAACCAAGAGTACTCTGTTGATTTCTTCCACTGAGAACCCATCATCAATAATTGAGGATTTCTTCTTATTGATGCACATGTCAGTGGATTTGAGGAAAATTTTGATGGAGTATTTCAACTATTGGATGTCACTTCTAGATCCGTCACTAAAAAAAGTGATGTCATCAACAAAAAGGAGATGGTTAATGACCAAATTGATTTCTACTTTCATACTTTTAATCTCTCCTCTTTGTTTGGTAACAAGAATCAACTCACTAATACCTTTGGGTACAAGTAAAAATAGTAGCAAAGGAAGAGGGAAACCATTTATGAGCCCTATGTGATTGTTGAAAAAATGGGGTGTTTCGTCATTGATAAGGACAAAAAAACTAACATTTGATATACATCCCATGACCCCAATACCGAAACCCATATGGGTAAGCAGGGGGCATAGGTATAACCAACTTATTCTATCATAGGCTTTCGAGAGGTAAAGTTTTAATATAAAACATTTTGTTTTTATCTTCTTCATTCTATGTATGGATTCCTGAGAAACCCCTAAGGCTTTGTAGATCTATCTGTCATTGAGAAACACAAATTTTTCTATTCAAATATTTCAAAGAATTGGTTTCAAATGAATAGCTATGATCTCTGCAGTAACTTTGTAGAGACAATTCAAAAGAGATATGGGCTTTAAGTCCTCAATTTTTTTTGGATCATCAATTTTAAGAATTATTTCCAAATAGGTGGAGTTCAAAGGCTCATAAACATAACCTCTGATTATGGATTACAACACCACCCTTGTAATTCCATCCCCATTAATCTCAAAGAAATGCTGAAATACTTATGTTTTTCAACCATCCATCCGTGGGCTCTTATATTTCTACGTGTTTTTAATAACTCCCTCAAATTCTCCTTTTGTAATAGGTGGCACAAGCATATCATGTTCCTCCTCTTCCACATATCTAGGGACCAATTGGACCACCTAGATAGCTTCTCCAATTGTAGCTTCTTCTAGGTCTCTAAGCAATCCTTGAAAGTGGTCTCTCCCCAAAGTTGCAAGATCATCAAATGATTTATAAGTTTCCCCATCTTCCTATTGAATTTCCCAAATAGTATTAATATTCTTCATGCCTTTAGCATATTTTTGAAAGAATTTTGAATTTTCATCCCCAACTGCTAGCCAAATATATCTACCTTTGAGCCTCCATTGACCTTATATGTCAATAAAAATATATATATATTAGAATTCCATGTGTTTTATCCTCTACTTTTTCTCTTCTTTCTCATATCCATCCCCCTCCCAGATTTCCAAAATTTCAAGTGATTCATTGATACATTTAAATCAACTTCATTTTCCCTATTCCTTTTATCTTTTTCGCAACTGATTTTATCGTGTTTCGCCCTTTTAATATTTTCCATAAAAGGTTGAGCTAAAGATGAAACCTTGATAGTGTCCCAAGGACTCCAACTGGCTTTAACTAGTTCATTTTGGCTATGATCTTTGAGCCAGGAAATATTAAATTTGAAAGGAGATCTAGGCTTCCTACTGGTTCCTTTTAGCTTTAGAATTGTAGGAAAGTGATATAAATCACCTCTCGATCCAACCAATTTCCAAAATAACGATATTTGGTTAACAATATCTTCCTTCATAAAGAAATTATCAAATATCTTAGCCACCCTAAATACTCCCATTCACATGTTTCCCACAGTGAGGATGGGTTTAATAAAAATCACATCAATAAGCTTTCCCATTATCAATTTGTTCACAAAGAAGTCTTCCAAGGGATTGGCATGAGCTAATGGCCCCCAAGTCTCAGACATTTCCAAAGATAAATTGATTCCTTGACATGAAATATCTAGAGAACAAGGAGTTCTATAAATATGCCTTGTCATGGAAAGGACCGGAGATGTTGAGAAGGGATAGGGTAATGCAAAATTTTGAAGAATAAATCATATCCCCCAATAGAAAATCTGAATCCTAAGAGTTTAGTAGCTCAATACTATTATTTTTGAAACCTAATTATAGGCCCCAAGATCTTCCCTTTGCATCAGAGGTCACAAATGACCAACGCAGCAGAAATTTAAACAAATATGCAATTATAATCTCTCCATTTCCAAGGGTTTCTTGTAGCGTGATAACACCAAAAAAATAATTTCTAAATAAATATTTTAGAGATATCCTCTTATGGGTGCTAGCCAACCATATACAATTGAAGGAAAGAATGATCATTTGGTAACTACCAGAGGGTAATTTACTTCTCTAAGTGCCCCTTTCAGTGCGCGTTATTTCCTAAAAGTGATGTCCAGTTTAGCTTTCAATTGGGGCTTTTATAAATTAGATTTCCTACCTGTAGTCTTACAAGGAAGAGATGTCTCCTAGAAAGCCCCCAACCCTCCTATGGAAGCTAAAGGGGGGAATTTATTATCCTTAGGACATAGGTGGTAATGGGAAGCCAAAGAGGAAGAAGGAGGGAGAGGTAAACCATGAGGGATAGTAAAATATGGCATAGACAAAATTAGAACTAGAGTGGAGGTAACGATATTGTCCGTTGGAAATATTGAGAGGGGGGGTGAGTCAGTATTTCTTTTAATTAGAGCATACTCATAGGGCTACTACATGGCCAAAAATCACATATTTGGGTTCTGAAATAACAAAGATACACCAGATTCAATATCAAGCTCCTAGAAGGCAAGAAAAAGCTACATTATGTGTTGTTAAGGATTGCAAAGGACCAAAATTTCTAGGGCAACAAAGCAAAGAAAGGTGCATCAGGGGGTAGCATGAAAAGAGTAGCAACCAAGGTGCAAAACAATAACAAGAAGTTCACCACATGAAGTCTTCAAGTGGGCAACACTGCATATAGTCATTGTAAATGTATCATTGTACTAAGTCATTGTAAATGCATCATTGTAAAAATTTTACAAGTGTCTATCTACCAAGAGTTGCAGAGGCAGTGTCGAGAGGTTTAGGATAATCATTAGGTGGTTGTGCCATAGTTGGGGTTATGGTCTAGTCTGTCTTCTTCTTCTACAACATTCTATATCATTGTAAAGTATACCATTTTCCCTAGTATGGGAGTCAATTCTTGTTTTATTATTATATATGGTGGTAGGGTGGTTCTAGGGTGAGTTGTAGCTCATTGGGTGTTGGGGCATCCATTTATTTGACTACTGAAGAATGTCAGACATTGGGGCGTCCATCCAGTGGGAGTTGGAGAAGAATGATTTTCTATATTCTAGGAAGTTGGAGCTTTATTTTCAATTGGAGTTGAATATTAGAGAATTATTAGAAAAGCATTAGGAGTTTTTTTGTCTTGGAGTGAGTTTCCACCTTAAAAAATGTGTGCATTTGTGTTCCTTTTGTTTACTGCTATCATTGTCAAACAATGATAATAATTGAAGATTAACTAATGCTCTAATCGAAAGAAATACTGATTCACCCCCCCTCTCAATATTTCCAACATTTTCCAAGTAAAAATACAAACTACATAGAGGTGAAACTTTAGACTTGAGCGGCCCAGAGGGACCAGGCCTCAGGAGAACATTTAATAAATATTTTAGAGAAGTTGAAAAAGAGGAGAGGGTAGGAAAAAAAGTACTCACAGTATGGGGAGTATGACCGATGAATTCCACTTCATCATTAGCCTCTAATAACTGAGAATTTTCTAGGAAATCTTGTATCCCTTAAAGAAAATTCTAATCTTCCTCAACCTCCATAGGTTCTAGTTCCCCATCCCGACGCTCCCAAATCTCCACTGCCTATGAAATGTCATTCTCCTCTACAAAATCCCAAGCTTCATTCGTTGTTTCACCCCTCTGTTGCCTTCTTCCACGAAATCCCAAAGGGGAATCACATGTTAAATTCCCATGTTTATGGCATCGATGGGAACGGAAAGGTAGCTCTTCATACTCTATAATATGGGAATGCGAATACCACGACGGTTGGAGATTAATTTTTTTCATCTAAACCCTCACTTGGGTCAAATTTTACCAGAATTAGTGCGATAATTCTACTCTCTGTTTCCATGAAATACATGTCAGCTTCAAGAAATTTTCCTAGCTCGTTACCTATGTCCCTAAATACGTCCTTCATCCATAGTTGTGTGGGTAGTGTTGGAATCTAAGCCCATACGAGCATCTCCTCAAGTTTTTCCCTATGTGCATCAAAAAGGGAAGTCCATTTCTTGAAACAAATTGGTGAAATACTGAAGCATGAATTCTGATCAAGTACCCATTCCAACATCTCCCCCTTGTTCAATCTAACCATGAAACAACCCCTTTCCAAGGTGATCACCTCTACATGAATTTCTAGAGCCCCTATCCAAGCCTTAGAAATCCATTATGAAATGTACTTTGTTGAATAATTCCTTCCTTTAACTATCCTAATGAAAATTGATTCATAGGCTTCCATAGCCTTATAAATCTGTATGTTGACCCAAAGACAAGATTTGGGCATTCCTGTTTTTTATTTATGACTCTCCATATTTTTTTCCCTTTGAGCTAGTATTTTGGGAATTCCCTTCCTCAACAAATTCATAATTGATCTGCCCTTCATGAAAATGGTCCATATCCTCAAAAATCCACCCTAAATTCTCCTCAAGTGGAACATTATGAAATAATAAGTCCCCAATATCTACTAACTTCCCCTCCTCTTCTAGCCCAAATTTCATATCCCCCACCATCTCCCCTAAAGGGGCGAGACAAAAATTTGCTCCATTATTAAAAATCTATGAATATTGAGAAAATATTCTATTATGATCCTTCCCCATGTCCACAGATATGTTGTAAAAAGCTCCTTTCTTTGGCACCCAAAATTCTAGGACAAAGCCCTCCCCTAGTGATATTAAAAGGATATAACTTTTCTGGGGTTTGAGTACCTCATCTTCCCTCTACCTTGGAGAATGTTTACATGCAAGGATTATGTAAGCACTTTCAACCAATTCCAACTATTTTAACTATAGATCCTTTCCCACGGAGGACTGAAGTCCTTCATTCACCCTTAGTATACTGACTCTAACTATATGTTCAAGGCCTCCTGGGAAATTAACAGATTGTAGATGAACCGAAGGAGTTTTTGGACTTACCCGTAGCTCCACTAACACTCCTACCAGCAGATCCATTGATTCTGCTAAGATCAGTTGACCTTCGTGAATACCATTATCATAAACACAACACTCCACAAATGAATACAATGGTTTTCCTAGCTCCAAGAGCCATAAAATTCCTCCAGAGTTCCATTCTAAATCTGATACCCCCATTTTTATAGTTGGATATCAAATTGGAAGATTTAACATGTCTAGATTCTGCTGAGGAGGATCCAAACACCAAACAGATAGGGTATCCTCAAGTTCAGGCTCTAGGTCGACACAATCCCGTGGGATGACCATTTCTATTGCCTGGTGGTGAAATAAAGAAAGTAACCAATCCTACATATGTTTTCCCCTAGTAAAGGCACGTGAAAATGAACAACTAACTGATACAAATACCGTGAATGTTTCCCTCCCCTACAACATCATAGGTTGTCTTCCATCATTTTCTTTCTAGCACTATACCCCATGCGGGCCTACCTGCTACCAACTAGTGGCTAGGTGTTGACCAGGTTATGCGATTAGGTGTGGTATGTGCATCTAAGGCCTTCCATCATCAAATTATCTGCACACTTTCTGAGAAACCCTAATATCCATTGTTCTCATAATGATATTTTTTCATTGTGAAAAAATAAATTAATAATTTACTTATAATTTCTAGTTTGCATTATTTAAAATTTTAGTGTATATATATAATTAGAAAAATGTGCGTAATTATGACATATAATTAATTAATATGTAGAAAAAAATAGAAACATACTATTTGCTAAGAATTAAGCACTTGTGTAGATTATAAATTTATCAAATTCATTTAGGTGTTAATTATAATAATAATTGGTCTATGATAATAGTAGAACATTTTTTAACGTGTAATTTGATTGAGATTGCAATTACTGAATGCCTAATCTCTAAAACTTAAAATATATTAGTAAAATAATGGTATTAATTGAAATATGTAGTGATATACATTTCGAACTAAAAATATAAACTCATAATAGCAATAGGGTTACTTGTAAATCGCTTACTCAAGAGTAGTCAATAACAAATGGATATATCAAATTTATTAGAATCTCTATGTACATCAAGAATTGCAACGATAATGATTAACGTGTATTTTTTTTTCTTTCATGACTACGAACACATTAATTTAGGAGTTAAGTGTTTATACTACTACATGTGTGTATGTTTGTAATAATTGAATAATTACAGAGTGATATGAAATTAGATTAATTTATTTCTCAAGTCTTTCTAGAGATTATTCTTTCATATATATATATATATATACTTATATATCAGTGAAAGTTGTTACATTATCCAAAAAAAACATAACACATGTCAATCAAAATAAAATAAATGCATTCACTTATGAATTTGTGAGTGAAGAAAAAACTAATTCCATGAAAAAAGAAGAAAAGAACAACCATGGTGATTGAAATTTAGGTAGGTCAGGGGGATTAAAGTAACTTAGTCCAAGAAAAATATAAGTTTGTTGAGAGACAATGGAAATAAGCATAATCCAAGTTTGTAGAGTTAACCAATGCATAGATATTTCTATGATCTTGGAGATAAAATGTTGTTGTGAAATATGTGAAAATAAAGGGTAGGTGGCCAAGTGAGTCTCTAATTTTTGACATCATTATATATTATTGGAGAGATGGTAGCAAAACATAAACCTCCTAAAATATCCATTCTAGGTGCCATGGTTATACATCGATCATTCATATTCTTAGTTATGTTTTTCCTAGGTATCTTCTTGAATTTATCTATTTCTTTGCATTAATATGCATAAATTTTGAGTTCTTCCTTAAAATACCAAGCCTAATATAATATCAATGAATAAAAATTAAATAGTTTCACAAAATTACATAGAAAATATTAGAGGGGAAATGCACAGGTGTGCTATTTATGAGTTCATAACAACAAATATCTTCGAAATAATTTTGGTATGTCCTTGACCTAAATAATCAAGGGAGATTTCATGATTAGACTAGAGGCTTATCATTCAAGAAGGTAGGGCATGAGCTGCCGAATCAACAATGCCTGACCAAATAGAAGGAAGATACTTCAAGGGTGATAAACATAATGGAGAACTGGTGTTAGCTTCACTTTATTTGGGGAATGTAATAACCACATACATTGTTTCTAAGTATGGGAGTAAAAAAAATGGTTGTGGGAAGAAATCTCTACATTGGTATAAAAATTTGGATTATTCCCAATGTTGATATCCATAACCATTGCAGGGTGGTATCTCTGAGTTAGAATTAAACTCTAGTAAGGCTTTTAAAGGTATTATCTTTGCCAATGATTTGGGTATTTTAGCTAGGGGAGTTTATGTAAAATGGATTTATGTAAAGAAGTAGAAAATGAGTTGTTGGTTTCAAACACATGGATTTGGATACCCATGATATTTCAAAAAGTGAAATAAAGAAATATATATATTATTTTTCCGTGTCATTTTCTAATAAACACATCTCTTCAAAAATGATTATGATAACCCTTAAAAGGACAATTCTTTTGAAATGAAAAATGAGGGAGAAAATATGGTAATAGTTGAAGTTATTGCAAATGTAATTGAATTTCATTTTTGGAGGGAAAAATGAATATCATTTATGAAGCAAAAATTGAATGGAATTCATCGAATTGATGTCATTAATTGAAATGAAAACCATTCGAGTGAAGATTCTGTAAGTAGATCTAGTGCAACTAAATATATATCTAGTGAAGTCTCAAGTAGGTATAAAGGAGTGACAAAATCAAATGTTATTGTGAGTGGGAAACTTGGTGTGGCACAAAAAAATTATTAATGTCTCTTACTAAGTTTTTTTATTTTTGTGATTTTTGTGTATAGTAGATTGTTTTCTAAGAAGATCTCGAATGATATGTTGGTGGTTAGTAGAGTTTGGGTGTCTTCATTGGGCTGGTGCTATCCATTTTTTTGTTTTACCCATTAAAAGATTCAACATAGATCTTATGATTCATGTTCTATAGTTGATTGATCTCACATATGATTTTTTCCCACCCCACCTTTTTAGTATAATTTTTGGTCAAAATATGGTTGGAAAGTGGGGTCCTTTTTAAACAATATAACCACTAGAACATATATGTCTAGAGCAGACATGGATAGTCTAGAAAATTTCTCCACAAACACAACTTCATTGTTTGTTTGAACAATATATGCATTATGGAGTATAAGGAGGCAAACTTTTCTAATGCCTCTTTAATTAAATATTTGAAAATGTATTGTAACTAGTTATAAAGATCCAATGCCTCCACAATTTGATCATGTTAGAAACAAGTCTAGCGAGTATAATTCTTAAATATAAATGGAATCTTTTACAATCTATCAAAATTTATATTTTTCACGGTAATGCACTTGTAATTGTCAAAGAAATTTTGGGAAAATATTCAAAACATATATGGAGGATATGAAAATTTTAGGAAAGCTAAGTTCCAAATTCATAGAAGGGATTTAGAGATTTTGAAAATGAGATATTATAACTGCCTCATGTCACATTTACCCAAGCTAACTAGTCCACTGAGGTAAATATGTGACTAAGAGTTACTATGATATGATTCAACTTGTCAAATATAGTTAAGGAAGTGGACTTGATGAGACATGACCAATATAACCTCCTTGAGATGTTATAGGACCTCAAAGATCATACCAACCCTTCCAAGTGCCCAACCCTTGAGACATCTTGTTTTTCTTCTTAACTGTAGGCCTAATCGCACTAATTATAAGACCTAGATGCATTTGAAACCCTCCAGTCGCATGCACAACAATGAATCCATGCGACTGTAACATTTTTCAAGCAGTTTTGTGTCAAAGACCCAAGATTTTGAGCCACTTTTCTAGGGACAACACTCAGACCACTACGAAAAATTTCATGAAACTTATAGAAATGATAAATAAAATTATGCCAAGGCCTCTAATGCAAAAAATGAATAAGGACCTCATCTGGCAAGGCCTAGACATGAAAAACGTTTTTTCAAACACATCATGAACATGTAATTTAGAGGACATAAAAACACATCTAAACATATGTAATTCATACTTATTTGAGAACCTCCAAGAAGGAACGATGTCCTCTCATAATAGCTTCATTACCATTTCTTAGGCCATACATTCATTTTTCATTCATGTACTAAAAAAAAAATAATGAGATCCATGACAAAGATCCATCATAAAACCATCTTTACAACCAACATGTAACAGGAAAAATAACAATTATAGAACAATGATTAATATCAAATATTAACAAGTACATTTATCCATCAAATACAAGAGGAAAATAGATATAATTGACATATGAAAAATACAACAAGGTCTCAGAATTCCATGTACCACCCAACCATAGATTCAGATAAACCAAATATCACTTTCATCCAATCGAATATGTGTCATATTCCAAGCATGAATGTGGGATCTCATGCAATAAAAAAAAAACAAGGGCTTCCAGAGGCTAAACTACCCCAACCCTCAACTATTGATTCAACCTCACAGTCGGACATCACTAACCATCAGTAGATCGGTCTCAACCCAAGTTTTATAGGGCTCTGGGGAATTTATTCCAACCAAAGATTCCAATACCAGTGACTCAACCCAAAACTATTGACGTTCTTCCAGAGATTTTGTCTTAGCAATGCTTCCATGACTAGCAACTCAACCAAAGAAGGGATTTTAGAGAGTTTCTCCAACCAAGTCTTCTAGTACTAGTAACTCAACGGAAGTTGTTACAAGGCATCCAGAATTTTTTTCCAATAAAGGCTTTCAGTGCCTAGTAACTCAACCCATAGCCATAAGGAACATGAGAACCAACTAGGAAAAAAAATTAAACCCACAAAGCCATGGCTATTTTTGAAAATGAAAATTCTAGGAAAAACCATTTTCAATCAAGGAAATCCTCCGTGCCAATGACATATCAAAACCAATAAACCACATGCATATGGTATGCATACCAAAAATGGCAAGAAAATTATACCTGCAACTATGTACCTGGAAGAAAAACCCACTATAGTTGTTGATCCCACTGCCCTCTTATGATATCCTATTTTTTCTTTTCCTTCTTGCTCCAAATCCCAATTAAGTCACAATCCTCCAAGATTTCTCCAATAAAACTCTAAGTTTCCAAGAATATTAGAGAGAGAACAGAGAGGTCCAGAACCGAACATTCAAAATATAACACTCACAAAAGACAATCAACTAAAAGCTAAATTGAAAAAAGTTGTATACTAATCCTCATAAGCCTTTTTATCATTAACCCCTCTATTTTCTTCATTTTCCATTTGTTTCTTTCGTTTTCCTCCTCATGTGTATATTGTGACCCTCCACCTTCCTTTTCTCCTATTTTCCATTCTTTCATAAAATAAAATGCCAATATCCTTTCCAAATCCTTGGCCATTTCCTCTACCAATTTTAGTAGCAATTAATTAATCACAAGTGATCTCGGTCACTATTTTTTTCCCAACATTAAGCTTGGAATATGTGTCCTATAACCATGGTCTTATTTTTCCTTGATTAAATTTATTACATGAGATTTGAAACTGGGGTGCTTATAGGCCCTTCCCCATTAGGGGAACATTGTTCTCAGTGTTCAATGACACCTACAACTAGAAAAACCACTAACAATATAAAATATATTTCTTATGGAGATTCATAACATAGCTCGTCGCAATATTTACAGTGAACATCCTGCCAAAAGAAAACCAACATAACCAACATGACAAACATAACAACATGAGAGCCATTCCACTTATTGCAACTTTATAAAAGAGCTTGATGTGCTATTTGCATACATATACATATACTAGATTTTTTCTTCCCTAAGTGACAAAGAAGGAAGTAAACATAGCCTACATCTGATCATTCATCTCCCATGTAGCTTCATCTGGCCCAAAGTGCTTCCACTACACTTTAACCTATTCGATTGCTCGGTTTCAGAGCATGTGCATCTTTCTCTGCAAAATGCACTCAGCTTCTGGTTGGAATTATCCTTCTGGATGCACCTTCAATATAGACTATTCAATCTCATGCTCAACATATTTAACATACTTCCTAAGCAATGAAACATTGAAGACATCATGGAATTTCATCGTTGGAGGCAGTATAAGTTGATAGGCCACTGGTGCAATACTCACAAGAATATCAAAAGGCCCACAATACCAAGGTTACATCTTTGCACATACCCCAATTCTCAAGGAGCTCTTCTTGGGATTGATCTACAAGTACACATGTTCCCCAACCATAAACTCCTTAAATATTCTGTGATGATCTCCATAGATTTTATTTATATCCTTTGTTTCCATTAGATTCTACTTGATAACTAGCATTTCATGTTCCATATATCTGGTCCAATCAACACCATGTTAACTAGATCATTCCAACTGATAGGAGTATTATAAATCCACCCATGGATCTCCTCAAATGAACTCATCCTGAAAGACTCGTGATACCCATTGTTGTAAGAAAACTCAGCTAGAGGTAGATAGTCTTACCATTTCCGTTGTTGATGCATGAAATGCATTCTGAACATATCATCTAAAATCATTTGACCCTCTTTGTTTGTCCTTCTATTTGCGGATGATAATTTGCGTTGAAGTCCAACTCTCTACCCAAACGTGCAAATAATTTTTTCTAGAACCTATAAGTGAACTTAACATCCCTTTTTGACACAATATTATTTAGTAAATCATGCAACCTCACTATGTATCTGATGAATATATGTGCCACATCACTAGCTCAATACATAGAATTCATTGGGGTTAAGTGTGATACCTTTGTCAACCTATCAACACCAACCATGACATAATCATGTTTTTTAGATGTCTTCGCAAAAACTGTAATGAACTCCATGGAGATGACCACCCATTTCCACTCTGGAATCATAATATACTACATTAAATGACTTGCATTCTTACAGTCTGCTTTTACCTATTGAAAATCCAAGCACCTAGCAAAAAACGATTCCACTTCTTTCCTCGTATTCAACCAATAGAAGAAATTATTAAATGATGTTAATGTTTTCCAATATCCTAGGTGACTTGAATATTACTTTGAATTAACTTCCCTCAAGTTAAGCTTCTTGAGCTCACTGTTGCCAGAAACAAATATCTTGTCCCTAAATCTCACCAAACCATCAGTTGTAAGAATATAGTCCACATCTTGATCACTTGTACCCTGCTATATCTTTTGCATATTCTCCTTATACATATCATCCTCCTAACCTTCTTGTAGGATTTGATCCTAAAAATCAGTCCCATATAAATTGATAGTTGCAATTTGTTTTTCTTGTATTCTTCTTCTAAGAGAAGCTACAACCATGTTCTCTTTCCCTTTAATGTACCTGATCTCAAAGTTGAACTCACTAATTGTGGAGAACCATCTAGCTTGCGTGGAATTTAGATTTGGTTTGTAAAAATATATCACAATCCACTGTGATCACTCATAAAGATGAACCGCCTACCAAGAAGATAGTGTCTACACATATTCAAAGCATAAATTATCATTTCCAACTCAATATCATGTCTCACATAATTCTTCTCCTGCTCATTCAATTTCCTTGATTCATAGCAGACTACCTATCCCTCCTGCATAATTACTCCACCAAGTATTATCTTGCAAGCATCTATGCACACTAAAAACTCTTTTCTAGATCTGCAAGCATCAAATATGGATCACTTTCAACAACTATGTAAAATACTCAAAACCTACTGCACATTCCTCTATCTATTCATATTTCTTACCTTTCCTTCCCAATGATGTAACAGAATATTCAATATGTAATAATTTCCTGATAAAAATCTTGTAATAACATGCTAACCCCATAAATAACCTTACCTCCTACACATTCCTAGGATCTTCCCATTCCAAGATAGATTTTATCTTTTTTGGGTCTAGTGCTATGCCTTCTTTGGAAACAACATGCCCATATAATGTACCTTTGTTTGAAAGAAACAACATTTTCTAATCTTGGCATACAATTGATGATTTCTTAGAAACCTGTTGTACTATACAACACTCCCCATTTACTTTCACTAAATAGGGAACCTTTAAAATAAATATAAATTTATAAGCTGGATTTTATATTAGCCTAAGTCTAAAAATTTGGGAAATAAATTTTCTTTCCATTTTCGCTTTGATCTCTTAGCACTCATCACAAATCACATAAATTACAAGTGTATAAGTTAAAACATAATAAGTTTTGCGAGCTACGATGTGTGCTATAACATTTTTCGAGTCATATAAAATTCCTGTTGCAAATTCTTTAAACACTGCTTTAAAAAGAAATCATGTCACACCTTTTAAAAAAATAAACTTAGGACAATTTGGTAAAGGTTGCGATGATTTGGACCTGACGAATTAATAACAGAAATAATCATAAAACTTCGAAAATCCGATAAAGTTCATCAGCATGATTCCTTAGCTCACTTCGCATTTCGCAGGAAATAATCGAATGTAATTTTATTATCGTATGAAAAATTACGATCTGCGATTTGTGTGAATCGCATTTCATGAAATTCATCGATGACTGAAAACATAATAGTTTAGAGTTGTGATATGCGATATTTATACTTATTATTCAAGTGTACGAAATGATTCATATCTAATCAACCAAATATAAGATCTAATTTCTTAAATTGATAGAATAGACATATTACATAAAGGTGTGTAAGAGATTTGATAGGAAGAAATATGGGCGATTAACAACATTTAATGGGAGTAATTTTCAAAATATTGATATCTAATTCGAGCATGCTTTGAATGATTGAGTGCCAGATTTTTTATTATATCATTTTAACTCTATCCTTATCTCCATTCATTTTAGATCTAAGTTTTCTCTATTCACTTCAATTCAGGAAACCACCTAATGGATTAAGGATAACTGGAATGACCGAAAAAGTTAAGGAAATTGCCCAAACATCAGTTGTTGAAGACTCAGACATGTCACCCTTATTCTCAAATACATCTTGGAACAAGGATTGTGACAGTTCCTCGTGGGAAAAAATGTACCAACTCTTAGAGGACGAACAACCAAACCGAAATAGCTACAGCAGATGCATCAATATCCTTAGACCCATCTTATTTCAATGTTGCATACTAATTTCTTCACAAAGTAGAAACGAGGCCGAAGATTCTCCCCTACACAGATATGGTTAAGTGGGTAATTGACCACCTTAACATAGCATATAAGACATTTAAGAATTCAAAGATGGAGAACATTAGTTCATTCACGCAGAATATTTGAGGACAATGTACCACTTACCTATCCTGCAGCAAAACTATGAAAAATATTTTGTCTGAAGCTTCAAAAAGAAACATATAGACCTGATGAAAGCTATAAATGGATGGAGGGATGAGATCGGCAAATAAAATGAGAAAAACTCGTTATTCACCTGATAGCACAATCACCCTCCCCTTATTGCTATGTTGCTGGAATGTTATGTAGAATTTTTGCAAAACCATATACTATTAGGTTATCTGTAGACTAGGTCTCATTAATTTACACAATCATCAATTCTTCCATTTTGAATTGGGAAAACATCTTGTATAATAATTTGGCTAGAAATATCATGGATTATAGATGTAAAAGAAGTTTTTCCTGTAGGGTAATACCCCGCTTTTTCATGAGTTTCTATGTCATGGACGCAATTTTCTTTTGTTTAATTTTTCCTACCATGGGATGAAAATGGATAGTCCAAGACCCCACTCCAGTCCATATTTACCACAGATCCCTTTGGGAGAGAGATTTTTTTTTACATTTTTACAAAATTTGCAATGGATTCAGGCTGCCTATGCATCAGATTATTTTTAATGTGAAAGCTCCAAGGATTTCCAAAGAGGCTATTTCAAACATTTTTCCCATTGTGAGATGGTTTGCTGAAGAGAATTTCAGCTATGTCATATTTTTTAGGAGTTATGATTCTCCCCATGCCTTGCCCTAATATGTTCCTGATAAGCTACTTTCTAGAAAAATTTATTACCAACTTATAGTAAGTGTTATTTCTAAGCAACTCAAAGATGCCAAGAAGGCCATTTGGACTAATTTTCCTTTGCAGTGCGGTACTTTTGCACTTTTTGATATTCATCATACATTCAAGGAAGTTTCAAATATTACTTTATTAAATTTGGTTGTAATGCCGAAGAGGCCATATGACCCCAATTATATGATTAAGAATTTCACCACAGATCTGAAATTGAAACCTTTTCTAAAAGAGATAGATATGTTTGATCATTTATTTAAAGGCATTGAGAAGTTCCCATATGTACTAAAAAATGCATCTATTAAACTTAGTCAAAATTAATTTGAAGCCTTCCAAACATACATAAATAAGAGATTGGAGATAATTCCTTTAGATTTATTGTCCATTGAAGGTGTCAACAGACTGAATCCAAGCATTAGCTTGCATAATGAATCCAAATACATCATGAATATGAACCCCAAGAGAAATATAATCATGATTCACGACAGTGACAACATAATTCTCATAATTCTGATATTTATAGTAATGAATCCGAAAACAAAAATAAGAGCCCATAAAAGGTAATTGATAATGTAATCAAAGATATTGAAATGCAAGAGGAAGGAAGAATTAATGGAGATGGATCATCTTTCCAATAAATTCAAAATAGCTAGAACACATCTGATCAGGAAGAGAAGTCTCAGCCAAAAGATCTGAAGAATTAATAAGACAAGTTTTCCAAATCACTGCAAAATCCACAATCAAATCCTAATATAGCTCAATCTACCAGTTTCCAAAATCTAGAGAAATTTCAGAAATTAGTGGAAATTGTAATTCCTCTACAATAGGTACCTGAAACTCATGATCGAGAGATCATTCTGGCCTACCCTAAAGAGTAGATAGTTTTACAGATTGAATAAATTCCCTCACTAGATGTATTCTATAGTCCTAATCATAAGGTTGTAGTTAAGAGAATAAAAAGGAGAAGAATGGATGATAGAGTTTCAAATCTAACAAATGAATTTGATGATTTTCTATGGAAGGATCCTCTAGTTGATCCTACTGAAAATTTAACCAAGTTATCAGAGTTTGTAGGGGAATATTATACTTCCACTATTGACAAAGCTACTGAATTTCAATTATTATTGAAGCGAAGAGATGAGAAATTACAAGAGTTAGAGAGATTGTTAGAGCAATAAATTTTTACTCCAGTAGGCAGATGGAATTGAAAATGTGTCAATTTCAAAAATATTTTGAAATATTAACTTTGCAGCATCAGGTGAAACTTATAGAAAAGGAAATGCAACTAGAAGAAGCAATGAATAAATTAAAAATCTAGCCTCAGGTAGATAAATTCATAAAGAATCATTGGAAATAAATACAAATATAAAGCAAAAACAAGAATTATTATGTCAACAAGCTTCAATCACCAGCTGATATTGTGACAAAAGTAAAATCCTAATCAAACAAGTGGCTAACAGGAGACTTGAGTGTCAGAAAATTGAAAATAAGATCAATGAGTTCATTCAGTGCCAATAATTTGACTCAGGAAAGAAATTTGATCTACCTTCGATAGATAAATTTCATAAGGAAATTGCATTTAAGGATTGGGGTGTACAACTAAATCAAGAAGAAAAGGAAGCGACAAATTCATCAATGTTAACAAATGAAATTATTGAATCTGTTACTATAATTGTTGAAATTTGAGCTTATTAAAGGATGCACAACTGAAGTGCTCTCAGAACTCAAGTCATTTGAATCACAGTGGAACCAAAAGACAAAAATGCAGGAAGAAATGTTTAAAAAAATAAATAACTTTGATCAAGAAAATTACTAGCATTTTATGATCAAACGTTATCATCAGTGCCTCACTTTTTAGTCATTAACTGATTCAACAAAGAAGTCGCAACCAATACATTTGAATGTAATATTCAAGGTCCAGATTAGATCACGAATTTCACAACCATCTAAACTTAAACCTATGGTAGATCTTTCTCAGCTTCAAGATCAAATGCACAAAGAAGATTATTACTCGTAGTCATGTTGTTACTTCATTTTCCTAAATTTTAGTTTAACTTGTCTTCTTAAGAGGATGGTTGTTTGAAACCTCCTCTTTTTTTATGTAATATTATATTTTAAACATATTATAGTTTAGTATTTAATACCTTCTCATGCATTTAGAGAAGCGTCTAGAAATTTTTCAAAAACATTTGAAAAGAATGCACTTCTATAAGTTTTTAAATGCTTTGATGGAGTAATGAAAAAACTCTACTATCTTTTTTACATTTTAAGTTGTTTAGATGATGTTGCACTATTGTACTCTTTAAATTTATTGAAATTTAAGAAGAGCAGAAAAATACTGTCAGTTTATATGAGTTGGAATTGGTATATATGGTACTTATATTCATTATATTAATTTCTTCTTTCTAGTTTGACAATTATGTTTTTATCTGCATTATATATATTTGAACTGTTCTCATAAATGAATGTTAAATGAACTTCTGTACTGATATTTTTTTATGATCTCTTATCTTATATATAATCACACACATGAATTCGATATACATTTTGAAATTCCTTTAATTAAACTATTTTGTTAACAGAACCATCTTTACATAATTTTCATCTCTTTCATCTGTTAAATAATGCTCATTACCAATAGTTGAAAGATATATTTTAAGATCGCATAAAGGACGAAACACCCCGGGTTTATAGTAGAATAGATAGTGTTATATAAATGCCTATGATAGATTAAAATCATTTTTCAGTTGCATGTTATATAAACAAAACACACCCTAAAATCAATTTTATTGAGAAATTGGTCCCTTTATCCTCAGTATGAGCCACCACACCAAACAGAAAAGGGCTTGCTCTAAGGTTTGGACTGGGAGGTTTTCCCCCATGTTGTTGCAACATAATTCTAAGGCCTCAACATTTTTGTGATAGAAGGAGGGCTAATTGTGAATGGAGAGAAGATCTTATCAATCTAAAATTCAATCTAAGAGTCTCTTTCCCTCAAATCCCCTTCCACTTCTAGAACACTAGCTAGATATAAATCTTTGAGATCTGAAGTTGAACATCCTTCTCCTAAATCTCCTAGTGATACTCAACCCATACTATCTCCAGATTTTCATCAAAATTCCCCTGAAGTTCAATATTTGATATAAAATTTAGAGAGAATATCCATTTTTGCTGAAAATTCCGAAACTTCTCAATCATCTAAGATTATTATTCATCCTCTTTACAACCCAGAAGAATATTAACTCGATTAAAAAATCAAAATACGGGAATCCTTCCCTTTGAATTTCCCATCGATATTTCTCGAAGAAATATAAATAACAATTAATTGGAGTCAATCACCAGTGAGGTCTTATCTAATAATCCACCCCAATCACCTCTATTACCTCCACTCACTTACACAACTTCCATTCCACAATTATTGCTACTTTAACTAGTTCTAGTACACAAAATACTTCTCCTTCAACTAGTTCTAGCACTAAGACTGCCTCTTCTTCAACTCAAACTCAATCCATCACATCCACCCAAGGTCCAATGGCAAGCCAAGTTACTCCATCAAATGTACAACCATGGAACAATCCAGGGGCTGTACAAATGCCTTCTCCTTTTCATCCTCTCCCAAAATATCCTAAAAGATGGTTACCTAAATTTAACCCTGATGATGGTCTTCCAGTTGAAGAACATATTCATAATTACATGTTAGCCATCAATCTAAAATAATTAGTTGAAGAAGATTATGTTTTAAGTCTATTTCCATATACTCTTACAAGAGCTTGAGGATCCTAGTATTTTTCATTACGTGTCCACTCTATAACTAGCTAGAATATGTTTGAAGAAATTGTTTTAGCTAAGTTTGGAGATGATAGAACCACTGCATCGCTCATCAATGATTTATCAAATCTAAAGGCTAAAGCAGGGGAGAAAATAAAAAAATTTAATTCAAGATTTAATAAGTTTCTCAATATAATTCCTGCTATAGCAGTTCCTGGTGCAAAAGTTTATATTCAGTGGTATATTTCATCTCTCCCATCTAATATAGCCATTTTTTTTATAAACAAAAATTTCCTACATTGGCCGAAAATATGAAGGAATATTTATCTGTACAAAACTGCATAATCGCTCTTGGAAAGAATAATTCCCAAGAATATAGGAAATAAAAGAAAATATCGTTCAACGATGATTCAAAAAAGAAGCTATCCAAAGACAATTTTGATGTAGAAGGTCTTCAGAAATTTTTAAAGACTATGACAAATGAAATGGTAGACATTAAGAAAAAAGTTGCTAAAATTTATAATTCAAAAAATAGTTTTAGGCCCTTCAAGAAAAATCAATCTTATAATTCTCAACCACCCAATATCATATTGAAGGCTGAGTTTTATCAAGATACAGATGTTGGCATTTCTGGTATCCTGGTATATTGAATTGATTGTCCTTGATGGAAACTCTCTGACAAAGGATGCAGACTATATAAAGAACTCATAAAACCATCAGTAGTTCTATACAAGCAGAATATACGACTGAATGTGAATTGAACAAAGCTCTCTATTTAATGGGAAATTCGATGTAAATAAGGGTCTAAATTCTCTGTGAATTATATGTATACTCTTGATAGAATTCAGTAGGAAGGATAGTTGAGTCCCTGTGGACAATTATGAATCATTGTGAAAGCATGGTCTGTAAACATCGTAAGCTCTGTGGAAGGAGTAGATTTGTGAACCTGTATAAGGTAATTTTGAGGAGTATTGATTGGACAAATCGTTATCGATTACACGAATTATTGTTCATTGATACTAGTATCTCTCTCTGAGTAATGCATTGCCGAACATTTGATTGCTAAGGTCATGATATAGTGAGAAATGGGAATGTATAACCTGATGAAGCAGTGCATTATAGTATGCAGAGGAGTATTACTATGAAACTCCCTACCGCATGATTGGACCAAACTCTATTGAAATAAACCTGAGTTGTGAACCTAAGTTAAGGGACCAAAAGGAATAGTGTAACCTGACTTAACCATGGGTTGGTCACTCTTCAAAAACCATGAGCGGGTTTACGAAGCCATATTTCCCATATCACACTGCCTTTCGGAGATAAGTTGTTTCTTCGAGTTGGGGAGCAATTCCATAGAACAGGCGACACGCGTCCCTGTACGAATCCACAAAATTGCTTGTCACTACGCGCCATCGTGTGTTATTGTTCGACCTAGGATGCCCAGCGATATTGTTGAACACCGTCGATCTAGAGGGAAGCCATCGGACGGTGGTCATATGAGTCATATGCACGAAGGTTAACCAAAGTACGGTGGCCATCGCGCATTATTGTTCGCGCGTCTTCGTTGAGCGATATCCGTCCAATAAAATGAGGCGGCGCGGAGCGATAACAACCGTCGATTAGAGACGACCGTTAACGTTGGGTCCCATACCCGCGGACACAACTAGTGCACTAGATATCCAGATGAATGGCAGAGATTGAGTGTGGGGGCACAACTAGTGCACCGGATATCGAGACAAGTGCCTCTGCAGTTGACCGAGTTGACTGCGGGGACAACAAGTGCAGGGGCACCAGCCAAAAATTTTCATCCATACCTTGAGAGCCCCCACAGTGACGCAAGACGCTGAGTTGGTCATAGCTATTGTCCACGTCGAATGGAGACGACCGATTGGGGCCCATACACATGTATTGAGGTTTGCGGGTTTAACCAAGGTTGTTTAAATTAAATATATATTATGATGAAAAGCGATTGGGCCATCATTTTGTATATTATTCCAAAGTTGGTGGAACGAATAAACCTGGGGGTCGACATATGAAGGTCATTACTAAAGGAATTTGATTATGAGAAGTTGTTTGGGGTTTGGGTAGACCCCGCTGGATTATCTAATTGATCCCGTCCAAGAATACCATCAACGGTTTGGTGGTTTTGACTCATGGATTTAATAAAGGAAAAAACTATATAAGGAGAGGAGGATTATAGTACAAGGCATGCATGTGGAAGGGTTGTTAATAAATAAATCTCTTTAAGAGATATCTGGATATATGATGCACCTATGGATATGATCTAGAAATGATGAATCTCTATGATGATTGGCAAAAAGAAATGATGAAGACCTGATGGAAATCTTGAGGAAGAAATTGAAGAAATCTAGTGGATCTGAGGGTTGAAACCTTCTGTATGAAAGTGGAAGTATCCTTCCAGTAGAAGCTATTGTTAAAATCAGGGGGTTGGAGCTTCCTTCTATTAGTGGCTAGAGAAAGAGAGAAGGTTGTAGCCTTTCTGCAGGTGGGTGCCTGCGTGCTAGTATGAGTCTGCGCTAGTACAAAATTGTAAGAAGTTTTCTTTATAATAAATATTGAGGACAAAGAAGACAGTAGTGGTGGTTTTTTCCCGAATTGGGTTTCCACCTTAAATACTGGTGTTCATGTGTGTTTCTTATGTGTGATGGTTTATTATGTTATTACTGCACATGCTTACTGCTTACTAAACATATGATGAATGAGTGTTGCAATGATCTAAGTAAAGAATTAAACATATAATAAGATCTTTGGACATATGAAATTTTTCTTAAAGATATCCACATTTATATGTGAGTTGGGTTTAGTAAAGTAACGTATGGGTTTAAGAGAAACAAAAACTGAAAATTTTTCAGTCAGCTCTAAATACTGATTCACCCCCTCTCTCAGTATTTTTCCCAACAATTGGTATCAGAGCAAGTCCTTCTGAAAAAGCTTAGCCGCTATAAGGAAGATCAATCAAGATGAGAAATCAAGATGGAACATCATCTATCAGGCCTCCGCTCTTCAACGGAAACAATTTAATCTTTTGGAAAACAAGGATGAGATCCTATATTCAGTCTCTAGGAGCAGATGTATGGGATATTTTTGAAGGAGGATATCAATATCCAGTCGCAGTACCAACAGATCCAACGGAAAGAAAGAATTATGAAACAAATGCAAAAGCAGTCAATGCTCTATTGGGAAGTCTAACTGAATCAAAATTTGTCAAAGTCATGCAGCTGAATACAACAAAGGCCATATGGGACAAAATCATTCTAAGTTATGAAGGTGATGCAATGGTAAAAAGTGCTAAACTCCAAACTCTCGGAATTCAATATGAGAATCTAAAAATGCATAATGGGGAGAGCATTGCCAATTTATTTTTACGTCTTGATGATATTGTAAATTGTATGATAAATCTGGGAGAAACAATAACCGAATCTACTTTGGTTGAGAAAGTTTTAAGATCACTAACCACAAAATTTGAGTCAAAAGTTGCTACTCTTGAAGAAAAACAGGATCTTCAAAATCTTATTTTGGTGCAACTTCATGGCATACTAACTGCATATGAAATGAGAAAAGGAGGACCATATGAAGTCAAAGAAGTCGTCTTTAGAGCTTATACAAAAGGGAAATAAGTACAAGAAACAGAAGGATTAGGGTATATCTCAGAAGAAGATGAGGTAAATTTTGTAAAGAAACTCCAACTTGGTACAGGACGGTTTAAAGGTAAGCTTCCTTTCAAATGTTTTGCTTGTGGCAGAGTTTGTCATTATCCTGCTAAGTGTCCTCACAAAGAAACACATGAAAAAGGAAAGGAAGTAGCAAGAAGAAATAAAAACCAGTTTAGCACTAGAAAAAGTTACTATACTTATGAAGACAGTAATGGGTTATCTGACAGTGAGGAAGAATGTCAACAAGATCTTAGACTTCTCATGGCATTTCAAAAGGAATATAGAGAAGAAAAAGATACTTTTATGCATGATTTAGAGGAAAATTATTTTCTTGATGATTTCAATCAACTCAAAATATGCTTAGAAGAAAGTAAAAGATGCTTATAAGAAAGTAAAATATCCATAGAAACTCTAAAAAATCAGCTTGAAGAAAAGGAGAAACACAATGAAAAATTAGAATGTGAAATAGTAAGCCTAAGAAAAGAAATTGAGAAAGTGAAGACTTTGAATCTTAGATTTGCTAAAGGATTTGAAACCTTAGATGAGATTATCAAGGTACAACGTTCACCTTTTATAAAGACAGGTCTTGGATATATCAAGGTATCTTCTCAGACTTCAGCACCAAACTATCTAAAAGCAGCTACAACCAGTATACAACATTCTACCACTCAGCAAGGGAATAAAGAATCTTCACAGGTAAAGCATGACCAACTCAATTCAAATAACACTAACAAAAATACCTTTCAAAGAAACACTAACCAGGTAAATTCAAGTAGAAGATTTCATGATCGCAAAAAATTCTTCTTCAATGGACAATGTTTCTCATGTCACAATTTTGGTCATAAATATGTTCAGTGTGTTTCATACAAAACCATTATGACAAGAGAAGAAAGAAAGAAAAGGAGGGATATTTGAACAAAGAAGAATACCTATAACAAATTTTCTGCTTTTCAAAATGAAATTGAATGTGCTTATTGCAATAACTTTGGCCATGAAGAATCTGAATACGGGAGAAAAATCCAGCCAAAAGAGCAATTTCCTTCAAGCTCCAAAGTGTGGAAAAAGAAGGAATTACAGGTTGAAAATTGTGGCATAGCTTTATTTGCAGAAGGTGAAGAAAATCAATGGTACATTGATAGTGGATGCTCTAAACACATGACATGTGACAAAAACAAACTCCTTGCATATAGTGCTCTAGAAAAAGAGAAGAATGTTACATTTGGAAATGATACTCCTGCTGTTATTAACAGAAAATGGTCTTTTTTTCTAAAAGAAAAGGTGAAAGCTAATAATGTCATGTATGTAGATGGATTAAAGAATAACCTGTTAAGTGTAAGTCAAATGTGTGATCAAGGAACTAAAGTTGTCTTTAGTTCAAAATAATGTGTGGTACGTGATCTTGATACAGGTAAAACAATTATAAAAGGAAACAGAACTCCAAGCAATCTGTATGTATTGAAGAACTACAAAGAACAATGTTACTTGAGTAAATCTTTAGAAAAATGGCTATGGCATAGAAGGTTGGGGCATCTGAGCTTCTCTCAAATCAAAAAATCAAGCAAACTTAAAGCCGTTTGTGATCTTCCCAATATTACTCTACCTGAAAGTATCATATGCAAATCTTGCCAATTTGGTAAGCAGACCAGAGTGCAATTTAATGCCAAGGAAGGATCATCAAGTAATCCTCTTGAACTCATTCATACTGACATATGTGCACCTGTGAAGAAAAAGTCACCATGTGGTGAACAATACTATATCTTATTTATTGATGATTTATCTAGAATGTGTTGGATTGGGTTGCTTAAACACAAAGATGAAGCATTTGAGAAATTTCAGATCTTCAAAGCACTAGTTGAAAATGAATTAGATCTAAAAATCAAGTGTCTTAGATCTGATCAAGGAGGAGAATATACATCATATGAATTCCTTGAATTTTGTGAACAACATGGTATAAAAAGATAGGTTTCGGTAGCAGGTACTCCACAACAAAATTGAGTAGCAAAAAGAATGAATAGAACAATTCAACAAATAGCTAGAGCTATGCTTGATGATTCCGGAACACCTAACACATTTTGGGGAGAAGTAGCACATATAGCGGTAAATATTCCTAACAAGGCACATGTTCATGTAAATAGTGATAAAACTCCATGTGAACTATGGTATGATAATCCTCCCACTGTGAAGCATTTTAGAGTTTTTGGAAGAAAATTCTTTATCAAAAATAATGATGAAAAACTTGGCAAGTTTGAACCCAGAGCAGATGAAGGAATACTTCTTGGTTACTCCTCTAGAGGTAGAGCATCTAAATGTTACAATAAAAGACTTCAGAATATTGTTGAATGTATTGATGTTGTTATTGATGAGTCTCCTGCAGCACCAAAAGAAGAAAAACAAACAATAGAAGACAATGATGACATATATCCTTCTACATCAAATGGGAATGATGTAGACAGTCAACCCAATGAATAACCTGAAGATGATTTATCTGAAAAGGCTCCATCCAGATATGTTCAAAAGAATCATCTAGAATCTCAAATTTTGGGAGAACAGGGATCAGTAGTACAAACAAGAAGGACTCTGGTAGGATCTTCTAGCTATCTGGCATTTCTATCCACTATTGAACCACACAATTTCAATCAAGCTAGAAAAGATGAATGTTGGATTGAAGCCATGAATGAAGAGCTTGATCAAATTGAAAGGAATCACACTTGGGAACTAGTACCAAGACCTCATAACAAAAATTTCATTGGAACTAAATGGATATTCAAAAACAAGTTAAATGAGAATGGAGATGCTATAAGAAATAAAGCTAGACTTGTTTGCAAGGGTATGCTCAACAAGAAGGTATAGACTTTGAAGAAACTTTTGCTCATGTAGCTAGACTTGAAGCCATAAGAATGTTTCTTGCTTTTTGAAGCTTCCAACAAATAAAATTTTATCAAATGGATGTTAAATCTGCTTTTCTCAATGGAGATCTAGAAGAAGAATTTTATATAGAACAACTAGAAGGATTCATTTTGGGAAATGATGAAAATCTTGTTTGTAGACTTAAAAAGTCTCTATATGGTCTCAACCAAGCTCCAAGGGCATGGTATTATCGTCTTGACAAATATCTTCATCAACAAGGATTTTCAAAGGGGTCTACTGATAGCAACTTATACACAAAAACTGAAAAAGATAAACTATTTATTGTGGTTCTATATGTTGATGATATCATTTTTGGAAGTAATGAAGAGTCTATGAGTTAGAAATTTGCTTCTGATATGCAACAAAAATTTGAAATTTATTTACTTGAGGAACTAACATTATTTCTTGGCTTGCAAGTGCAACAAGCAACAGATGGCATATTCTTATCACAAAAAAAATATCCTAAGCAAATTCTGAAGAAGTATGGCATGGAAGAGTGCAAACCTGTAAGTACACCAATGGTAACCGGATGTAATCTCAGTTCTCATGATGATTCTCCCACAGTGAATCAACCAGAATACAGATCTATGATAGGAAGTCTACTTTATCTCACTGGGACTAGACCAGACATTATGCATGCAGCTGGAATTGTTGGACGATTCCAAGATAATCCAAAAGAGTCTCACCTTCAGGCCATCAAAAGAATATTCAAATATCTACAAGGAACTCAAGACTTTGGAATATGGTATCCAAAGAATGCTGATCTCACTCTTCATGCTTACAGTGATACAAATTGGGTTGGAAATGTTGATGATCAGAAAAGCACTAGTGGTCGTGCATTCTACATGGGGCCCTGGTTAGTATCTTGGTTCAGCAAGAAGCAAAGCTCTATTGCCTTATCTACATCAGAAGCAGAATATGTGGCTGCCGCATCATGTTGCACTCAACTTCTCTGGATGATGCAAACCTTACAAGACTTTCAAATCAAATGTTCACCTCCTATATCCATTATGTGTGATAACACAAGTGCCATTAGTATCTCAAAGAATCCTGTTATGCATTCCAAGACCAAGCACATTCCCATCAAGTATCACTTCTTACGTGAACAAGTGCTTGAAAAAAAGGTGAAGTTGGAATATGTGCCCTCCAAAGAACAAGTTGCTGATATATTTACAAACGTTTGCCCAGGGAAGCATTCGAATATCTTAGACAGAAGCTGGGAGTAGTGTTTGCCATGTAGAAGATCAGATCTACTTAAATACAGAAGATTAAATTGGATACGCGGATTTTCTGAAGGACAGAAAACTGCGTATGGGTAGTTGCTGACAAATTTTTTGGGTCAGCATTCTTCACCACAGCTGCGGTGCTATTGGGTATCTCTAGATGCACAGGTTAAGGGTGAGCATTGGTCTAGTGGAAAGGATGCATTGTTGGCATTCTAATTATGTTTGAAGATGCAACATGATCTCAGAGGGAGCATGGTATTCTCGATACAAAGGATCTTGATCTATCCTTTGCCCTTGATGTCAAAGGGGGAGAATATTGCTGAATGTATTTCTGGTCATGGTTGCCATCAAGTCCAAAGGGGGAGATTGTTGGTATTTCTGGTATCCTAGTATATTGAATTGATTGTCCTTGATGGCAACTCTCTGAAAAAGGATGCAGACTATATAAAGAACTGAGAAAACCATCAGCAGTTCTATACAAGCAGCATATACGACTGAATGTGAATTGAACAAAGCTCTGTATTTAATGAGAAATTTAATGTAAACAAGGGTCTAAATTCTCTGTGAATTATATGTATACTATTGAGAGAATTCAGTAGGAAGGATAGTTGAGTCCCTGTGGACAATTATGAATCATTGTGAAAGCATGGTCTGTAAACATCATAAGCTCTGTGGAAGGAGTAGATTCATGAACCTGTATAAGGTAATTTTTAGGAGTATTGATTGGACAAATCGTTATCGATTACATGAATTATTTTTCATTGATACTAGTATCTCTCTCCGAGTAATGCATTGTCAAACATTTGATTGCTAAGGTCATGATAAAGTGAGAAATGGGATTGTATAACCTGATGAAGTAGTGCGTTATAGTATGCAGAGGAGTATTACTATGAAACTCCCTACCGCATGATTGGACTGAACTCTATTGAAAGAAACCCGAGTTGTGAACCTGAGTTAAGGGAACAAAAAGAATAGCGTAACCCGACTTAACCATGGGTTGGTCACTGTTCCAAAACCACGAGCAGGTTTACGAAGCCGTATTTCCCATAGCGCACCACCTTTAGGAGATAAGTGGTTTCTTCGAGTTGGGGAGCGATTCCATAGAACGGGTGACATGCGTCCCTGTACGACTCCACAAAACCGCTTGTCACTGCGCGCCATCGCACGTTATTGTTCGACCCAGGATGCCCAGCGATAATTTTGAGCACCGTCGATCTGGAGGGAAGCCATCGGATGGTGGTTGTACAAGGAATATGCGCAAAGGTAACCAAAGTGTGGCGGGCATCGCGTGTCTTCGCCAAGCGATATCTGTCTGATCAAATGAGGCGGCACGACGCGATAACAACCGTCGATTGGAGACGACCATTAACATTGGGGCCCATACCCGCGGACACAACTAGCACATTGGATATCGAGATGAATGGTATATATTGAGTGTGTGGGCACAACTAGCACACTGGATATCGAGACAAGTGCCTCCGCAGTTGACCGAGTTGACTACGGGGACAACAAGTGCAGGGGCACCAGCCAAAAATTTTCATTCGTACCTTGAGAGCCCCCGTAGTGATGCAAGACGCTGAGTTGGTCACAGTTGTCGTCCATGTCGAATGGAGACGATCGATTGGGGCCCATACGCATGTATTGAGGTTTGTGGGTTTAACCAATGTTGTTTAAATTAAATATAAATTATGATGAAAAGAAAATGGGCCATCATTTTGTATGTTATTCCAAAGATGGTGGAACGAATAAACCTGGGGGTCGACATATGAAGGTCATTACTAAAGGAAGTTGATTATGAGAAGTTTTTTCGGGTTTGGGTAGACCCTGCTGGATTATCTAATCGATCCTGTCCAGGAATACCATTAGCAGTTTGGTGGTTTTGACTCATGGTTTTAATAAAGGAAAAAACTATATAAGGAGAGGAGGAGTATAGTACAAGGCGTGCATTTGGAAGGGTTGTTAATAAATAAATCTCTTTAAGAGATATCTCGATATATGATGCACCTATGGATATGATCTAGAAATGATGAATCTCCATGATGATCGGCAAAAAGAAATGATGAAGACCTGATGGAAATATTGATGAAGAAATTGAAGAAATCTGGTGGATATGAGGGTTGAAGCCTTCTGTATGAAAGTGGAAGTACCTGCCAGTAGAAGCTGGTGTTAAAATCAGGGGGTTGGAGCTTCCTTCTAGTAGTGGCTAGAGAACGAGAGAAGGTTGTAGCCGTTCTGTAGGTGGGTGCCTGCGTGCTGGTATGAGTCTGTGCTAGTACAAAATTGTAAGAAGTTTTCTTTATAATAAATATTGAAGACAGAGATGACAGCAGCGGTGGTTTTCTCCCGAATTGGGTTTCCACCTTAAATACTGGTGTTCATGTGTGTTGCTTATGTGTGATGGTTTATTCTGTTATTACTTCACATGCTTACTTCTTACTAAACATTTGATGAATGAATGTTGCAATGATCTAAGTAAAGAATTAAACATATAATAAGATCTCTGGACATATGAAATTTTTCTTAAAGATATCCACATTTATATGCGAGTTGGGTTCAGTAAAGTAACGTATGGGTTTAAGAGAAACAAAAAGTGAAAATTTTTCAGTCAACTCTAAATACTGATTCAACCCCCCTCTCAGTATTTTTCCCAACAACAGATGAAGAGCAAAGTGAAGAAGAAGAAACTGAAGTAGAAGAATAAGTTGAAATAAATGGAGTGTGGGATCTTATCCTACCAAATGAGGAATAACAAGAAGATTTACCTTTTAGTACAAGGAGAAAGAATAGCATTGAAGAAACGAAGCAAAATCTAAAATAGAATAATTCAACTCCTGCTAAAGATAAAATAGCAAGTAAAAAGTCTACATCTAAGACCACACAAACAAAATTTGCTACTTCATATATTCTACCTACATCAAAGACAATGGTAGTCTATGATACCATTGAGTATAATGTAGTTGAAGATATGAAAAGAACAGGGCCAAAATTTCAATTCATGAACTTACTAAGCTAAAATAGAAGTAGAAAATTATATTTAGAAATTTGAATGTAGTCCCTGCTTTAGCCTTACCTTCCCTAGTATTAGTCCAAGCTAGTATGAAATGGGTAAACATACTTCCCCTTCAACTAAAATAAATGCTACAGATTTGATTATGGTAGGTGATCGATCCATCTCTCATACTCCCTGATTTATTTTAACCTATGAGATCTATAATAAAAATGTCCACAATTGTTCAATAGACTCAGGGGCTTCCTCTAATATAATGCAAAAATCAATATGTACTAAGTTGAACATAACTGCTCAGAGTTCTCATGTTCATATAGTACAACTTTATATAACCAAAATAGAGGTTGTAGGAGAAATAAATTTCGTCTCTATCAAATTGTCATCAAACCGTAAGGTTGCCTAGATAATTGATATACTCGTGGCTGATATTCTTGAGTTTTATTGTTTAGTGTTAAGCACAGACTAGTTTGAAAATCTTCATGGATATTTTGCAACAAACTGGTCACGTATGTGGCTACCATACAACGAAAAGCCAAATCAAATTCAGGTAGACCGAGAAAAATTCATGAAGCATGCAATCACTGACCTTGAAGGTATAAACGAGCCAATAGAATTCAATAAAAATATTATTGGAAATTACTCAGTAGAATCATTTCTTGGAAATTTTAACGCTCAACCATCACCCTTTTTCGATAATGCAGTTATCTCTCAAATCGATAATTTTTCCTAGAGAGACATTGCTAAATGTAAAATTTTTGTAGATAAACTAGTAGTTAATTCTTTATTTTGGATTCTTTATTTTAATGGCTCTAAATTAGATGATGGTGTAGGAGCTGGCTATATTTTAATAAGCGCAGAAAGAGAAAAAAACATGTTAGCTTGCAGAATTGAATTAAATTGCACACACAATATAGCAAAATACGAAGAATTAATCCAAGGATTTTACAAATAAATTGATCTTGACATCAAATATATGAAGGTCCTAGGGTATTTGGAAATCATTTTCAAAAAGTAATAAATACCATTCATTGTCATTCTCGACATTTAAGGCATTACCAACCATTAGTCCGGGAGATGACTACTTAAATCTTAGCTTCCAATATTTCTTCTATACCCAGAATACAAGATGCTAGTGTGGAATTTTTAGCTAATGTAGCATCAAAAATAACTCCATCTCAAGAATTTAGTCCCGATAGATTTTCCATTGATTTTTTTTTGAAACCATATGTTCCTAACAATCTTACCAATTGGAGAGCTTTTAATAATTATTATGATATCATAGATTTCCTTACATATGAAGTATCTTATGATAATCAAAATCTAGATGAAAATGAACATGAAACTTAGATTAAGGAAGAACAAGATGAAAATAAAATTCCTAAGTCATTTTTCAAATTACAAGACATTTATGATCTAAAAGATAGGTTTACAAGAATTACTAATTCTAAAACTCAAATTTCAACCTTATGATTTGAGTTAATAAATCTCAAAACTGATGATAAACCATAAAATGTCAATTTAGGTCTCCATCTATTTTCTTATAAAAGATTATCACTTGTCAAGTTATTAAGAACTTACAATTTTTTTTTCTTGGGATTACACTGATCTTAAAACATATGACACTTTTGTTATTCACCACACTATTCCTATGATTTCAGAAGAAAAACCTATACAACAAAAGTTGAGGAAAATTCAACCGAATCTTGGAAATCAAATCAAAACAGAGCTGAATAAACTCCTCAATGCAAATATCATATTTCCAGTTAGACATTCTAAATGGATTTCAAATTTGGTTCTTGTTAGGAAGAAAAATGGTGACATTAGGATTTGTATGTATTTTAGGAATTTGAACAAAGCATGTTAGAAGGAAAATTTTCCATTACCAACAATGGAACAAGTACTGCAAACAATAGCTGGTTCTAAACTTATGTCTTTTCTAGATGGATTTTTAGGATATAACCAAATCCTGGTACATCGAAATGAAACATTAAGGACTACATTTAGAACTAAATGGGGAACTTATGCCTATCAAAAGATTCCATTTGGGTTAATAAATGTAGGTGTCACTTTACAAAGACCCATCGACACAACTTGTAGAGGACTCATTAACAAATCAGTGGTTATTTATCTAGACGACATTACAGTCTTTTCTAGACAAGCAACCAATCATGCAAATGACCTAAAGCAAGTCTTTGAGCGATGTAAAAAGAATGGAATTTCATTAAACCCAAAGAAGTCATATTTTTCTTTAGATGAAGGAAAATTTTTAGGATTCATTGTGTCTAAGAGAGGTATCTATATTCGTCATGAAAGAATCAAAGAGATTAAAATAATTCCTTTCCCTCATAACATCAAAAAATATGCAGTCATTTCTTGGAAAAATAAATTTTGTAAAAATATTTGTCCCTGACTTTTCGCAAATAGATTTACCTTTGCACACCATGATTAAGAAAAATTCAGTCTTTAAATGGGGACATAACGAAAGAGGAGCATTTGATTTAATCAATCAATCCATTATTAATGCCCCATTTTTTACTACCCCCAATTTTCTTAATTACTTTATACACCTTCTAATCAGATACATATTATGCTATTGTTCTTACACAACTTAATGACCAATAAATTGAAGCAACAATATCATTTTTTATTTCAAATTTGGAAGGCACAGAATTAAACTATTCATCTATTGAGAAACAAGAATTTGTTGTCTTTAAAGCTATAAAGAATTTTAGGCCATTTCTCAAAAAACCTCACACCAAAATAATGCTTCCATTCTATGCAGTGAGACAACTATTGATTCAAAGAGAATTAGGAGAGAAAATAGCTAAATGGGTTACTTCTTTACAAGAATATAATGTAGAAATTAGACCTTGTAAATTTTTAATAGGTTAAGTTTTTTGTAGAATGCTAACAGGACCATCCCATTTATCATCAGAAGAAGATTCATGTAATAATGTGCAAATCTCATAGGTAAGCCTCAACGATGTGCAATTTCAATATGTTGATCTCAAGTTTTATTTGAAAAATGGATATGTCCCAACTCAACAAAGTTATAAAACAAAACATGCTTTGAGATTAAATTCCAAGTAATATGAAATATTCAATGACGTATTGTTTAGAAGAAATTTTGATTCTTTGTTATTAAGATGCTTAGAGAAAAATGATGTAGAGAAATTTTTGTGGGAGCTCTATGATGGAACAAATGGAGGACATTTTGGAGGAAATACAATAGCACATAAAATCCTACATGTTGGTTACTATTGACCAACACTTTTCAAAGGTGTTCATGAATATGCAAGAAAGTGCAAAGTTTGTCAAAGTGCATTTGGAAGGCAAAGGAAACCATCTTTCCCATTATAGCTAGTTAATATCGAGAAAGTATTTTAGAAGTGGAGATTAGATATAATCAGTGAGATCATTCATAACACTTCCAAATAGCATAAATATATTCTCACAGCTACAAGTTATTTTACTAAATGGGTGGATGAAATTCCACTAAAGGTAGCCAAATCTAAGAATATTATTGAGTTCATTGATCAATTTATTGTAACTATGATTGGTTTACCCACTACTTTAATGTTCAATCATGAATCTTATTTCTGAGGAGCTACTATGATAGAATTTTCAATCAAACGATGTTTTAAACTTAAATATTTTTCTAATTACTATCCACAAGGAAATTTTTTAGCAGAATCCACAAATAAAAACCATATTAGAACCATCAAACGAACTATTGACCAAAACGAACAAAATTGGCACAAGTCATTAACATTTGTTCTTTGGGCAGACCGAATAACTTAGAAGGCCCACTTTGGCACTTCTCCATTTAATCTTGTTTATAAAAAATAAGTTGTTCTTCCTACCAATATAGTTATTCCTTCTCTTGCCTTAGTTCAGTTTATTAATGAATCCCCTTCTTCTTCCTTGCAAGTAAGACAATTTTAAATTGTTAAGCTTGAAGAAGAAAGAGAAAAAGCAAAGGTTACTCATGCACATCATCAACAGATAGTTAGAGATTCCTTTGACAAAAATTCTGTTACTCCAAAAAAACTTTCAAATTGGTGATTTGGTATTGAAATGGTACAAATCACATGAGGAAAAAGGTAAACAGGAAAAAAATTGAAAGATTGTGGCTAGGTCCATTTCAAATCATTGAAGAAACAGGCCCATCAACATTTTTATTGCAAGATCTATTAGGAAAAAAATATTATTTTCCTGTCGATGGGAATATTTTAAAGAGATACTTTTCATAGGAGGTAACTCCTTCTATTCCTTGTATATTACTATCTTTTCTTTTCCTTAGGAAAATAACAGTTTCATAGTATTTATTTTTGGCTTTTCAAGTAGAACATATTAGAAAATCTTTTTCATTTATCGCTTATAAAAATAATAAGTGTTAATGAAACAATCAAAATATTCGAATATCAAATAGATTATGTTTTACTGAAATATGAAATTTCACTGAATTTATTTATTCTTTGATGAAACCTCATCTTTATAAAGAATGATTACTCTGTTATCAGTCAAGAAAATAATATTTAACATAGTAAACACTCTTTTACAGATAAGCATTCTTAAAACTCTTACATTTTGCATCAAGAGTCCTCAAAAGGACCAATGGCTCACCCCATCTAGGAAAATTATCAATTTTTAGAAAGTAATTCAAAATATTATACGAAAAAACTAAGATAATAAGTCTCATCAAGATCTTGTTTACCATGTTCATAGGGAAATAGTTGAACTAACATTACCAATGCTACCTACCAAAACAGGGTAATGACTTGAGATTATATCAAAAGAAAAAGGGGTATCATCAAGAGCCAACTTGATCAACTTAATTACAACTAATTAATGGCATTGTCAATATTTGGTTACCAAGCCAAGCAAATGGATTTTATGTAAATAAAAATACAATAGAAAGTATCTACATAAAAGAAAAGAAGTTCCAAAAGAGATCAAGTATATAAAATTGAACTTATTTTAGAAAATTTTAAGAACCACTAGATGGGAGAATGAATCATTGATCGGTAAAAGGTAACCCTACCAAATTCTTAAATTTCCTATTAGATCAGAGGCTCTACCTGTGATAAAAGAGTATATATTTATAAAGCTAATCTGAAAGAGCCACCTGCTTCATCTCTTTGAACTTAGGAAAAGTTGATATAGATACTCATACTTTTATTTTTAAGGAGGAATTATTATGAATTGTAATTAAGAGAAATTTTATTGCTTAGTGAAATGTTATTTATTGAATTTCATTACTGCGACTATTTTTATTCCAAAGATGTTTTTAGAAATTTCAAAAAATTAATCAAAGATAGTTGTTTCTCCCAAGTGAATCACCAATTGTTGTACTATACAACACCCGCCATTTACTTTCACTAAATGGGGACCTTTTAAAATAAATAAAAATTTATAAGCTTGATTTTATTTTAACCTAAGTCTAAAACTTTAGGAAATAAATTTTCTTTCAGTTTTCTCTTTGACCTCTTTGTGCTGATTCCAAATTGCATAACTTACAAGTGAATGATTTAAAACATAATAAATTTGTCCTATATGCACTATAATAATTTTCAAGTCATATAGAATTCCCATTACAAATTCTTTAAACACCGCTTTAAAAAGAAATCACATCGCGCCTTTTAAATTAATCAACTTATGACAATTCGGTAAAGGTTGCGATCAGTCGGAAATGACGAATTAATAAAAGCAACAATCATAAAACTTCAAATTTTCGATAAAGTGCATCAACACGATTCCTTAGCACAGTTTTCATTTTGCATCAAATATTCAAATGTAATTTTTATTACTGTATTAAAAATTTTGATCTCTTATTTGCACAGATTGCATTTCACGAAATTAATCAGTGACTAGAAACATAACTAATAGTATGGTTTAGAGTTGTGATATGTGAGATTGGTACTTATTATTCAAGTGTGCAAAATGATTCATATCTAATCAATCGGATATAACGTCTAACATCCTAAATTGATAGAATAAACATATTACGTAAAGGTCTGTAAGATATTTGATAAGAACAATTATGGGTGATTAACGACATTTAATGGGAGTAAGGTTCGAAATATTGATATCTACTTCGAGTTTGTTTTGAATGATTGAGCACTAGATTTTTTATTATATTATTTTAACACTACAATTCTCTGCATTCATCTGAGATAAAAATTTTCTCTGTTCATTTGAATTCAGGAAACTTCCTAACGGAGTAAGGATAACTAGAATGACCAAGCATGTCAAAGAAATTTCCCAAACATTAGTTGTTGAAGACTTAGGCATGTCTCCATTATTCTCAGGTACGACGTGCAACAAGGATTGGGACAATTCCTTGTGGGAAGAAATATACCAACTCTTCGTGGATGAACAACCGAGGTTAATAACAGAAATAGCTACAGCAGATGTGTAAGTTTCCTCAGACCCATCTTATTAAGATGTTGCATGCTCATTTCTTCAAAAAGTAGCAATGAGGCTGAATATTATCCCCTAAAAAGATATGGTTAGGGGGGTAATTGACCGCCTCAACATAAAATATAGGACATTTAAGAATTTAGATATGGAGAACATTGGCTCATTCACAACAGAATATTTGAGGACAATGTACCACTTACCCATCCCGCAATAGAACTATGACAAAGGTTTTGTCCTAAGCTTCACAAAGAGACATACAGACATGATGAAATTTATAAAGGGATGGAAGGATGACCAAGTCAAGCTAAAACGAGACAAACTCGGTATGTACCCGATAGCACAATTACCCTCCCCTTATTTCTATGTTGTTGGAATGTTATGTAGATTGTTTACAAAACTAGATACTACTAGGATTTCCATAGATTGGGTCTTGTTAATTGACACAATCGTTAATTCTTCAATTTCGAATCAGGAAAACATCTTGTCTGATAATTTGGCTAGAAATAGCATGGATTATAGAAGTAAAAGAAGTGTTTCCTCTAGGGAAATAGGCCCCTTTTACATGAGTTCCTATGTCATGGATGCAATTTTCTTTTGTTCATGTTTTCCTACCATGGGATGGAAATGGATAATCCAAGACCCCACTACAATCCATATTTACCAGAGATCCCTTTGGGAGTTAGATTTTCATTTACATTTTTACAAAATTTGCAATGGAGTCATGTTTCCTATGTGTCACATTATTTTTAATGAGAAATCCCCTAGGATTTCCAAAGTGGCTACTACAAAATTTTTACCATTTCCAGATGGCTTACCGAAGAGAATTTCACCTGTTTCAGAGTTTTCGGGAGTTATGATTCTCCACACATCTTGCCCTATTATGTTCCTGACAAGCTATTTGCTAGATAAATTGCTTACAACTTGTAGTAAGTGTTATTTCTAACCAACTCAAAGATTCCAAGACTGCCATTTGGCCTATTTTCCCTTTGCAGTGTGGTACTCTTCCACTTTTTTTTTATTGGTCATACATTCAAGGAAGTTTCAAATATTACATTATTAAATTTGGCTGTAATGCCAAAGAGGCCGTATGACCCCAATAATGTGATTAAGAATTTCACCGTAGAGCTGAAATTGAAAGATTTTCTGAAAGAGATAGATATGATTTATGATTTCTTTCAAGGCATTGAGAAGTTACGAGATGTACTAAAAAATGCGTCTAGTCAACTTAGTGAAAATGACTTTGAGGCCCTCCAAACTTATAAAATCAGATATTTGAAATAATTTAGTTATATTTACTTTTTATTGAAGATGTCAACAGATTGGCTCCAAGCATTAACTTGGATAATGAAGCCAAAGACATTTCTGAATATGAATCCCAAGATAAATCTAATCATGGGTCAGGATAGTCAGGAAATAATTCTCATAATTCAGATCATTCTAATAATGAATCCGAAAAAAAAAATGAGAGCCCATAAAAGGTAATTGATAAAGTAATCAAATAGATTGAAATGCAAGAGGAAGGGGGAATTAATGGAGTTGGATCATCTTCCCAAGAAATTCAGAATAGCCAGAATACATCCGATCAGGCAGATAAGTCTCAACCAAAAGATCTGAAGAATGAATAAGAAATTTTTTCCAAAGCACTAACAATGCCACAATAAAACCCTAATAGATATCAATATACCAGTTTATAAACTCCATATTAATCTCATAAATTAGTGTAAACTGCAATTCCTCTACAATAGGTACCTGAAACTCATCATCGAGAGATCATTCCAGCCTACCCAGTAGAAAATATACTTTTACAAATTGAATAAATCCCCACACTAGATGTCTTCTATAGTCCTAATCATATTGTTGTAGTTAAGAAAATAAAAAGGATAATAATGGTTGATACAGTTTCAAATCATACAAATGAATCTGTTGACATTCTATGTAAGGATCATCTAGTTGATCCTACTGAACATTTAACCAAGCTATGAAAATTTGTAGGGGCATATGCTACTGCCACTATTAGCAAACCTACTAAAGTTTAGTTGTTACTGAAGAAAAGAGAAGACAAAGTAAAAGAGTTAGAGAGACTGTTATAGAAAGAAAATTTTAACTCCAACAAGCAGATGTAATTGAAATGTCTCAATTTCAAAAATATTTTGAAATAATAACTTTGTAGCATTAGGTGGAACTTACCGAAAAGGAAACACAACTTGAAGCAGCAATGAACAAATTAAAAAGCTAGCCTCATGTAGATAAATTCATAAAAGAATCATTGGAAATAAATACAAAGCTAAAGCAGCAACAAAAAGTATTTTGACAACAAGGTTCAATCACCAACTTATATTGTGACACAGATAAAGTCCTGATCCAGCAAGTGGCTAATAGGAGACTTGAGTGTGAAAAAATCTAAAATAATATCAATGATTTCATTCAGTGGCAAGCATTTGACTGAGGAAATAAAGCTAGACTACCTCAGATAGATAAATTTCACAAGGAAATTTTATTTAATGATTGGGAAGTACAACCAAATCAAGCAGAAAAGGTAGCGACAAAGGCATCAAGGTTAACAAATGAAATTATTTAATATGTTACTGAACAGTTGTTGAAAGCTAAGCTTATTAAAGAATCCACAACTGAAGTGCTCTCAAACCACAAGTCATTGGAATCACAGTGGAAAAAAAAGATAGAAATGTAGGAAGATATGATTAAAAAAAGTAAATAAGTTTGATCAAGAGAATTACTGGAATTTTTTGATCTAACCTTATCATCAGTGCATCACTTTTCAATCATTCACTAATTGAACAAAGATGTTGCATCCAACACTTTCGAATCTAATATTCAAGGGCAAGATCAGATCAGGAATTTCGTAGCGAGCTTAGATTAAACCTATGGTAGATATTTGTGAGCTTTGAGATCAAATGCATAAATAAGATCAGAACCCATAGTCATGTTGTTACTTCATTTTCCTAAATTGTATTTTAAGTTTGCTTCTTGCGAGGATGGTTGTTTTAAACCTTCTCTATTTTTATGTAATGCTCTATTTTAAACATATTTTAGTTTAGTATTTAAACCCTTCTCATGCATTTAGATAAAGGTGCAGAGATTTTTCATAAACATTTTCAAAGAATGCACTTCTATAAGTTTGTAAATGCTTTGATGGATTAATGGAACGAAATTTTCTATCTTTTTGAAATTTGAAGCTGTTTAACTAATGTTTCACTATTGTATTCTTTAAATTTCTTGAATGTGAAGAGGAGCAGAAAACAATTGTTTTTTTTATATGAGTAGGACTTCATATATATGGTACTTCTATTCATTATATTAATTTTTTATTTCTATCTTGACAATTGTCTTTTTATATGCATTATATATTTGAATTGTTATCATAAATGTATGTTAAATGCACTTTTGTACTGATATTTGTTTATGATATCTTATCTTATATATAATTACACATATGAATGTGATATACATTTCACAATTCCTTTAATTAAACTATTTTGTTAAAAGAATCATCTTTACATAATTTTCATCTCTTTCAACTGTTAAATAATCTTCATTACTAATAGTTGAAAGATATCTTTTAAGGTCGCATAAAGGAAGAAACACTCTATGTATATAGTAGAATAGATATTGTTACATAAATACATATGATAGATTAAAATAATTTCTCATTTTCATGTTATATAAACAAAACACACCCCAAAATCATCCTCATTGGGAAACTGGTCCCTTTATCCCTAGTCGGAGCCACCACACCAAACGGAACAGGACTTTCTCTAAGGTCCAGACTAGGTGGTTTTCCCCCATGTTTTTGCAATGGAATTCCCACTCCTTAACACAAACTTAACATAGTTGCTAAATGTTTGAAATGTTCTTCCTCACTCTCATAATATATGAATATATCAGCACTAAACACAATAACAAATTTGTTCAGATAAGGACACAATAAATTGTTCATAAAGCACATAAAAGTAGCTGGAGAATTAGTCAAAATGAAAGGAACTACAACAAACACATAATTCCCATACCTAGTCTTGAAATCAGCCTTATCAATTGCCTCTTCTTTGATGTGTACCTAATGGTATATTGATCTCAATTCAATATTTGAGAACATTTTCATTCCCTTCAACTGATAAAACAAATCATCAATCATGGGCAAGAGATATATGTTCTTGATTGTCACTTGTTAAATTTCCTATAATTAATTCATAACCTAAGAGTACCATCCTTACTTTTCATAAACCATACTGGTGCACCCCACAACGACACACTTGGTGTAATGTATCACTTCTCAAGGATTTCCTTCAACTGCAATTTCGATTCCACTAACTTTACTGTGCTCATCCTGTATGGTACATTTGATTTTGATGTTTCCCTTGCTACCAACTTAATAGAAAATTCCACTTCCATGTGAGGGAGATATGCTAAAATCACTACGGAAAAGACATCCTGAAACTACTATAGAACTGAGTACCTATTCAATACCTCTACATCCTCAACATCCTTACCTTTATCACTAGAAATATGCACTACAAATAACAAACACCCTTTCCTACGACTGCGCTTTTTCTGTATAGTAGTGACCATTCTAATTGATGTTTCCTTCTTCTTACCCTGTAACATTCAGCGTTCCCTATTGTCATGCAAGAACTAAATGACCTTGTCATAATAATCCACCTTAGTCCCATGAAGATACAACCATTCTGTGCCCAAAAGCATTCTATATGATGAAAATGGAAGTACATTCAAATGTGTTGATGGGAGCATACCATTCAGTTCAAATGAAAAATCTCTTACCCAATGATGAACTCTTTTCTTTCTACCTGTAGCCAAATGCACTAACCAAGATTTTGCATGTACCACTTTATTCAAGCCACACATATCCACCACATCAGGATTAATATAACTATTTTTAGAACTAGGTTCAATAAAAATAGAAACAACTTGATCACTAAAATTACCATCCATATAACTAATATATGTCTTATGATCAACCTGAATCTTATCCAATACTTCACAATTCTAGGGAATACTCTGTCCAACATCCCCCACATTTTCTGCCTCCTGAGCATTGTAACTCTATAGTTTTCCATCCTAAATTTGTATGCAGTCTCTCGTGTGATGATATTTACCACATTTCCAACACTATAAAGGCTTCCATCCTGTAGTTTTATTATACTCCTTTGAAAGAAATCCTGATCCTTCGTCAGATGCATTGAAATTCTTTGGTAGTGTTCCATTATCTTTGTTACTTGTTTCCTGAAATCTTACTGACTTCTTATCCCATTTTCCTTTATATTTTTCATTACCTCTCCAATCCTTCTTACTTTCAGATTTTGTATTTTATTTCTCATAATAATGCTTTAGCTTCCTAATGGCTTCCTCTAATGATATAGGCTCATTGAAATCGATATTTTCTTTGAATGCTATCAATAACCCACTGATAAATATTTGAATATCTGCTTTATCCTCCTTTATATAAGGAAAATACCTTAATAAATTCAATAATATGATAGTTTAATACTCATTGGTCATAGATCCCATCCTCGGCTCATAGAATTATATTTACCTATCATCATAGTATCTCTTCAATAGATACTTCTTCCTGAATAGCCTCTCGAACTCACTCCAAGTACACTCCTCTTCATGAATACCTCTGGTGTTCTTTACATCTCCCCACCAAATGTCCGCTTTACCTTTAATACTCAACGTTGTTATTCAAGCCTTCATGTTCACTGAGTAATCATGCAATCTGAAGATCTTATTCATCCCAATTATCCATGCTTTTAGATCCCATGAATTCTTCATTTATCCATCAAATTTAGTTTTATTCTCTTTCTTTAAATCATCTAAAAAACATCCCTTGTCATTCCTCTTGTAAGGATAATAGCAATGATCACCATGATACCGATCCAAATAGAACTATATTAAATCCCATGGTGACTGCCTTGTCTATTAGGTGTATATAAGAATCTACCATATCTTATCATATCATCTCTATCCAACCTCTTCCTACCATGTGACTTACTACCATATGCTCTTTTAGTCGTATCCTATTGTCTATGATAGATCCTAAGTGGACCATGCCTTTGAAAGTCTAACAAGCTCTGAAGGATAACTATATTTACCTCTAATTTTTTCTCATGTACCCTGGCAAGTCTCTCTTGTGATTGAATAATTATATCATTATCTTCTTTGCAACTCCTTATTTCTCCCTTCAAAATTCTCATAGTGTCTGTTGTGTGAGGGGAGTAATCATCACCATGTTGTTCATATCATCTATAGAGAGAATATCATGAGCTGTAGTATACCATATTGCTAGTGATCTTTGATATTCTCTTCGTACAAGGCATATCATGTCATCTAAATCAAAAAATAAATAAACCAACGTACCTTAGTGTATTTCATGGGTGGATATATCATCTACAAGATCAACCAAATTAGCATAATACATGTATAATCATAATCATAACAGTATATAGAAATCATCTCAATCATCATACAGTCACCATGCATCATGCCACAGCTACAACACCAACTAGAAAAAAAGAATGCATAACAAGATATGTACGACACACATGCATACAAAATACATGCAAACATTGACATGCATTCATGATGAACACATTATGACCATAGCACCATCAAATTATGAATGACATCAAAACATCAACCGTGCCCACCACCATGCATACACAACAAGCACATATACCACAATCATAAGGACACATAAGCAACTGACATGTACATATGACAACACATTGATGCAAGGAGAAAAAAAACATACATCACCCAAGAACAGAACAATGCTCTAATACCACCCTGTAACTCCCTCCTCCCACATTTACCCAAGTTAACTTTTCCACAGGGGTAAACATATGATAGTTAGTTGCTATGATATGATTCAAATTCTTAGGTACAGTTAAGCAAGTAGGATCGATGAGACAAGACCAATCTAACCTCCCTTGGATGATGTGGGACCTTCAGGGGCCAACCAACCATTACAGGTTCCCAACCCCTAAGATAACTTGATGTTTTCTTGAACTAGAGCCCCATTAGCACTAATGAAAAGTCTTACATGTGACTGAAACCCTCCATTTGCATGCCAATAAAGGCATCCATGTGACTGCAACCTTTCTCAGGAATTTTGGTGCTAGCGACCCAGGATTATGAGAGAAATTTTTAGGACCAAGAAACATGCCACTTCCAATAGCTTCATGAAACTTATAGAAATGATAAATAACATCATGATAAATCCTCAATGAAAAACACACACAATGGCCTGATTTGAAAAGTCCTAGCCATGACAAACATTATTTCAAACAGATCCTGAACATTTAATCTACAGGTCATACAAACACACCTAAACATAAGGACTTCATACTTATCTGAGAGTCACCAAGAAAGACTGATGTACTTTCCTAATAGCTACATTAACATCTCTTAGGTCATACATTCAATATTAATTCATGTACTAAACAACACATAATGAGATACATGACTAAAATTTGTCATAAAACCACACTTATAACTAGCAGAATAGCAATGATAGAACAACCATTGAGATCACATACTAACAAGTGCATTTATCTATCAAATACAAGAGGAAAAGATCTCTTATTTAAATATGAAAAATGAAACCAAGTCTTGGACTTCCAAGTACCACTGAACCATAGATTCGACATATCCAAATCTCTCTTTCAGAAAATTCTCCCCTATTTCATATTCTAAGCATCATTGTGGGATCTCATGGAATAAACCAAAAAAAATGAAAATAGGGCTTCCAAAGGCCAAACCACCTCACGCCTCAAGCAGTGATTCCACCTCATAGTTAGACATCACTAACCATCACCAGATCTATTTCTACCCAAGCTATCTAGGGATCCAGAGCATTCATTCCAACCAAGGCTTCCAATGCTAGTAACTCAACCCACAACAACTGCTGGGCTTCCAGAGTATTTTTCTAACGATGGCTTCCTAGACTAGGAACTCAACCCACCAAGGGATTCTCGAGCATTTTTCCAACAAATTCTTCTAGGACTAGTAACAAAAGGGATTCCACAATATTTGTCCAACCAAGGCTTACAAGAACTACTAACTCAACCAATAGAAATAAGGAACATGAGCACCAACCAAAAACAAAATTAAACCCACAACACCATGGCTATCTAGAAAATTACAAGGCTAGTAAAAACCATTGTCAATCCAAGAAATCCTCCATTCCAATGATAGATGAAAATAAAAAAACAACATGCATGTTCCATGCATGCAAAACCTAGCAAGTAAATCATACATAAAACTTACTACCTTTAAGTAAAAAATGTTGTAACTACTAATATTGTTTCCCTCTTTCACTTTCCTTCTTTTCCTTTGTCATCTTGCTACAAATCACAAGTATGCCACACTCCTCTAAGAGTGCTCCATGTTGGGAAAAATACTGAGAGGGGGGGGTGAATCAGTATTTAGGGCATACTCAAATCTTTTCACTTTTTCATGATCTAAAACCCATACGCTACTTTCCTGTTACAGACTCGCGTATATACCCGGATACCCTTTATGAAACTAGCGTATACATAGAGATCTAATTATGTCATTACTTCTTCAATTATATCATTCCATCATTCATTCATTAGATGTTCTATAAATAGTAAGCATGTGTAGTAACAACAGAATAAACCATCACACAAAGCATCACACATGAACACCAGGATTTTCAGGTGGAAATCCAAGTCAGGAGAAAACCACCACTACAGTTGCTCAGCCTTCAATATTTTATTATAGAGAAAACATCTTACAACATATGTGCTGGTGCAGACTCCTATCAGCACGCAGGCACCTACCTGCGCTCGTTTACCAGCCTCTCCTGGAAGGGAGCTCCAACCCCTTGACTCATTTACCAGCCTCTCCTGGAAGGGAGCTATGACCCCCTTCTCTCGTTTACCAGCCTCACCTGGAAGGGAGCTACAACCCCCTGACTGAAGGCTACAACCCTCAGCACCTCTATGGACCACGTTTCATCTATTTTCACACTAGATCCAAAGCTTCCTCTAGGACACAACTTGCAGGCCACGTTTCATCATATTTTCAGACTGGACCCACTCCATATTTTTAAGCACAGTCAACCATGAAACAGATGCATATAACTCACTGACATATATCAGTAAACCAGCAGAGCAGATCAGACAATTCTTACCACAGACTTCAGCAAACCCTAGTTTGCATACGCGCTTTTCTTTCACTGATGTCGCGTATATACACGCTTTCGTTCACATAAACTAGCGTATACTTATGTACAAATTATAGAGACAATTTCATTGCACATACGCGCTTTCTCTTCAGCGAAGCCGCGTATATACGCGCTTCCTCTGTGGCGAACTAGCATATAGATCTTCAATCATTATTAGCAGCATACTTCTTCAGATCATATCTTCAGTTCAGATTTACCCTTTTACTTCAGACAAATGTTCACCTCATCTCAGATCTAAGCCTTCCATAAACAGATCTAGCAAATACAATATACATTTCAGATCTAGATACCCTTCTTCATCATTGGTGCATCATGCAATCAGATCTATCATTCAACTGTAACCCTTTCCATTCAAATATAATTCAGAGAGAAGTATTCATTCAAGCTCAGACATCTTGCTCCCACACTAATGATTTGCACAATGAATTTCTTCTCTTTATATAGGTTTACCCTTTTTCAATACCATAAGCCCCTTTTTCAATACCATGAGCCCAAAACTACATTACTTCCGATGGTATTCCTGGACGGGGTCATTTAGACGAATCATTACCCAATACAATGGGTCAATACCATGGTGGTTACCCCTGGTTTTGTACTTTATGAGCGCTTTTGCCCATACGCGACTTGGCACGTTGTTTCGCGCGTGCATACGCGACTTCTCCTAGACAGATCCGCGTATGCCTTGAGACATACTCTTTTCACCATAGATTTAGCACATCCTGAATTCCTTTCTTCATTGCCTTCTGTACACACTGTAGATACATCATATTTAGTTCATCAAGATATATTCTATCAAGCACAACTTCATTAAGTAAGATGCCATCATCTTCATCAAGAGGGTTGCCATTCAAGGACAACACTCAGCATCGTATTGCCAACAAACATCATATCGCATCAGATTTACATCATTTACCAAGTCCATCAAGTCAAGAATAAACTTCATCAGGTGGTTTTCCATCAAGGACAACACATGTCAACTGTCTCATGTCTTCATCTTCATTCAGTGGGTTGCCATCAAGGACAACACTGTGCATCACATTGCCAACAATCTCCCCCTTTGGACTTGATGGCAACCACGATGGTGTTTGGTTACCACAACAGATAGGTACATTAAGAATACAATGACACCATGTCACTCTCTCCATTCTTTGACACCATGCTTGCTCTCCATTTCAAACACCATGTCACTCTCCCCCTTTGACATCAAGGGCAAAGGGCGGATCAAAACCAACATACTCTCCCCCTTTTCTCCTCATGTTGAAGAAGCGTTCTGCAGATCTGATGTATACTGAAGTGACCAAGCTCCCCCTGAGTTCATGCTGAATCTTCAAACATATTTTCCAATGAAGTACATGACTCTATGAAATTCCTATCACCAATGACTCATACTTACATCAAAGAATCATCTAAGTGGATTTACATATAAGACTCAAGTACCCAACCAAGTGGGTTTACACAATTCAACTCAGCTACCCAACCAAGTGGGTTTACAAAATTGACAAGTCCTTACATGATTGAAATTTACAATTTTACATCATGGGTCTCAACATGACCTTTTCATCAAAATACAAATATGACTTTTCATAACCAAGACCAGAAAGTCCTCAAGAAAGAGAACATATTGCAGCACCATCATAATGCCAACAATGCATTATACTCAGCAACGCTAATGCTCCCCCTGAATCTATGCATACAAGCAACCTTTCCATATGACTAAGGCTCCCCCTTAGTTTGTGCATGCTGATCACTTTTACCAACAAATCATCAAGGCATCTTTATCAAAACATTAGAAACAAAATTATGAGAACTGGAACACCACTAGAGATACCAAACAGTATCAGAGATACCACACAGCACTGCAGCTGTGCTGAAGAGAGCTGACTCCAAACAGAAAATTGTCAGCAATCAGACATACGCTGTTTTCTGTGCATGAACTAGTGTATATACGCGATTGTGTTTCAGGAAATCCGCGTATCCAATTCCATCTTCTAAATTTATGCAGATTTGTTCTTTTGACTGGTAGAGAACACTCCCAGCTTCTGTCTTAGATACTCGAACGCTTCCCTGGGCAGAGGTTTGGTAAAGACATCAACAACTTGTTCTTTGGAGGGAACATACTCCAACTTCACCTTTTGATCAAGCACTTGTTCACGTAAGAAGTAATACTTGATGGGAATGTGCTTGGTCTTCGAATGCATAACAGGATTCTTTGAAATACGGATGGCACTTGTATTGTCACACTTAATGGGGACAGGAGGTGTACATTTGATTTGAAAATCTTGTAAGGTTTGCATCATCCAAAGGAGTTGAGTGCAACAAGATGCGACAGCCACATATTCTGCTTCTGCTGTAGATAAGGCAATAGAATTTTGCTTCTTGCTGAACCAAGATACTAACCGGGGTCCCATATAAAATGCACCACCACTAGTGCTTTTTCGATCATCAACACTTCCAGCCCAATCTGCATCAATGTAAGCATGAAGAGTAAGATCAACATTCTTTGGATACCATAGACCAAAGTCTTGAGTTCCTTGTATATATTTGAAAATTCTTTTAACAGCCTGAAGGTGAGACTCTTTTGGATTAGCTTGGAATCATCCAACAATCCCAACTGCATGCGTAATGTCTGGTCTAGTCCCAGTGAGATAAAGTAGACTTCCTATCATTGATATGTATTCTGGTTGATTCACTGTGGGAGAATCATCATGAGAGCTGAGATTGCATCTGGTTATCATTGGTGTACTTACAGGTTTGCATTCTTCCATACCATATTTCTTCAGAATTTGCTTAAGATATTTTGCTTGTGATAGGAATATACCATCTGCAGTTTGATGCACTTGTAAGCCAAGAAAGAATGTTAGTTCCCCAAGTAAGGACATTTCAAATTCTTGCTGCATGACAAAAGCAAATTTTTGACTCATAGATTCTTCGTTACTCCCAAAAAATGATATCATCAACATATACTACTACAATCAATAGTTTATCATTTTCAATTTTTGTGTATAAGTTGCTATCAGCAGACCCTTCTGAAAATCCTTGTTGATGAAGATATTTGTCAAGACGATAATACCATGCCCTTGGATCTTGTTTGAGACCATATAGAGACTTTTTAAGTCTACAAACAAATTTTCATCATTTCCCAAAATGAATCCTTTCGGTTGTTCTATATATACTTCTTCTTCTGGATCACCATTAAGAAAAGAAGATTTAACATCCATTTGATAAACTTTGATTTGATGATAACTTGAAAAAGCAAGAAACATTCTTATGGCTTCAAGTCTAGCTACAGGAGAAAAAGTTTCTTCAAATTCTATACCTTCTTGTTGAGTATACCCTTTGAAAACTAGTCTAGCTTTGTTTCTTACAACATCCCCATTCTCATTTAACTTGTTCTTGAAAATCCATTTAGTTCCAATAACATTTTTGTCATGTGGTCTTGGTACCAATTCCCAAGTGTCATTCTTTTCAATTTGATCAAGCTCTTCATCCATGGCTTGCTTCCAACATTCATCTTTGCTAGCTTCATTGACATTGTGTGGTTCAATTGTGGATAGAAGTGCCAGATGACTAGAAGATCCCACAAGAGTTCTCCTTGTTCGTACACCTGATTCCTTGTCTCCCAAAATTTGAGATTCAGGATGATTCTTTTGAACATATATGGATGGAGCTTTTTCAGATAGATCATTTTCAGGTTCTTCATTGGATTCACTGCCTATATCATTTCCATCTGATGTAGAAGGCCATATGTCGCTATCATCTTCTTTTGTTGTTTGTTTTTCTTCTTTAGGAGCTGCAGGAGACTCATCAATAACAACATCAATACATTCAACAACCTTTTGAAGCCTTTTATTGTAACATGTGTATGCTTTTCTTGAAGATGTGTAACCAAGAAATATCCCTTCATCCGATCTAGGTTCAAACTTGCCAAGCTTTTCATCATTATTTTTGATAAAGCATTTACTTCCAAAAACTTCAAAATGCTTCACAGTGGGAGAATTACCATACCAGAGTTCATATGGAGTTTTGTCACTATTTACTCGAACATGAGCCTTGTTGAGAATGTTAACAGCTGTAAATGCTGCTTCACTCCAGAACATGTTAGAAATGCCAGAATCAGCTAGCATAGCTCTAGCCATTTGAACAATTGTTCTATTCATTCTTTCTGCTACACCATTTTGTTGTGGAGTGCCTACTACAGAGAATTGTCTTTTTATGCCATGTTTTTCACAAAATTCAAAGAATTCATTTGATGAATATTCTCCTCCTCGATCAGATCTAAGACACTTGATTTTTATATCTAATTCATTTTCTACCAATGCTTTGAAGCTCTGAAATTTTTCAAATGCTTGATCTTTGTGTTTAATGAACCCGATCCAACACATTCTAGAGTAGTCATCAATAAATAAGATATAGTATTCTTCCCCACTTAATGAATTTTTCCTCATAGGTCCACAGATTTCAGTATGAATGATTTCAAGAGGCTTACTTGATGATCCTTCTTTGGCATTAAATCGTACTCTAGTCTGCTTACCAAATTGACAAGATTTGCATATGATACTTTCTGGAAGATTAACATTGGGAAGATCACAAACCGCTTGAAGTCTTCTTGCTTTGTTGATTTGAGAGAAGCTCAGATGCCCCAGCCTTCTATGCCACAGCCAATTTTCTGAAGACTTGCTCAAGTAACATTGATCTATGCCGTTCAGTACATACAAGTTGCTTGGATTTCTTTTTCTTTTTATAATGATTTTACCTGTATCAAGATCACGAACCACACATTCTTTTGAACTAAAGACCACTTATGTTCCTTGATCACACATTTGACTTACACTTAACAGGTTATGCCTTAATCCATCCACATACATGACATCCTTAGCCTTCACCTTTTCTTTTAGAAACACAGACCCTTTTCCTTTAATTACAGCAGGAGAATCATTTCCAAAAGTTACTTTCTTTTTCTTTTCTAGAGCATTATATGTAAGGAGTTTGCTTTTGTCACCTGTCATGTGTCTTGAGCATCCACTATCAATGTACCATTGATTTTCTTCACCTTCTGCAAATAATGCTATCCCACAGTTTTCAACCTGTAATTCCTTCTTTTTCCATACTTTGGAGCTTGAGGGAAAGTGCTGCTTTGGCTGGACTTTTCTCCTGCATTCAGATTCTTCATGACCAAAGTTGTTGCAATAAGCACATTCAACTTCATTTTGAAGAGGAGAAAAGTTGTTATAGGTATTCTTCTTTGGTTTAGTATCCAACCTTTTTTTTCTTGCTTCTCTTGTCATGATAGTTTTGTAAGCAATACATTGAGCAGCTTTATGACCAAAATTGTGACATGTAAAACATTGTCCATTGAAATAGCCATTTTTGTAATTATGAAATTTTCTATTTGGATTTACCTGCTGGTTGGACCTTCTTTGAAAGTTATTCCTGTCAGTGTTCCTTGAAGAGAGATGATGCTGCTTTACTTGAAAAGAATCCTTTCTTCCTTGTTGACAGGCAGAATATTGTAAACCAGTAGTTGATGCCTGTAGATAGTTCGGTGCTGAAGTCTGAGAGGATTCCCTAATATATCCAAGACCTGTTTTTATGAAAGGAGACCGTTGTGACTTGATAATTTCATCTAAGGTATCTGAACCTTTAGCAAATCTGAGATTCAGAGTCTGAACTTTCTCTAATTCTTTTCTTAGACTTACTACTTCACATTCTGCTTTCTCCCTGTGCTTCTTTTCTTCTTCAATCTGATTTTTCAGTGATTCTATGATGATCTTATTTTCTTCTAGGTATACTTTGAGTTGATTGTTTTCTTCAAGAAAATCATTGTCCTCCAGAGCATCCAAAAAAGTATCATTTTCTTCTCTAGATTCTTTTGCCATGAGCAGTTTAATATCAAGGTCAAAACCTTCTTCATCTTCACTAGACACTTCATCATCATCTTCATTTGCATAATAACTCTTCTTCTTTTCAAATTGTTTCCCTTTACCACATTTTTCTCTATAAGGACATTTAGCAACATAGTGACCAACTTTTCCACACTCAAAACATTTTAAGGGAAGCTTACCTTTGAATCTTCCAGTACCTAGTTGGAGTTTTCTCACGAAATTCGCTTCTTCTTCTTCGGATATATAGCTGGGTTCTTTGACAACTTCCTTTTCTTTTCCTTTTGCAGATACCTTAAAAAAAGCTTCTTTGATTTGGGAAGGACCTCCTTGTCTCATTTCAAAAGCATTCAGAATACCATGTAATTGAACAATAGTAAGAGTTTGCAAATCTTGCCTTTCTTCAATCGCTGAAACTTTAGAGTCAAATTTTGAAGTCAAGGATCTTAAGACTTTCTCCACCAGAGTAGTATCGGTTATGGTTTCGCCCAAATTTCTCATCCGATTAACAATATCATCTAGACGAAGAAAGAAACTGGCAACACTTTCATCACTATGCATCTTCAAATTTTCATATTCAATTCTAAGAGTTTGGAGTTTTGCACTTTTTACCTTTGTATCTCCTTCATAGCTCAGAATGATTTTGTCCCATATTTATTTTTCTGAATGTAGCTGCATCACTTTAGCAAATTCTGATTCAGACATGCTTCCTAATAAGACATTCACTACTTTGGCATTGATTTCATACTTCTTCCTTTCAGCCGCATCAGTCGGAATACTTGCCGGATATTGATAGCCTTCTTCCATGATTGCCCATACATCTGCACCAAGACTTTGCAGATATGATTTTGTTTGTACCTTCTAGAATATCAGATTGCTTCCATTGAATAGAGGTGGCTTTATAGACATTACTCCTTCTTGACTTCCCATTGCGACGGATCTCCTTCAAGCGATCAAGCTTCTGCAGAAGGACCTTCTCTGATACCAATTGTTGGGAAAAATACTGAGAGGGGGGGGTGAATCAGTATTTAGGGCATACTCAAATATTTTCACTTTTTCATGCTCTAAAACCCATACGCTACTTTCCTATTACAGACTCTCGTATATACGCGGATACCCTTTATGAAACTAGCGTATACACAGAGATCTAATTATGTCATTACTTCTTCACTTATATCATTCCATCATTCATTCATTAGATGTTATATAAACAGTAAGCATGTGTAGTAAAAACAGAATAAACCATCACACAAAGCATCACACATGAACACCAGGATTTTGAGGTGGAAACCCAAGTCGGGAGAAAACCACCGCTGCAGTTGCTCAGCCTTCAATATTTTATTATAGAGAAAACATCTTACAACATATGTGCTGGTGCAGACTCCTACCAGCACGCAGGCACCCACCTGCGCTCGTTTACCGGCCTCTCCTGGAAGGGAGCTCCAACCCCCTGACTCGTTTACCAGCCTCTCCTGGAAGGGAGCTACGACCCCCTGATCTCGTTTACCAGCCTCACCTGGAAGGGAGCTACAACCCCCTGACTGAAGGCTACAACCCTCAGCACCTCTAAGGACCACGTTTCATCAATTTTCACACTGGATCCAAAGCTTCCTCTAGGACACAACTTGCAGGCCACGTTTCATCATATTTTCAGACTGGACCCACTCCATACTTTTAAGCACAGTCAACCATCAAACAGATACATATAACTCACTGACAGATATCAGTAAACCAGCAGAATAGATCAGACAATTCTTACCACAGACTTCAGCAAACCCTAGTTTGCATACGCGCTTTCCTTTCACTGATGTCGCGTATATACGCGCTTCCGTTCACATAAACCAGCGTATACTTCTGTACAAATTATAGAGCCAATTTCATTGCGCATACGCGCTTTCTCTTCAGCGAAGCTGCGTATATACGCGCTTCCTCTGCGGCGAACTAGCGTATAGATCTTCAACTATTATAGAGCAGCATACTTCTTCAGATCAGATATTCAGTTCAGATTTACCCTTTTGCTTCAGACAGATGTTCGCCTCATCTCAAATCTAAGCCTTCCATGAATAGATCTGGCAGATACAAGTACAATACAGATCTAGATCCCCTTCTTCATCACTCCTTCATCGGTGCATCATACATTCAGATCTTCCATTCAACTGTAACCCTTTCCATTCAGATATACTCTAGAGAGAAGTATTCATTCAAGCTCAGACATCTTTCACCCACACTCATGATTTGCACAATGAATTTCTTCTCCTTATATAGGTTTACCCTTTTTCAATACCATGAGCCCCTTTTTCAATACCATGAGCCAAAACTACATTACCTCCGATGGTATTCCTGGACGGGGTCATTTAGATGAATCATTACCTAATACAATGGGTCAATACCATGGTGGTTACCCCTGGTTTTGCACTTTATGAGCGCTTTTGCCCATACGCGACTTGGCACGTTGTTTCCCGTGTGCATACGCGACTTCTCCTAGATAGATCCTCGTATGCCTTGAGACATACTCTTTTCACCATAGATTTAGCATGTGCTGAATTCCTTTCTTCATTGCCTTCTGTACACACTGTAGATACATCATATTTAGTTCATCAAGATATATTCTATCAAGCACAACTTCATTAAGTAAGCTGCCATCATCTTCATCAAGAGGGTTGCCATTCAAGGACAACACTCAGCATCGTATTTCCAACAAACATCATATCACATCAGATTTACATCATTTACCAAGTCCATCAAGTCAAGAATAAACTTCATCAGGTGGTTTGCCATCAAGGACAACACATGTCAACTGTCTCATGTCTTCATCTTCATTCAGTGGGTTGCCATCAAGGACAACACTCTGCATCATATTGCCAACACTCCAATAAAAATCTCGTCCAAGTGTATGAGAGAGAGAAGAGAGAGATCCAAAACTAAACTGTCAAAATATAACGCTAACAAAATCTAACTAGCCAAAAGCTAAAATGACAAAAGTTGTGTACTAATCCTCCGAAGCCTCTTTACCATTGAGGACTCTATTTTCTTCATTTCCCATTATTTTCCTTCATTTTCCTCCTCATATGCAACGTGTGACCTTTCACCTTCCTTTTCTCATATTTTCCATTATTTCATAAATAGAATGCCAATAAATTCCACTTTGTCTTTCCAAATCCTTTGTCATTGCCTATTTCAATTTCCATAGGAATTAACTAATCACAAGTGATCCTCATCACTATGTTTTTTCCCAACATATAGCTTGGAATATTTGTCCCCTAGCCATGGCCTTCTTTTACTTTTGTTAACTTTATTATATGAATTTTTAACCCTAAAATGTTAGAACTATGAAGGGAATTTTGTATCCTATCTAGTTGATGTGGAGAGCATTTTGAACACCACCAAAAAGATTTATAAAAAGGTTGAATAATGGATGTTTATATGAAAGGTGTTAAGCTGACAACCATTAATATTTGGTCCCAAGGTTCGCGATATTGAAGAAATGAATGAAGTTGATAAATTGAAAATGCATAAATTGTAAATGGATGAATTGCATGGGATTTTCATGGCATACGAAATGAGGACTGACAAAGAGAAGCCATAAAAACAAGAAGTAGCCTTCAAAAATTCATATTAGATGAAGAAAATATATCATGAATCAAGACATAGCTCTAATAGTGAATTATATGTAGAGGAAAAATATTTTGTAAGAAAAATAAAAAAGAGATTTGGAAAATAAGAAGGTGAGTTACCCTTTAAATTCTTTAAATATAGTAATCTAACTTTCCATATGGAAAGGATGAAATTTGTAATAATGAATACAATAATGAAATGAAAATAACAAAACAAAATTAAGACAAAACGAAACATAAACAAGTTTAAATCATGACAAGAAGAAGTCTTCTAATAAAAATAAATCATTTTGTCATAAGGGGTTAGTGACTTCTTTTTATAGACTAGTGAAAGCATCTTCCGTATTGATAGAGAAGAAACTCTATTAATGGTAGTTGAAAAATATATTGATGTCTTTAAAAATGGAGAAAAAAATAAAGACACAATACGTTTAGAATAAATGGAAAATGTTGAAATAAATGGGGAGTTGGATCTTGAATAAGAACTCATTTGTGGCTTAAGAAAAATAAATAAGCCTGAAAAGAAGAATTTAAAATGAAAGGATTGGTTGGAGAAAAATGAAAATGAGGATCATGATGTAAAAGAGAATTTGTAACATACCCTTTATTAAATATTGAATACTATTATCAACCTTAGGTTTCATCTAGAAAAGGTGAGGATGACAAAAAAAAAAAAAGTGGTGAGAATCCAACTAAAAGAAAAAAAGAAAATTGCAAGAAGAAGAAAGCGAATATTGTTTCCTTACGAAAGGAACTAGAGAAAAAATATTCCCAAATGAATAGAAATTTTTATTTTGAAAGGAGTGTTAAAATATTAGAAGATGCCATTAATTTTTAAAGGTTTGCATTCATTAATACAAGTATTGGCTATAATAAGAACCATATGTATCCTAAATAAAATTCAAATTATTAAGCTACAAAATAACCAAAGGATGTAATTCAAGAAAAATACAAAATTTATGATGATGTACTAAAACTATCCATCAATTATGAATGCAACAAAAAGAAAGAAAATGATGTTCCAAAAAAAATTGGCATTCCTCTAAAGGACAAAAATGATAGATTCAAAGGATGTTTCCCACAAAGTGAGCTCGCATGATCTGGTACTCCTATATCTATTCAGGTAATAATTTTTTTCATAAGGAAATACACTATAGAGGACATGTAAGATATAATAAGGTATGAAACATAAATAAAAGTACTTGTGGACTCTCAAATAAAAATTGAATTCTATTCCAATGTTCAATTTTATATGTGCAATGAATATGGGAACATATAATGTGTTTTTTAGAAGTAGCATTACATAATATCCTTGAAAAAAAGGGAATGTACACACCCTTTCAAAATGAAATAAACAACCCATTAAATTTTGAAAAAAGTAGCAAGAATAAAAATAGTAGAACAAGGAAAAGTATATTCCTATGCAAACTTCACTTCACTGTTGTGTAACCAGCTCCAAAAAGAGAAGAAAAGAGATATCAACGCCTTAGAAATGAGCCACTTCGAGGGGGAAACCTCCAATACATTACATAAATGAACAATTCTTGGATGATACAATTCACAAAACCTCCTTTCTATATATAGGAGTCCATGGGGCCATAATGTAATCCTATTGGGCCACAATGTAATCCTAGCCGACCTAACAATAATAATTTAAGGGCACAATAATAACAAAATGGGGGTTACAAGGGTACAATAATAACAATAAGGGGTTTACACTAACAATAATAAGGAGCTATACTAGTGATATAGGGACCTAACATGCCCCTCTCCTTCAAAAAAGTGTTGTCCTCAACACTTGAGTAGCTCCGGGTGCTTCTGTATAAAATTCTCATCCTCCCATGTAGAATCTTCAGTGGGTAAGTTCTTCCACATGATGAGATACTCTGAAATTGATCGATTCCGTAGTTGTCGAGTTCTTGTTTCCGTGACCGCTTTAGGTTCCAATATGATTTTTCCTTCCTCATCAAGTTCTGGCAATATTGTTTGAACTGGAATATTTTCACCTATAACCTTCTTTAAGCATGAAACATGGAAAACTGGATGTACTCGCGAAGAAGCAAGAAGCTCCAATTTGTATGCCATAGTGCCAATCTTTTGCAACACCTTGTAAGGACCATATTACTTTGGCGATAATTTATTATCCTTCTTAGCTTGCTTGAGGGACATTTGTTTGTATGGTTGTAGCCGTAAAAATACCCAATCTCCTACATCAAAACTTCTCTCGCTGCGATGTTGATCTGCCTGTTGTTTCATTCGATTTTGTGCCAAATTCGGGTTATCCTTTAAGAGTTGGAGAACTTCTTGTTGATGCTCGATGTGATCTTCCACTGCTTGAATCTTCGAATTTTCTCTTAAAGATGATGTGATGGATAGTGGATGATATCCATAAAGTGCCATAAATAGGGTCATTTTTGCTGCAGTATGGAAGGAAGTGTTATACCACCATTCAACAAGAGGTAACCACTTGACCCATTGTGTTTGTTTATCGGATACAAAACAACGAAGATATCCTTCCAAACATTTATTTACTATCTCAGTTTGACCATCAGATTGAGGATGATAAGATGAGCTATGAGCTAATTGAGTACCCAAACAATAAAATAACTCAGTCCAAAAATTTCCAGTAAAAATGGGATCTCTGTCGCTCACAATAACCCTTGGGCTTCCATGTAGCTTTTGAATTCTGTCCATAAATGTAGTAGCAGCTGTACTTGATTTAAATGGATGAGATAATGCACAAAAGTGTGCATACTTGGTAAGTCTATCAACTACCACCATGATGACACTCTTTCCTTCGGACTTAGGTAAACCTGTGATAAAATCCATTGAAATCTCCTCCCAACGTTGACTTGGAATGGATAAAGGTTGTAGAAGTCTGGGGTCTTAATTGTTTCCACTTTATTCTGCTGGCAAACCAAACATTCCGCCACAAACTTTCGAATATCAGATTTAAGGCCATCCCAAAAAAATTCTTTCTTCACCCTGTGGTAAGTTTTTAAAAATCCTGAGTGTCCTCCTAAAGGAGAAGTGTGCAATTCGAGAAGAATCTTTTGTTTTATTTGGGAATTCTTACAAAGATATAAGCGATCTTTGTACCATAAGGAATCATTTTTCCAACTAAATGTATCAGATGTACTAGGATCTTGCTGCAACTTTTGAATGAATATCCATACATCTTTGTCCTTCTTCCATTCATCTCTTGCTTCAGTTATCCAATCTGGTTGGATAATAGAAATGGCACAAAGCAATGCTTCCACCTCTTCATTCTTTCTTGAGAGTGCATCTGCAACAACATTCAGCTTTCCTTTTTTGTAGATTATTTCAAAGTCGTAACTTAACATCTTTGTGACCCATTTTTGCTGTTCTTCTGACGATAGTCTTTGTTCCAAAAAGTGTTTAAGACTATCATGATCAGTTTTTACCTTGAAGTGTCTTCCCATTAGGTAAGTTCGCCATTTCTTTAGTGCATGTAGTATTGCTAACATTTCCTTCTCATAAATAGGTTTCTGTAAATACTTTCCTTTGATTGGACGACTTTCAAAAGCGATGGGTCTTCCTTCCTGCATTAAAACTGCACCAATTCCATTTCCTGAGGCATCACATTCCACAATAAAGGTTTTTGTGAAGTCTGGTGTAGTTAAGACCGGTGCTAGGCACATTGCCTCTTTAAGGCGTTCAAAGGCTTTAGTTGCTTCAAAAGTCCATGAAAATGCATCTTTCTTCAATAATGTTGTTAGAGGTGCTGCTATTCTCCCATAATTCTTAACAAACTTGCGATAATACCCTGTTAACCCGAGAAATCCTCGCAACTGCTTTATGGTTATGGGAACTTTCCATTCCTTAATGGCTTTAATTTTGTTAGGGTCTACTTTAACACCCTCGTGAGATACAATATGACCCAGATATTCCACCTCTTGTACTCCAAAGAAGCATTTGGATGTTTTTGCATATAATTGTTTCTCCTGCAATAGTTTGAGCACCCTGTCAACATGTTCAACATGATCCTTCCAAGACCTTTTGTAGATTAGTATATCATCAAAAAATACTAGCACAAATTTTCTAAGGAAGGGTTTGAAAATGGAATTCATCAACCCTTGAAATGTAGAAGGTGCATTGGTAAGGCCAAAAGGCATGACCAAAAATTCATAATGACCCTCATGAGTTTGAAATTTTGTTTTTGGAATATCTTCAGTCTTCATTCTAATTTGATGATATCCTGAACGAAGATCCAACTTGGTAAAATAAATTGCTCCATCTAATTCATCCAATAATTCATCAATCACAGGAATGGGAAATTTATCTTTAATGGTGAGCTTATTGAGCTCCCTATAATTCGGACACATTCACCATGATCCATCCTTCTTTTGTACCAATACTACGGGAGCAGAGAAAGAACTTTGACTAGGTTGAATTATACCCGCCTCTAACATTTCTGCAATCATACGTTCAATTTCGCTCTTTTGGAAGTAAGGATATCTATAAGGCCTGATCTTTGGAGGAACACTTCCTGGAATCAAATGAATAGCATGATCATGATCACGAATAGGTGGGAGTCCTTTGGGAGTTTCAAACACCTTGGAATGATTGTCGAAGACTTGTTGGAGATCTACAGAAATAGATGATTTTGATGTTGGAACTTCTAGTGAGCATAATTGTGCAATTACGCCTCGCTGTTCTTTCTTTAGAAGCTTTGTCATGACATTAGAGCTTAATATCCTTCCTGGCTTCCCCACAATACCCCGTAATTCGACTTCCTTTCCTTCTGAAAAAAATTTCAAGAAAAGTTCTTGAAAATTAAAAGCTACCGTCCCCAAAGATTGTAACCATTGTACTCCTAGTACAACATCGGCACCTCCCATAGGAATGGCAAGCATTGGACTAGTCAATACATATTCCCCCATGGTTAGCTTGATATTATGGCATTTTCTGGAGCAATTTATAGTTCCTCCATTTGCAACCATCACTTGACATTCTGGTGCTGGGTATAGGAAACAATTTAATTCCTTGGCTACCTTATAATGAATAAAATTATGGGTGCTACCTGAATCAATCAACACTATTACCCTTTTCTTCTTTATGTGTCCTTCTATCTTGAGAGTTTGAGGAGTGGTAATTCCTGCCAGTGCATTACACGATATGGTCGGATTCATTTCTTCCTCTTCTAGGGGTGGTTCCTGGTGTATATCCTCTTCTTGTTCATTTTCTTCTTCTTCTTCACAATCTATGTAAAATAATTTCTTCTCAGCACACTTATGACCTTTAGTGTATTTGCTATCACAAGTGTAGCAAAGCCCTTTTGCTCTTTTTTCTTCCAATTTTTGTGGTGTCAACCTTGTAGGTTGTGGAAATCTAGGCGTAGCAACACTTCCTTCTTTATAGAATTGAGTGGTAGGCTTCCTTGTCACCATAATTTTACATTAAACTTTTCTTGCCAACCTGAATGCCTTCTCCAATGAATCAGGTTCCAAAACGTGAACTTCATGTTGGATGTTATCTTTTAAAGTGCCTATGAAGAGATCAATCCTGTGTTCCTCTGGAATATCAGTTACCCTTATATTCAATTTTTGGAAGTCCTCAATGTGCTGCCCCACTAAACCCTTTTGTTTGAGATTTATCAATTGGCTAAAGAAGGTGTTGCTCTTTGTATCCTCATAATGTGCTATCATTTCCTCTGTAAAAATTGACAAAGTGACAATTTTTTTACGGGAGCAAAGCCATCGATACCATACAAATGTATTTTGTTCTAAATGTAAAGTTGCAATGCGTACCTTTTGTGTGTTTTGCACGTTATGGAGATCAAAATATTGCTCCATCTTTAGTATCCATGTTACAGGATCCTTTCCATCAAACTTCCTCATATCCATTTTTGGAATATGGTGGTTCTTCCCGCCAACATTCGAGTTTATGAAATCACAATTAACATTTATTTTGTTCTCATCAGGAGGTTCTTCTCCTATATTTCCGCCATTAGGAATCATTTCTGGTTTTAAGCTTGTCATCAAGCCTTCCATGTATTCTTTTAGATCATTCTTCATGTTTTCCATGTTGTCTTTCATGTCATTCTTCAAACCGTCCATCTTCACTTCCATGCCATCCATTTTAGCTTCCATGCCTTTCCTCAAACCGTCCATCTTCACTTCCACGCCTTTCTTCAAAACTTCCATTTCATTTTTTGTTGCTTTTTGCAAGAGTGAAATTTGTTGCACTTGCTCTTGTAATTTTGATAGATCATGTTGCAATTCTTCATCTTCATGAGTCATATTAGAGCCTTCTGAAGGCTTAATGGGTGTTGAATTCTTTTTTGGGGCCATTTTAGAATCCAATATTGATATCTATTCTACAAGATGCCCTTGGAATCAATTCAACTTGATTCTTCAAACAAGACTTATGCAATTCGAAAAAAAAAATACACACCTTTTACTAGCTTTGAGGAGCTCGATATTGAAATTGAATTATCTCTGTAATTGAAAATCTTCGATATCTGAAATTCAGCCCTGTAGTAGCCCTCTGAAGCTTCTTTCCAATGCCACAGGTCTGACCTGATTTTAATTCTCCAAGACAAAGTTGTGTCCAATCTCCCACAATGACCTAATTCTGGACTGGTTCAGTAGAGCGAACTTGTACGACTTGCCACATGTCACTGTTTTGTCCTTTGTCTCTAAAATTGATAGCCAATAAACTACAGGCTGTTTACTTGCAACCAATTTTGACGACACTCCAATCCAATCTCCAGAGAGAGAGTTATTGAACTTTTCCCACGATCACCTCTTTAAGATGAAATTCAGGAGCCTGAAAAAGCACTACCTTCCACAGATCATATCTCTAAAAATATTGCGAACGAAGCTCTGAAATTTTTTGAGGAATTTCCTCAGGATTTCAGCTTCGCACCATATGAATTTCAGATTCTGAACCTTCGTAGGAAAAAAGTTATAGCGCAAATTCCACGATGACCTGTTTAGGAGCCTAAAACAATACCTGACTTCCACAGATGCTATCTCCGAAATTATTGCGAACCAAACTCTGAAATTTTTACACAGGCTTCCTCAAGATTTTTTCTTCGCACCCTAAAAATTTCAGCTTCTGAAACTTCGTAGAAAAAAAGTTATAGCGAAAATTCCACGATGACCTGTTTGGAGCAGCGAAACCCTAGAATCCAAACCTCTGATACCAAATGTTGTGTAACTAGCTCCAAAAAAAGAAGAAAAGAGATATCAACGCCTTAGAAATGAGCCACTTCGAGGGGGAAACCTCCAATACATTACATAAATGAACAATTCTTGGATGATACAATTTACAAAACCTCCTTTCTATATATAGGAGTCCATGGGGCCATAATGTAATCCTAGTGGGCCACAATGTAATCCTAGCCGACCTAACAATAATAATTTAAGAGCACAATAATAACAAAATGGGGGTTACAAGGGTACAATAATAACAATAAGGGGTTTACACTAACAATAATAAGGGGCTATACTAGTGATATAGGGACCTAACATTCACGCTAAAAAAAAATGATAATAATGATAATTGATGTTCAAACCACATGAAATATGACAAGATCAATTTCCTCACTTTAAAAAGTTAATGGAGGAAGCATGAAAAATGGATATAGTGCTATACAAGGATAGTTGGAAAAGGTACTCCTTGTCTCAATTATTGAAAGACTGAAATGGGAAAATACATAATAAGGATAGTTGGAAAAGGTACTCGTTTTCTCAATTATAAAAATTTGGAATGAGAAAATGTCTTATATGTTGAAAATTTGAAGCATAATATTATAATTGTTAGTGAAATGTGTGATTAAGGAAACACGATTGTGAAACCAGCTCCAAAAATAGAAGAAAAGAGAGATGAACACCTTTGAAATCAGCCACTTCGAGGGGGCAACCTAAGATACATTACATAAATGAACAATTCTTGGATGATACAAATGAAAAAACCTCCTTTCTATATATAGGAGGCCATGGGGCCACGGTGTGATCCTAGCCGGCCTAACAATAATAATTTAAGGGCACAATAATAATAATATAGGGGTTATAAGGGTACAACAGTAACAATAAGGGGGTTACAGTAACAACAATAAGGGACTATACTAGTAATTCAATGACCTAAAATGCTCCTCTCCTTCAAAAAATTCTTGTCCTCAACGCTTGAGAGTGCTTTTGTATAAATTTCTCATCCTGCCATGTAGAATCTTTAGTGGGTAAGTTCTTCCATTTGATGAGATACTCTGAAATTGATCGATTTCGTAGTTGTCGAGTTCTTGTTTCCGTGACTTCTTCAGGCTCCAATATGGTTTTTCCTTCCTCATCAAGTTCTGGAAATATTGTTTGAACTGGAATTTTGTTCCCTATAACCTTTTTTAAGCATGAAACATGGAAATTCGGATGCACTCGTGAAGAAGCAGGAAGCTCCAATTTTTATGTCATAATACCAATATTTTGCAAAACCTTGTAAGGATCATAGTATGTTGGTGATAATTTATTATCCTTCTTAGCTTGCTTGAGGAACATTTGTTTGTATTGTTGTAGCCATAAAAATACCCAGTCTCCCACATCAAAACTTCTCTCACTATGATGTTGATTTGTCTATTGTTTCATTCAATTTTGTGCCAAATTTAGGTTATCCTTTAAGAGTTGGAGAACTTCTTGTTGATGCTCGATATGATCCTCCACTGCTTGAACCCTAGCATTTTCCATTAAATAAGATGTGATGGATGGTAGATGATATCCATAAAGTGACATAAATGGGGTCATTTTTTCTGCAGTATGGAAGGAAGTGTTATACCACCATTCAGCGAGAGGTAACCCCTTGACCCATTGTGCTCGCTTATCAGATACAAAACAACAATGATCTCATTCCAAACATTTATTTACTATCTCTGTTTTAACATTAGACTGAGGATGATAAGATGAGCTATGAGTTGGTTGAGTACCCAAACAAGAAAATAATTTCATCCAAAAATTTCCTGTAAAAATGGGATCTCTGTCACTTACAATAATATTCAGGTTTCCATGTAGCTTTTGAATTGTTTCCATAAATGTAGTAGCAACTATACTCACTTTAAATGTATGGGATAATGAACAAAAGTGTGCATATTTGGTAAGTCTATCAACTACCACCATGATGACACTTCTTCCTTCGGACTTAGGTAAACCTATGATAAAATCCATTGAAATCTCCTCCCAACATTGACCTGGAATGGATAAAGGTTGTAGAGGACCCGAGGTCTTAATTGTCTCAAATTTATTTTGCTGGAAAACCAAACATTCCGCCACAAACTTTTGAATATCAGATTTAAGGCCATCCCAAAAAAAATCTTTCTTCACCTTGTGGTAATTTTTTAAAAATCCTGAGTGTCCTCCTAAAGGAGAAGTGTGCCATTCCAAAAAAACCTTTTGTTTTAGTTAGGAATTCTTGCAAATATATAAGAGATATTTGTACCATAAGGAATCATTTTTCAAACTAAATGTATCAGATGAACTAGGATCTTGCTGCAAATTTTTAATGAGAGTCCACACTTCTTTGTCCTTCTTCCATTCATCCCTTATATCAATTATCCAATCTAGTTGGATAATTGAAATGGCACAAATCAATGCTTCTGCCTCTTCATCCTTTCTTGAGAGTGCATCTGCAACAACATTTAGCTTCCCTTTTTTGTAGATGATTTCAAAGTCATAACCCAACATCTTTATGACCCATTTTTGCTGCTCTTCTAAATATAGTATTTTTTCCAAAAACTGTTTAAGACTATCATGATTAGTTTTTACCTTGAAGTGTCTTCCCATTAGGTAAGGTCTCCATATCTTTATTGCATGTAGTATTTCCAAAATTTCTTTCTCACAAATAGCCTTTTGTAAATACTTTCCTTTGATTGATCGACTTTCAAAATCAATGGGTCTTCTTTCTTGCATTAAAACAACACCGATTCCATTTCCTAAGGCATCACATTCCACAATAAAGGGTTTTGTGAAGTCTTGCATAGCTAATACTGGTGCTAGGCACATTGCCTCTTTAAGATGTTCAAAGGCCTTAGTTTCTTTAGGAGTCCATGAAAATGCATCTTTCTTAAATAATGTTGTTAGATGTGTTGTTATTCTCCCATAATCCTTAACAAACTTGTGATAATACCATGTGAAACGGAGAAATCCATGCAACTGCTTTATGGTTGTGGGAACTTTCCATTCCTTAATGGTTTTAAATTTGTTAGGGTCTACCTTAACACCCTCATGAGATACAATATGACCCAGATATTCCTTGTCTTGTACTCCTAAGAAACATTTGGATGTTTTAGCATATAATTGTTTCTCCTCCAATAGTTTGAGCATCCTGTCAACATGTTGAACATGATACTTCCAAGAACTGTTGTAGATTAGTATATCATCAAAAAATACTAGCACAAATTTTCTAAGGAAGGGTTTGAAAATGGAATTCATCAACCCTTGAAATGTATAAGGTGCATTGGTAAGGCCAAAAGGTGTGACCAGAAATTTGTAATGACCCTCATGAGTTCGAGATGATTTTTTTGGAATATCTCCAGTCTTCATTCTAATTTGATGATATCCTGAATGAAGATCTAACTTGGTAAAATAAATTTCTCCATGTAATTCATCCAATAATTCATCAATCACAAGAATGGGAAATTTAACTTTAATAGTGAGCTTATTGAGCTCCATATAATCCGGAAACATGCACATGATCCATATTTATTTTGCACCAATACTACTGGAATAGAGAAAGAACTTTGACTAGGTTGAATTATACCAGCCTCTAACATTTCTGCAAAATACGTTCAATTTCGCTCTTTTGGACATAAGGATATATGTAAGACCTGATGTTTGGAGGAACACTTCCTGGAATAAAATGAATAGCATTATCATGATCACGAATAGGTGGGAGTCATTTGGGAGCATCAAACACCTTGGAATGATTGTCCAAGACTTTTTGGAGACCTGGAGAAATAGATGATTTTGATGTTCGAACTTCCAGTGTGCATAATTAGGAAATCACGCCCCTTTGTTATTTTTTCAGAAGATTTTTCATGACTTTAGAGCTTATTATCTTTCCTGGCTTCCTTGCGATGCCCCGTAATTTGATTTACTTTCCTTCCGAAAAAACATTTCAAGAAAAGTTCTTGAAAATTAAAAGCTACCGTCCCCAAATATTGTAACCATTGTACTCCCAGCACAACATCAACACCTCCCATATTCCCCTATTCAATACTCCTATTGTAACCATTTTACTCCTAGCACAATATGTATTTGACTATTCAATACATATTCCCCCATGACTAGCTTGATATTATGGCATTTTCCAGAGAATTTTATAGTTCCTCCATTTGCAACCATCACTTGACATTCTGGTGATGTATATAGGAAACAATTAAATTCCTTGGCTACCTTACAACGAATAAAATTGTGGGTACTACCCAAATCAATCAAAACTATTACCTTTTTCTTCTCGATATGTCCTTCTATATTGAGAGTTTTAGGAGTGGTAATTCCTGCTAATGCATTACATGATATGGTCGGACTCATTTCTTCTTCTTCTGCTAGGGTTTATTTTTGGTGTATATCCTCTACTTTGGAATTTTATTCTTCACTTTCTTCCTCCTCTTCACAATCTATGTAAAATAATTTCTTCTCAGTGCACTTATGACCTTTAGTGTATTTTCTATCACAGTTGTATCAAAGCCCTTTTTCTCTTTTTTCTTCCAATTGTTGTGGTGTCAACCTTGTAGGTTGTGGAAGTCTAGGAGTAGCAACACTTCCATCATTATAGATGTGAGTGGTAGGCTTCCTTGTCGCCATAATTTTACATTCAATTTTTCTTGCCAACCTGAATGCCTTCTCCAATGAATCAAGTTCCCAAACACAAACTTCATTTTGGATGTTATCCTTTAAAGTCGCTATTAAGACATCAATCCTATGTTCCTCTAGAATATCAGTTATCGTTATTCAATTTTGGGAAGTCCTTAATGTGCTTCGCCACTAAACCCTTTTGTTTGAGATTTATCAATTGGCTAAAGAAGGTGTTGTTCTTTGTATCCTCATAATTTGCTATCATTTCCTCCGTAAAAATTGACCAAGTGACAATTTCTTTACAAGAGAAAAGCCATCAATACCATATAAATGTATTTTTTTCTAACTGTAAAGTGGCAATGGGTACCTTTTGTGTGTTTTTCACATTGTTAAGGTCAAAATATTTCTCCATCTTATGTATCCATGTTACGGGATCCTTGCCATCAAACCTCCTCATATCCATATTTGGAAAATTTTGGTTCTTCAATCCAACATTAGAGTTTATGAAATCACGATTAACATTTATTTTTTTCTCATATTGAGTTTCCTCTACTACCTTTTCACCATTAGGAATCATTTCCTGTATCAACTTTGCCAAACCTTCCATGTCTTCTTTTAGATCATTCTTCATGTTTTCCATGTTGTCTTTTATTTTTTCTTCCATGTCCTCCATATTAGCTTCCATGCCATCCATCTTAGCTCCCACGACTTTCTTCAAACCATACACATTATTCTTCAAACCATCAATCTTCATTTCCATGCCTTTCTTCAAAACTTCCATTTCATTTTTTGCTTCTCTTTGTGAGAGCGAAATTTGGTGCACTTGCTCTTGTAATTTTGATAGATCATGTTGTAATTATTCATCTTCATGAGTCATAGTAGAGTATTTTGAGGGCTTAATAGGTGTTAAATTCTTTTTATGAAGCATTTCAAAACCCAATATAGAAATATATGCTCAATATGCCCTTGGAATCACTTCAAACTGATTTTTTACACAAGACTTATGAAATTTGAAAAAACAAAAATACACAGCTATTTCTTGCTTTTGAGGAGATCGATATTGAAACTGAATTATCTCGGTGATTTCGGATCTTGAATATCTAAAATTTGGCCTTGGGGGAGCCCTCTTAATCCTCTTTCGAATGGCACTATTCTAACCTAATTTGGATTCTTCAAGACAAATTTATGTCGAATCTCCCAGAATCACCTAATTCTAGACACGTTCAGTAGAGAGAAATTGTGTGGCTTGCCATGTGTCATTGTTTCCTCCTTCATCTTTGAAATTGATACAAAAGAAACAAAATTCTATTTAATTGCGGCTGTTTTTTACCTAATTCCAATCCGAATCTCGAACATAGAGTTATCAAGATTTTCCCACAATCACCTCTTTGAGATGAAATTTGGGAGCCTAAAAAATCCCTTACTTACACAGACCATATCGCTGAATATATTGCGAACCAAAATTTGAATGTTTGTGATGATCTTCCTCATAATATTTTCTTCACTCCATAAAAATTTCAGCTTCTGAACCTTCGTAGAAAACAAGTGATAGAGAAAATGCCATGATGACATGTTTAGGTTAAATTTAGGAGCCTGCAAAAATACCTAACTTCCAGAGATCATATATCCAAAAATGTTGCAAACCAAGCTCTGAAATGTTGTTATGATGTTTCTCAGGATTTCAGCTTCACACTATAAAAATGTTAGTTTCTGAACCTTTGTAAAAAAACCATTATAGCGAAAATGCCACAATGGCCTATTTGGGGCAACGAAACCCTTGAATCCAAACCTCTGATATCAAAGGTTGTGTAACCAGCTCCAAAAATATAAGAAAAGAGAGATCAATGCCTTAGAAATCAGCTACTTTGAGGGGGAAACCTCTAATACATTACATAAATGAACAATTCTTGGATGATACAAATGACAAAACCTCCTTTCTATATATAGGAGTCCATGCGGCCACAATGTAATCCTAGCCTACCTAACAATAATAATTTAAGGGCACAATAATAACAATATAGGGGTTACAGGGGTACAACAATAACAATAATGGGGTTACACTCACAATAATACGGGACTATACTAGTAATAGACTGACCTAACACACACTCTTACATTTCATTCTCAAGGTTTTGATATAAGAAATGTACAAATAGGAAAAATAGTTTTAGATTCCAATATAACATAAAATAATCTAAATTTCCTTAATGAGATAAAGGAAGAAACTGTTATATGGGACAAGGATATAAAATTTGGTTATTGCATAGAATATTTGACCATATGAAATTTGGTAATTTAGTGAAAATTAACACTAAATGAGTAGTTAGAGACATGTCAAAGATCACAAAAATTTAAAACTTGTCTAAAAGTAATGTCATCATGAAAAGAAAACAAATAAAATATTTAATTCAAATTACTATGCAACAACAAATCATTGGAACTTGTTAATACAAATATTTGTGGTCCTACTAGAAAACAAAAAGTCTACAAGGTGAAAATTACCTCATTTGTATAATTGATGATTACTCTAGAATGTCATGAATTTCATATCTAAAAGAGAAGTCTAAAGAGTTGAGGAGGTAAATTTATCTCAAATAAAGAGATTGACGTCAAATTGATGAGGTGAATTTATCTCAAATGGATTCAAAGAATTTAGTGAGTTTCATAAAATAAATATTCATTTTCAACAACAAAAAATCAATAACAAAAAATAATGATGGAGAGGAAGAATTAAATGAAAAAATAGATGGATGGAATTATGTTCAATGAAGACAAGTTATTATATAGGTTCTATACATAAGAAATCAACACCATAGTCTACATTGTGAGCAGAGAGAAAATCATAATTTGCTGAAGGTACTGGAAATATGTCGACCAAAAGGGTCTCCATGATGTGATGTACAAACTAGACCTCACACTATTTAAAGTAGGATCCCCAATTGGAAATAGTACTAGTTTCATCTTTCCTTAAGTATTTTCCTTAGATTCCATTATTAACATAAGAGGTTATACAAACATTCTTTGAAACAAGAAAGTAACTAGACTTTGTGAGGCATGCAATTGCAACTTATACAAGGTACTTTCACGACAAGGGTAGAGAGAGTGAGCTTCTAGAAGAAAACTTATAGTACCATCCTAATTTTTTCACACAAAATCATAATACGATCACAAGTTATTATGTAAATCAATTCATAGGCCAACCATGATCATAAAAGAAAATAGAACATGTCTTCAATAAGATAAGTACCAAAGCCACCGAATTAGTTCAATTTCCATAGTACATATGAACGAAACACATATTGCAAACATATAAACAATAGTCCTATAATATTCATGATACATGCATGTAAATGTGTTGGCTCATCAAGCTTCATATATTAAGTGCAAGTGAAAAGGTATACAAGTAAAATGATGCCATAATAGCCCCAATAGTGGAACATTAAGTCACCACTTGCTTCTCTAAATAAATATATTCTCTATTATGCCAATCTAAAGAAGCCAAGGTGAAATTTCAAGTCCTGAAAGTCCCATTCATTGAGTTATGAGGGTGTATTTATAAAAATTGAGGTGAATATTCACCTCTATTGTGACTCATGAGATCCCTCATGAATCTTGAGCTTCTACAATGAGTTTTCAAATTCTTACATAAAATTTGGACTTATATATGACTTTGGAACTCAGTAGTGACTCTTAATATTCCATGTAGGACCCTTACTCTTCCACATATTTTACATTTTCTCATTTTGAAAAATTACATAGCTACATTCCACAACCCATGTAGAAAGACACTATGAAGCATGTGACTCTTGAGATGACTCTAGACAATGATCAGATGGAACCTCATAATGATGTGTCATTATGAAGCCGCTTCTTTTTCTAGTTTCTTTTAATATTCCTGATGGATATTTCATGTTATTTGTATTAATCCTCCAAGGGGTTGATTGATATGGAGCCTTCATGTGATCATGATCTTTGATCTTTTGTCAGAAGCTAGTTTCTCTTCATATTCTCTTCACTGATCAAGTTTTCTTCCAGCTGTAAAGGTGTATTCTAGTAGGGTCTCCTTTTTCTCTTTCATGATCATCCTATCATTTAAAAATATAGTATTTGCAACTAAATTCCACTCATGAAAGGATGGAATCAGTCCAAAAGCTACTAGTCTATAATGCTTCATGAAAATCACTAACTGATCTAGAACTTAGTGGTGTACTGAGAGATTGGCTCAAGGATTGCGCAGTTGTATAGCTCAAGAGTTGAGTAGAAAGGACTCAAGGTTTATACTATGAAGTACATAGTTAGAGAATGTTAGGGAAGAGTCGCTGCATAGTTGGGGGCACAAGGAAGCAAGTTTGAGACTCCACATTTACCACTATACAATTATATAAGGAGAGAGGATGAGGGCTTACATAGTTGTGAAAATTAAGGATTCAATACTGAAGCTTGGTGCTTGAGACTCTAGAACACATAGAAGAATATTGGCTTGAGGTTGATCTGCAAAGTTACAGAGTCGAAGGAAAAAAATGAGCTTGAGGGTTGATACTGCATTGTGTGAAATTGAGGATGGTTTAGTGAATTCAAGTTTCATGGGTAATAAGTTCTTAGAATTTGTCTAAGTGTCGGATCAATGAGGTCAAAATGAACAAGTAAAAAACCTAAACGTGATAAAAAATTCAAAAAAATCGCTGACACAACATTGATCACTCAGAACATATGAACAAGAAAATCCCCACAATGTGATGACAATACGAAAACATCCTCCAAGTGTGAAACTAAAAATACACTTTTGCTCGACAGTGGTGACACTTGTGTGAAAATGCATACAACATTGGGAAGGAGTGTAATATATGTCTACAAGATAAGTAGGACTCACTAGAATAAAATTTACCCCTTGAAATGAACAGTAACTATGCTTATGAGATATGCGACACTTTCCATACAAAAATATGACATTTGTGACGGTAAGAGAAAAGTGAAAATGACACTTGTAAAATAAAAATTACATTGAAAGTGACACATGCCAGAGAAAAGATAACATGAAAAAAACACTTATTAAAGTGAAAGCAAGTGATAGTCGTAAACATGAAATCTACAATCATGAAAGTGAAGGTGCGCAAAAGAGACAATTGGAAAACTCACCGAAATAGAAGTGCAATTGCAACGAAAAGTGAGAAACTACCAACTAAAAATGTGTAATGAGTGTCTACATAGTTTGGACATTGCACATGCACTATCTTGATGGAATGTTCTATGCATGTCCAAGCTTGTGTAAAATAATGCACTCATGATCTTATTACAAAATGAACATTTGTGAGCAAGTGACTTCGACACTTAGAAATTGAGAAGAGGACTTAAATACTTAGTGTAATGTTAATAAATCATGAAGGGATTATGGAATACAAAATCGTCACATCCTCATATTGCTCCAGAATTCACGTGTATGAAAAATTTTGGAGGGTGTTTATCATAGTGTCAATAATTGGCAACACACAAGTAAAACAATAACTTCTTTGCTCAAGTTTTATATTCAAGTGCAAGGTATCAATCTTTCCAGAAGTATCAATTCTCCATGTTGATTTTCTAAGCTCTTCCATTTATCCCAGTTAGAGATATAGTTCCCTATGTTCCCTTCTCAGCTTTAAACACATTTATCATAATACAAGTCACATCTCAACTATCTCGATAGGGGAGAAGGATGATAAGTATACACAAATTTTTAATCACATTCTCTAGTGCTGCTCCATTTCCAGAAAGCTTGGATAGTACCCCGATGGAGTCACCTCAAGGAACCAGAGGCATTGCTTCACTTCCATTGAGCCTAAAAATTACCTCGATAGAGTTACTTGCTTCACCTCTCCAAAAAGGAACCCTTTCTCTTCTTCACCTTTTTATTTAATTACTAATAGAATGTGAAAAGGAACTTAATTATTTTGGTGATGGGAGAGGGAGCCCAACTTATTGATAGAAGAATTGGTTGTACCTTTTCTAAATTAATGTTTAGGTCCCTATATTACTAGCATAGTCCCTTATTTTTGTTAGTGTAGCCCCCTTATTGTTATTGTTGTACCCCTGTAACCCCAATATTGTAAAATATTCTTCCCTTAAATTATTATTGTTAGGTTGGCTAGGATTATATTGTGACCCCATGGAATCCTATATATATATAAGGAGGTTTTTTCATTTGTATCATCCAATAATTGTTTATTTATGTAATGTAAAGGAGGTTTCCCCCTTGAAGTGGCTTATTTCTAAGGCATTGATCTCTCTTTTCTTCTATTTTTGGAGCTGGTTTCATAACATTTGGTATAAGAGCTTTGGATTCTAGGGTTTTGCTACTTCAAACAAGTCATCGTGGAATTTTCGCTATAACCTTTTTTCTACGAAGTTTTAGAAGCTAAAATATTTATCATGCAAACCAGAAATCCTGAAGAACGTCATGTAAAAATTTCAGATCATGGTTCACAATACTTTCGGATATATGATCTGTGGAAGTTAGTGTTTTTTTAGGCTCTCGAATTTCATCTCAAAGAGGTGACCATGGGAAAATCATCATAACTCTCTCTCTGAGCATCAGATTGGAATTATGTAAAAAATGGCTACAAGTACATGCATTACAGTCTCCTGTGCATCAATTTTAGAGTCGAAGGAGGAAACAGTGACATGTGGAACTCCGTACAGGTTCGCTCAACTGAATCAATCCATAATTAGGTCATTGTGGGATGTTGGGCATAAATTTTCTTTGAAGAATCCAAATAAGGTTAGAACTATGGCATTAAAAACAAAATTAATAGCGCTAATATCGGACCTAATTTCATATATTGAAGATCCTAAATCACAGAGATAATTCAGTTTCAATATTGAGCTCCTCAAAAGCAATAAAAATGTGTGTATTTATTTTCGAATTGAATAAGTCTTTTTTGAAGAATCATTTTGAATATATTCCAAGGGCATATTGTAGAATAGATATCAGTATTGGGTTCTAATGTGCCCCCTAAAAATAATTCAACACCCATTAAGCCTTCATAAGGCACTAATATGACTCATGAAGATGAAGAAATGCAACATGACATATCAAAATCACAAGAGCAGGTGTACCAAATTTCTCTCTCGCAAAGAGCAACAAAAAATTAAATTGAAGTTTTGAAGAAACACATGGAAGCTAAGATGGATGGTTTGAAGAATGGAATGTATGGCATGGAATGTGGCATGGAAGATAAGATGGATGACATGGAAGAAAAAATAAAAAACATTAAGAACGATCTAAAAGCAGACATGGAAGGTTTGACAAAGTTGACATAAGAAATGTTTCCTAATGGTGAAAATATAGTAGAGGAAGCTCATGATGAGAAAAAAATACACGTTAATCATTATTTCATAAAATATAATGTTGGATGGAAGACTGACCATATTCCAAAGATCGATATGAGTAGGTTTTGTGGCAAGGATTCCGTAACATGGATACTATAGATGGAGCAACATTTTGATCTCAATAATGTGAAAAACACACAAAAGTTATGCATTGCAACTTTATATTTAGAAAAAAATACATTTGTATGGTATCGATGGTTTTGCTTCTGTAAAAAAATTGTCACTTGGTCAATTTTTACGGAGGAAATGATAGCACATTATGAGGATACAAAGAGAAACACCTTTTTTAGCCAATTGATAAATCTCAAACAAAAGGGTTTAGAGGTGGAGCACATTGAGGAATTTAAAAAATTGAATATAAGGGTCAGTAACTGATATTCTAGAGGAGCACAGGATTGATTTCTTCATAAGGTGTTTAAACGATAACATCCAACATGAGGTTCACATCTGGGAACCTAATTCATTCGATAAGGCATTCAGGTTGGAAATACAAATTGAATGTAAAATCATGGCGACAACGAAGTCTACCACTCACATCTATAAAGATGGAAGTGTCGCTACTCCTATACTTCCACAAACTACAAGGTTGAAACCACAACAATTGGAAGAAAAAAGAGCAAAAGGGCTTTTCTACAGTTGTGATATAAAATACAATAAAGGTCATAAGTGTGTTGAGAAGAAATTATTTTACATATATTGTGAAGAGGAGGAACAAAATGAACAAGAAACTTCAAAAGAAGAGGATATACACCAAGAACCAATTGTAGAAGAAGAATAAATGAGTCTAATCATATCATTTAATGCATTGGCAGGAATTACCACTCCTCAAACTCTCAATATAGAAGGACATATCAAGAAGAAAAAGGTAATAGTGTTGATTGATTCGGGTAGTACCCATAATTTTATTCATTTTAAGGTAGCCAAGGAATTGAATTGTTTCCTATACCCAACACCAGAATGTCAACTGATGGTTGCAAATGGAGGAACTATAAATTTCTCTAGAAAATGCCATAATATCAAGCTAACCATTGGGGAATATGTATTGAATAGTCCAATGCTTTCAATTACAATGAGAGGTGCTAATGTTGTACTAGGAGTACAATGGTTACAATCTTTGGTGATGGTAGATTTTAATTTTCAAGAAATTCTCTTGAAATTCTTTTCAGAAGGAAAGGAATTCGAATTACTGGGTATCACAAGGAAGTCATGAAATATAATAAGCTCTAATGTCACAACACAACTTCTAAATAAAGAACAACTAGGCGTAATTGCACAACTATGCTCACTAGAAGTTCCAACATCAAAATCATCCATTTCTCTAGATCTCCAAAAAGCCTTGGGCAATCATTTGAAGGTGTTTGAAACTTGCAAAGGACTCCCACCTATTCGTGATCAGGATCGTGCTATTCACTTTATTCCAAGAAGTGTTCCTCCAAACATCAAGCCTTATAGATATACTAAATCCCAAAAGAGCGAAATTGAACGTATAATTGTATAAATGTTTGGGGCTGGTATGATTCAGCCTAGTCAAAGTTCTTTCTCTGCTCCAGTAGTATTGGTGCACAAGAAGGATGGATCATTTCACATGTTTCCAAATTATAGGGAGCTTAATAAGCTCACTATTAAAGGTAAATTCCCATTCCTGTGATTGATGAATTATTGGATGAATTACATGCAGCAATTTATTTTAACAAGTTTATCTTCATTTAGGATATCATCAAATTAAAATGAAGAATGAAGATATTCCAAAAAAAAAAAATTGATCTCATGAGGGTCATTATGAATTTTTGGTCATGAATTTTGGCATTGTCAATGCACCTTCTTCATTTCAAGGGTTCATTAATTCCATTCTCAAACCCTTTCTTAGAAAATTTGTGGTAGTATTTTTTTATGATATACTAATCTACATCAGGTCTTGGAAGGATTATGTTCAACATGTTGACAAGGTGCTCAAACTATTGGAGGAGAAACAAATATATGCAAAAACATCCAAATGTTTCTTTCGAGTACAAGAGGTGGAATATTTGGGTCATATTGTATCTCTCGAGGGTGTGAAGGTAGACCCTAACAAAATTTAATCCATTTAAGGAATGGAAGGTCCCCCCAACCATAAAGCATTTGAGAGAATTTTTCAGGTTAACAGGGTATTATCGCAAGTTTTTTAAGAATTATAGGAGAATAACAGCACCTATAACAACATTATTGAAGAAAGATGCATTTCATGGACTCCTGAAGCAATTAATGCCTTTGAACATCTTAAGGAGGCAATGTGCCTAGAACCGGTCTTAGCTACACCAGACTTCAGAAAAACCTTTATTGTGGAATGTGATGCCTCAGGAAATGGAATTTGTGTTGTTTTAATGCAAGAAGGAATACCCGTTGTTTTTGAAAATTTTCAAATCAAAGTTAAATATTTACATAAAGCTATTTATGAGAAGGAAATGTTAGCAATACTACACGCACTAAAGAAATGATGACCTTACCTAATGCGAAGACACTTCAAGGTAAAAACTAATCATGATAGTCTTAAATTTTTTTCAAACAAAGACTATCTTCAGGAGAGCAGAAAAAATGGGTCACAAAGATGTTGGGTTATGACTTTGAAATCATCTACAAAAAAAGGAAGCTAAATGTTGTTCCAGATGCACTCTCAAGAAAAAAGAAAGAGGTGGAAGCATTGCTTTGTGCCATTTCTATTATCCATATTGGATAACCAAATCAAGGGATGAATGGAATAAGGACGAAGAAGTGTGGAAACTCATTCAAAAGATGCAACAAGATCCTAGTACATCTGATACATTTAGTTGGAAAAATTATTCCTTTTCATAAAAATATCACTTATATCTTTGTAAGAATTCCCAACTAAAACAAAGGATTATTTTTAAATTGCACACTTCTCCTTTTGGAGGAAATTCAGGATTTTAAAAATGTTAACATAGGGTGAAGAAATATTTTTCTTGGGATGGCCTTAAATCTGACATTAAAAAAATTGTGGTAGAATGTTTGGTTTTCTAAAAAATAAATTTGAGACAATTAAGACCCCGAGTCTTCTACATCCTTTGTCCATTCCAAGTCAACGTTGGGGGGAGATTTCAATGGATTTTTTCACAGGTTTACCTAAGTCCGAAGGAAAGAGTGTCATCATGGTGGTAGTTGATAGAATTTCCAAGTATGCACACTTTTGTGCATTATCTCATCCATTTAAATCAAGTACAGTTGCTACTACATTTATGGAAACAATTCAAAATCTACATGGAAACCCAAAAATTATTGTAAGTGACAGAGAACCCATTTTTACTCAAAATTTTTGGACGAAATTATTTTCTTCTTTGGGTACTCAACTAGCTCATAGCTTCTTGCTTCTTCGCGAGTACATCTATTTTTCCATGTTTCATGCTTAAAGAAGGTTATAGGTGAAAAAATTCCAGTTCAAAAAATATTTCTAGAACTTGATGAGGAAGGAAAAATCATATTGGAAACTAAAGCAGTCACAAAAACAAGAACTCGATAGTATGAAATCGATCAATTTCAGAATATCTCATCAAGTGGAAGAACTTACCCACTAAATATTATACATGGGAGGATGAGAATTTTATACAGAAGCACCTATAGCCACTCAAGCGTTGAGGACAACAATTTTTTGAAGGAGAGGGGTGTGTTAGGTCCCTATATTCCTAGTGTAGTCCCTTATTCTTGTTAGTGTACCCTCTTTATTGTTATTGTTGTACCCCTGTAACCCCAATATTGTTATTATTGTGCCATTACATTATTATTGTTAGGTTGGCTAGGATTATATTGTGACCCTATGGACTCCTATATATAGAAGGATTTTTTTTTTCATTTGTATCAACTAAGAATTGTTCATTTATGTAATTTGAAGGAGGTTTCCCTCTCGAAGTGGCTTATTTCTAAGGAATTTATCTATCTTTACTTCAATTTTTGGAGTTGGTTTCATAACAGGATTTGAAGGACAACCAAAGTTATATGTATGTTTGAATTTTTCTCCTTTCATTTCTCTACTAAGTTTAGTTGACATGTCTAAAATCCATTGAATACAATCTAAGTTTGAATGAAGATCCTAATAAAGATATGGGCTTTGTGGTTTTACCAAAGGCTTTATGTCTACAAAGTTGCAGAATTATATTTTCCATACGGATGTCATAGAATTTAAGGATATGTAAACACAAGATATATAAGAGGATAACAAATAAGTCAAGAATTTTTCGTCATAAAAATTTCCCTTTTCAACATTTTCCACATTATCTGTTGTGCGAACTCAGATAATTTTAATGCGGATGGAAGAAAATATACTAAAAAACAACAAGACAAGATAAAAATACAACACAAACATGGAATTGGACTAAAGGAAAAATGCAAGACAAAATTAGAGGACCAAACAAATTCAAATACAGGATGGAAGGTGAGTGTGGGATGAGTGTGAAAGTGTAACTTACATTCAACTAAACCTACTCCTAACCTAACCAACAATAATTCCAGGTATAACTATAATGAATTTTCCAATGTAGCCACCATAACCGCTCTTGATCTACAATCACAAAGATATAAGAAATTAAAAGAAGTATAATTCATTGCGAAAAATAAAATACTACAACCTGAACAATTAATTGAAGCTATTTCTTACCAATCGAAAGATGTGCCATACTTAATATATTTAACCAATTTCAAGTTTTACCATTTTTCTTGAAATGAACAACTTACAGATGTTTAAAGATTCTCATGGAATAACATTCATTCATGCTTTGAGATTTTTCCAACATCAAGAAATATGGAAACCTATTATTTGCAACAAATCTTGTGATGTAATATTCCTCTAACCATTTGACGATTGTATCTTGATATCCAGGACAATCAATTTCAAAACCTTGATGCTCACGAGAAAATAAATTTTAAATTAACAAATTGAAATCACAGGGGGAATATTCTAAAGGGAATTCAATACGATATTATTTAGAATCCTTCTCAAGATGGTGATGGATTTGCATAACGAGGAACTCAAGTTGAATTTTCCAAACTATTCAACAAATATCTGAGTTGTGAAATGGTAAATAATGAATATTACCGGTTTCAACAAAATCAATCAAACCACAATTACAATCAGATTCGTCATTTAGTACATAATATTCTGGATTCAGAATTGGTTTCTTTTGTAATAAATTAGAAGTCATGCCAACAATTTTAAAACTTAAGGTATCTAAAACAATCACTGACATCACAAATTTAGAAATCCAATTAAGATACCAGGCTAGTGAAAGATAGGAAGTAAGGATCAAATCAAACAAAGTATTCATATCAACACAAGGGTTTTCATTCACTGAATGACTCAAATATTTACCATCATTGAATAATGGATATTATGTGAAAAATATGATTAGATTCATCACATGCACAAAATAAATAGGAATGTGATATATCTCAAAAGCATTTGACCAGGAGGAATCATCACTCTGAAAATTACCTTTATCTTTAAAAACAAACTATATACCTTGAAGCTATGGCGATATGTGAAATATGTGCTCTTTAAACTTGAGTTTGATGTAAGGTATTCACATGATTAAGAAATTTTAACCAAGCAATCATATTTAATCTGATTAGTAATGCCATCTTGAGGGTTTATATAGTTGAGCTGAAAATGCTGAAATTCCTTGAACAATGAGCTCACTTCTAGTGGATGAATTCTAAGGAAAGAATTATGCATGAAAATATAGATCCAAATTAATTTTCATATTTCAATGGGATTGTGAAAACCAGATGTAAGAATCACCATGTGATGAATTGCATCATCTTAGTGACAAGTCTTTGAACATTCTGATGGTGGTGTTAGACACGGTCCTGTCAGTCTTTTCAGTTGTCAAATTCACCAAAGTTCATTTCTTGTCATTTGCAGTCATTAATGCTATTCCGGTCAAAAAGAGTCATTTTTAGAGTCTAGGTCTAGTGGTTGGTCTTCAAACATGTCGAATAATGCCTAAGGAAGGTACATTAAGTTTTCATTTCAAGATTCTCATCGTCAAAATTGCCGAAGAACATTTCTTCTTCAAAACTCTGTTTTGAAGAAGAAATCATTAAGTTTGTTTAGTACATGATTGATAAAGAATTTTCAAGTTTCACAGTTCTTCAGGCAGCAAATCTGAGTGTAGAATTATATCATGTGCTTGAAAGGCACTGAGGGTGTTGAGTGGATCTTTTGCTAGCACCAACTTCGTCAGCAGATGGTGATGGACTGCGCAAAGCTGGGGGAAGTAGTGGCAATTAAAAATGTCAAAAAGGAAGTCAGGTAATGCAGATACTAATAGTGAAATAGATGTCCGTGAGGAGAAGATGAATGCGGACAGATTCTAGACTATCTTTATGTACATGAGTATTGCTTTCAGAGATTGCAGGAGTTTAGAGATAAAATCTTCTTGATTGAGGGTTCCATCCTTAAAGAGCTTAGCGCCTGCACACAATTAACAGAATTGAGCTTTAATACAAATCTATTGGAGGGATCGATACCGTCTGAGCTTGGTCAGTTGCAACATCTAACCCTACTTCACTTGTCAGAAAATTTACAACTAGAGAATCTAGAAGAAGTACTTCTATATAAGAACAACCTTGTGGAAAACATATTAGTAGCTGTCAGCAACCTGAAATGTCTTAGAAGATTGGATCTATACTAGAACCAGCTCACAGGGGAAATCCTACCTGGATTGGGTGCAAATCAAAGTCATGTCTTTCAAGATATTTCTCCAAAGCTATGTATTCATTTTCCATAAGACACATTCAGAAAATCTCATTGAGAAATTGAGTTGAATGTTGGAAGAGAAAATTCTGTTTTATAAGGGCCGTGACTGCGTGCTGAAAGGAAGCGTGACGCATAAGAAAGAGGCACGATGCATTTATGGAGTGCGGCGCATAGATCCAAACTTCACAGTCCATTTTTAAACTGGCACGGCGCACCCATGCTGCGTGGCGCACTGGGATGTGCGCGCGGCGCATTGGTCTGAGATCGAAATTTTTGCCAATTTTCTCAAATTTGCTCCATTACTTCGTGTTGATGAAGATGTGCAGGTTTGGGTAATGCGATAGGTCTTATTGATAGAAGTGACACTTTGGTAAAAGTTTTGAGAAACCTTACATATACACAACACGATTGGGCGGAATTGTAAGTAGAACTACAAGGTCGACAGGCTAAAAAGGACATCACCATCAGTATACCAAAATCAACATCACAGATCGTGGGCACAAGAAGCAGATGAAGGAATTTATGCTCTAAGAGAAAGACTTAGACCTGTTTTGGATATTCAAGTATCTGAGACGGGAGGTGTGCATTTTGGTCTCGTGAAAAGGGTTCTTCGTGACATCCATTGTGTTGGAGCAGGAGTGATGACCAATGCTGGTCCAGACCATATGCTGATTGGCTTAATATGACAGTGGTTTACCCACTCTTTCCTGATACAGGTATGTTTTCTAAGGGTAAAAGACAAGGCGTTGGTTGTCATCATCCTAAGGTTCTTCTTTTACATCACAGAGACATCATGCTTGTCATTTTTTATTACTTCGGAAAATTTGGTCCCTAATCAGTGACTTCATGTGACATATACTGTCTGGTGGCAAGATTTTCCTCGAAGAAGCACTCATTCCTATTTTCTCCAGCAATTCTAAGGTCAAAGAATACTGTAAATGGATGTTTTGCATTCTCTTGCTACCCTTATTGTTGGTGTTCCTGCAGAAGCACGTTGGATTGCAGAATTGGCTCACTACGATTTTAGAAAGGCTACTCGATATTTGGTCACTTCTGTTCCAGGCATGCACGGATGTCCTCATCCTCATCTTCTCATGAATTTCCAAACTGATGTCCTGAAGTGGATAATCTTAGATTAAATTTCCAGTAAAAATGGGTCCGATTGATCTTCTGCTATGGGCGCAGTTCCATTTTCGAGCTTTGGACATTCCAATGCAAACTTTCGAGTAGTAAGATCAATATAGTTCCAAATTTGGGCAACTGGGTGAAGACAAGTCACCTGGAAATATAGGAAAAGAAAGAGTGTCAATTCTCTTGCGTGGACAGCGAGATAAGGGATAACAGAATGTCAATTGCAAATTTATCGAGTTTAATTGGGCTATTCCTCATGCTCAAATCGCAAAATGAAAACTTTGGATTGATCTTTCATCATTTCAGCTGTTAAACACATGGCCGGGAGCGCAAATGGATGAATGAGCTCGTCAACCATTCCAAAGGCACGTCATTGAAGCGTTCAGGATTTGTGTATTTTCTTCTGTTGGAAAGGATTCATTGTTTAATGCCCTTTTCTGTTTTCTTAAACAGTCTTACATTCCATTTAATTTCAATTAAATTGTTAAACTTCACTCCTATCTCGCCTTATGGAATAATCTGTGCCTTTGATTAAATCTCTGCTCAATGTTGTCTTTGCCCCATACAGCCCAGAAAAACCAGTCATTTATTAAAAACCTCATTCATATCTATTTACTAGCCTAAAATCAGTTCCCATTTTAAGTCATCTCGCACCCTATTGCTCATTTTATCGAGATTGACTCGAGAGAGCCCTCTCCTGTCCTCGTAGGGCTAGCTATGAGGCTAAGATTGGTTTGATGTTGCCTCAAGTTTTGCCTTCCTCAGCCTGAGGCGGATTCGAGCGCTAACATAGTGGCGACCATACTGGGGAACTCCTCCCCGGTAAAGGATGACAAAGTTTAGATCTGATCGTTGATGGTGAACAACAGTCAGACACCTTAAGGCTGAAATCGTTCACCTGGTGACTCCAAATCAATGTGAATACTCTACTAGAGGACCGACTCTTTCTCTGAGAAAATGGAAGGATCTTACACTAAGTTCAGGTATCCAAAATGGAATGGTATTTAGGATCTAGTCTGCTTTCTTGTAAACTATTTCTTTGTTGTTCTTGAAGCTGTCTTGAAAGTTTTTCAGAATTTTTTGTATGATAAAGGTGATCAAAATCTTCACTTGACCTATTCAAAGAATGTAGATTCTGAGTTTCCCTTTGATCCTGGCCTCCTTACTTTTCCCACATATCATGTTGACTGTCTTTAGAGTGATGAGCTAGAAAATAAAGCTGATCCCGTAGCTCTTGTATATACTCCTACACCTTTTATAGTCCCAGATAGGTATAAACCTCTTGTTTTACCTTCTGTTCTTCATGCTTTCCCTAAAAATTATGACCTATATCTACCGAGATTTGATGGTGAAAGCAACAATGTCAATGCTGAGCAACATGTGCAGAATGTTGAGAATTTTCTGGATTTTTTCGAAGTTGATGAAGAGGATGTTAGAATTAGGCTTTTTTCTCTTTCTTTGCAAGGTCAAGTAAAGAGTTGGTTCAAGGCCCTGCCTGATGCGAGCATCACAGATTTCCAGCAGTTTGTCAAAGTTTTCCTTGACAGGTGGATGATTGGACAGAACCCTTTCTTGATTTTAGACGAGTATGCCCAGCTGAAGAGACAGTCAGGAGAGACAGTACAACAGTTTTCTGCCAGATTTAACCAAGTATATTTTTTGATACCAGTTGATATAATACCTTCTCCTAGATCTTCTCTCTTGCACTACCTGGGTGCCTTTGATCCGGAAATGGAGTTTCAGCTGAAAGAAATGAATATTGCAAAACTTCACGAGATGCAAAACAGTGCAGTAAATGTAGAGGCTCATTTGCTGATTTTGAGGGCAAGGTTGAAGGAAGAAGAAAAGAAGAATGTTTTAGAGCAGCTGACACCTTCAGAGGAAAATCTTGATCTTTTCGTAAATGCAGTAGAAGAGATGGTGCGAAAAATGACTGCAAAAAATGAAAATGAAATTCAAGAACAAGCGGATGACCCAAAACATTTTGATTCTGATCCCAGTTGTCAAAGTGATTGTTTTATAGATAATTGTGAAGAAGAGAGAGTTGTTGATATGATATGTATGCTTGATGAATTGCCTCAGTTTGATCAATATGATGATGATTATGTTCTCCAAAAAGAAGCCGATCTTGCAGACAAATCAGTAGCTGATTTTTCAGAGGATGGTCACTTTCGGCAGCTTGAGTACAGTGATCAATCGATGCATGTCAGCTATGACAATGATGAGGAAAGTGCAACAAATTTTGAAGTAAGTGAAGGATCTTTACCTTTTTGTTTTGATTCATTTCAGTTCATCAGAAACAACTTCCATGCAATCAAAAATCAACTGTCAACAAGTCTCGATCCTGGCCATATTGGGAGCAATGAAAAATTCTCATATTTAGATTTGCAGCCCCCGAAATTCATTGATTGTCAAGTTTCAGATGAAGACTTGGAAGCTAGCACACATGATTTAATGATTCAAGATGATTCCGTACCTTTCTGTTTTGAATCATTTCAGCTTTTGAAAGATAAATTACACAGTAAATCTTCAAATGAGCAGCCTGTAGCATCAGATTTGCAGCCAACAAATGAAACTGAAGATCAGATTACATATGAAGGTATGGGAGCTCAAGTACAGGATTTAATGATGCAAGAAGATTCGATACCCTTTTGTTTCGAAGCATTTCAGTTTATAAAACAAAATCTTCGTCATATCTCTAAAGAAAATGGTGAACATCTAGTAGGATATCATGCAATTTCAATGAATACATTGCAACAGTCTTCTCAAGTTTCTGTTGATCCTATTGCTCGAGTATTGGATGATGTTTGTTGTAAAAATTCTTCTCCATTGGCTAACCATGTGTCAAGAGAATGTTGATAATGATCTTATTCGGCAGCCTACTTCATTGTTTTGTTCATCTCATGTTTCATCGTGAAACCCATATCAAAGTTTGCAGTCATATGAGGAGATTGACAAAGGGGAATTGTGTTCTACTTGGCATCAGCAACAGAGGTTGATTATTCACGAATTTCAGGATCCTTTTGACAGCTTGCTGTAGACACCAATGAAAGCCAGCACAAATGTGAGAAAAATATTAATTTCCAGCTATGAAGATTACTTGGACCAAAGTAGTAATGTGTTAATGGGAATCAATAGCTATGTTTATGAAGATCCTTTCGTAGTATTCTTGAAGTCATCCAGTCAGTTCATGCTTTGCAAATTTATCAGCGGTCAACTTGTTTATAAGTTTTCACGGGAGTTTCCTTTCAGTAGTTCTTTCTTATTGTTCACAAGTAAGCACTTGCGGAGAAATCAAACAACAGCCGGAATGCTTAGATGGTTACATTGGTTGTTCCATTACACTTGATCGGGTGGTGAAAATAACAATTAGAGTAGGTGAATAAGTTCAATTCTGAGCATCTTTCCATTTTGTAAATTGTTTTTCAGTCAAGTTTTTCAGTCATTTGTCAAAATAATGGATTCCATAGCCCAATGGAAGGAGGCACTGTCTGGTCTTCCAAAGATCTGTTGTTCTTGGCACCTCCAAGGAATTTCAGCTGCCATCCCCATTGGAGCCAATGTTAGACACGGTCCTGTCAGTCTTTTCAGTTGTCAAATTCACCAAAATTCATTTCTTGTCATTTGCAGTCATTAATGCTATTCCGGTCAAAAAGAGTCATTTTCAGAGTCTAGGTCTAGTGGTTGGTATTCAAACATGTCGAATAATGATTAAGGAAGGTACAGTAAGTTTTCATTTCAAGATTCTCATCGTCAAAATTGCCGAAGAACATTTCTTCTTCAAAACTCTGTTTTGAAGAAGAAATTATTAAGTTTGTTTAGTACATGATTGATAAAGAATTTTCAAGTTTCACAGTTCTTCAGGCAGCAAATCTGAGTGTATCATTATATCATGTGCTTGAAAGGCACTGAGGGTGTTGAGTGGATCTTTTGCTAGCACCAACTTCGTCAACAAATGGTGATGGACTACGCAAAGCTAGGGGAAGTAGTGGCAACAAAAAATGTCAAAAAGGAAGCCATGTAATGCACATACTAATAGTGAAACATATGTCTGTGACGAGAAGATGAATGCGAACAGATTCCAGACTATCTTTATGTACATGAGTATTTCTTTCAGAGATTGCAGGAGTTTAGAGATAAACTCTTCCTGATTGGGGGTTCCATCCTTAAAGAGCTTAGCGCCTGCACACAATTAACAGAATTGAGCTTTAATACAAATCTATTGGAGGGATCGATACCGTCTGAGCTTGGTCAGTTGCAACATCTGACCCTACTTCACTTGTCAGAAACTTTACAACTAGAGAATCTAGAAGAAGTACTTCTATATAAGAAAAACCTTGTGGAAAACAACCTTGTGGAAAACATATTAGTAGCTGTCAGCAACCTGAAACATCTCAGAAGATTGGATCTACACCAGAACCAGCTCACAGGGGAAATCCTACCTGGATTGGCTGCAAATCAAAGTCATGTCTTTCAAGATATTTCTCCAAAGCTATGTATTCATTTGCCATAAGACACATTCAGAAAATCTCATTGAGAAATCGAGTTGAATGTTGGAAGGGAAAATTCTGTTTTAGAAGGGCCGTGACTGCGTGCTGAAAGGAAGCGCGGTGCATAAGAAAGAGGCGCGGCGCATTTATGGAGTGTGGCGCATAGAGCCAAACTTCACAGTCCATTTTTAAACTAGTGCGGTGCACCCATGCTGCGTGGCGCACTGGGATGTGCGCACGACGCATTGGTCTGAGATCGAAATTTTTGCCAATTTTCTCAAATTTGCTCCGTTACTTCGTGTTGATGAAGATGTGCAGGTTTGGGTAATGTGATAGGTCTTATTGATAGAAGTGACACTTTGGTAAAAGTTTTGAGAAACCTTACATCTGCGCAACACGATTGGGTGAAATTGTAAGTAGAACTACAGGGTCGACAGGCTAAAAAAGACATCACCATCAGTATACCAAAATCAACATCACAGATCGTGGGCACAAGAAGCGGACAGAGGAATTTATGCTCTAAGATAAATACTTCGACCTATTTTGGATATTCAAGTATCTGAGACGGGAGGTGTGCATTTTGGTCTCGTGAAAAGGGTTCTTCGTGAAATCCATTGTGTTGGAGCAGGAGTGATGACCAACGCTGGTCCAGACCATATGCTGATTGGCTTAATCTGACAGTGGTTTACCCACTCTTTCCTGATACATGTACGTTTGCTAAGGGTAAAAGACAAGGTGTTGGTTGTCATCATCCTAAAGTTCTTCTTTGACATCGCAGAGACATCATGCATGTCATTTTTTATTACTTTGGCAAATTTGGTCCCTAGTCAGTGACTTCATGTGACAAATACTGTCTGGTGGCACGATTTTCCTCGAAGAAGCACTCATTCCTGTTTTCTCCAGCAATTCTAAGGTCAAAGAATACTGTAAATGGAGGTTTTACGTTCTCTTGCTACCCTTATTGTTGGTGTTCCTGCAGAAGCACGTTGGATTGCAGAATTGGCTCACTATGATTTCAAAAAGGCTGCTAGATATTTGGTTGCTTCTGTTCCAGGCATGCACGGATGTCCTCATCCTCATCTTCTCACGAATTTCCAAACTGTTGACCCGAAGTGGATAATCTTACAATAAGTTTCCAGCAAAAATGGGTCCGACTGATCTTCTGCTATGGGCGCAGTTCAATTTTCGAGCTTTAGACGTTCCAATGCAAACTTTCGAGTAGTAAGATCAATATAGTTCCAAATTTGGGCAGCTGGGCGAAGACAGGTCACCTGGAAATATAGGAAAGGAAAGCATGTAAATTCTCTTGCATGGACAGCGAGATAAAGGATAACATAATGTCAATTACAAATTTATCGAGTTTAATTGGGCTATTCCTCATGCTCAAATCGTAAACTGAAAAATTTGGATTGATCTTTCATCATTTCAGCTGTCAGACACATAGCTAGGAGCACAAATGGATGAATGAGCTCGTCAACCATTCCAAAGGCACGTCATTCATCCCTTTGAATACAAATAACTTCAAATCTGACAATAAATGTTCCGTGTTTAACATAGATCAGGGCTATTATTACTATAGTGAAAGCGGATTTGCATCACCATGTTGTTTATGTTGCAGATCAGAGACACCTGGTCCCTCATTTCATAGATCTAAACATTTGGCAAGCGAAGTTGTTAGATTTCTACCCTGTAGTAATGAAAAGGGCGCTTAATCATATGTTTTGATGACACGAATCCTGCTAAACAGAGTAATGGCTTTGCTTGATAATATTCACGGTTTGAAGGCTTGATGGATTAGTAAAATTTCCAGCTGGGATCGTTCATTTTTCCTGTCATCAAAAGCAGAATTTAAAGGCATTTTGTTAAAAAGTGAATTTTTATTCAAATAACAAATGTAAATTGCAAGTCAAAGCACGCCATAATTAGAACGCAGAATATATAGGAATGAAGCCTATTTTTGTTCCTCAATCATGATTTTATGGGATCTGCGCTCCAATTTTGTCTCTTAATTAGTCAATCACAAAAATTCAAGGGGAACGTTGCTTCAGAATAGATGGTTGACTCTTATTGGTTAATGATGTTAAACAACTCCATATTTTTGATCGATTTGTTTTCTCATAGAGGGGCTTATTTATTGTATGAAAAATCATTTGTAAAGGGTTGGAGAGTTCTGGGAGAGGTGTGTGGAAAAAAATATAGAGTTTCACTGTACAATTTTTAACAGAGAAATAATGAAAGGATGCAACTTTGGTTCATAAGATCCCTATGGTGTGAGTTTAGAGAATGTTTTTTCTTTTTGTCTCATATGTATCTCGTTATGTTTTTCAGTTCATTCATAATCGTTTCAAGCTGAATGCTTTTGCAGTAGGAGAGGTAGAATCCAATTTGTTGCTTTGCCTTGGGAAGCATTCAGGCTTTGTGTATTTTCTTCTGTTGGAAAGGATTCATTGTTTAATGTCCTTTTCTGTTTTCTTAAACAGTCTTACATTCCATTTAATTTCAATTAAATTGTTGAACTTCACTCCTATCTCACCTTATGGAATAATCTGTGCCTTTGATTAAATCTCTGCTCAATGTTGTCTTTGCCCCATATAGCCCAGAAAAACCAGTCATTTATTAAAAACCTCATTCATATCTATTTACTTGCCTAAAATCAGTTCCCATTTTAAGTCATCTCGCACCCTATTGCTCATTTTATCGAGATTGACTGGAGAGAGCCCTCTCCTGTCCTCGTAGGGCTAGCTACGAGGCTGAGCTTGGTTTGATGTTGCCTCGAGTTTTGCCTTCCTCAGCCTGAGGCAGATTCGAGCGCTAACAGGTGGATCATTACATTTAGGTGGATTAGGGAAAAAGACAGGTATATATGCACCACTAGCATCATATGTATCGAAGAAAATACCATTAATTCCATTGCTTTGATCAGACTCAAGATTAAACATATCATATTCTTGATGGATATATCATTGAGATGCATCAATAAGAAACTCCCATGATCATTTAGAAAACATTCCTCCTAACATATGAAATATTTACAATTGAAAAAATCATGAATAATATACTCAATATTTTCATCCCCTCATCGTAAGACCAGACCATCCTGTACCTGATTTTGACCATGATTAGCCAAATAAATATTTAAAGGATTTAGAGAGACTGGGGGTATAATAAAGTTATCCCACTTGTGTGGGTATAATGAGTAGTGTGTAAAAGGTGACGAAAGATGAAAATATGAAGAAGGATAAAAAACGTTTGTAAGTAAAGTATTTTGAGCTTCTTAGAACAATGGATCAACATGTATGTTATATGGCATAAGATTATTTTTATTATCATACTGATTGAATATTGGCATAATCATGTAACCTTCATAATTATCTTGCTTTTCTTTGGCAGGGTATACCAAAGATTCGAAAGCTTGAAAACTCATTTCTTAAAATTTAATATATGGAAATGCATGACTCGAAGAAACTTTAGAATTTTTCTAAAACGAAAGAGACTCCCAATGCACAAATGGAGATTGAAAACTTTGAAAATAATATTCTGAATTGATATCGTAAAAGTACAAGCGCTTATAAAAATAAAAGATATAATTTGATATACTTGGATATCCCTGAACACTTGCTAATTGGAACAAGGATTTCATGATGATGGTTGTCCAAAATATTAACTTTATTGAAGTATATAAAATCATTTGATAGGTTATCAAGATTCTTAGATCGGTGATCAACTAGAAATGCAAGATTGTCATCTTGGAAGAGGGAAGAAATTTCAAAAATATCTTCAACACATTTATCCTCTACCCGTGAATTGAAACCTCCTTATTCTTGATTACTTGTTAAAAAAATAGGCTGAAAATCATTAAAAGTTAAAGTAGGTTGATGAAGCAGATCATGAAATAAGGAATCATGAGATGTAGATGGTAGAGGATGAAAAGTATCCCTTGAGGAAATTATGTTTTCAATTGGACTAGATCCAAGATTAGGATATTGTAAATTAAAGCGATCTTAAAAACTAAGGGATAAAATTTTACTTCAGGCTCCACGTAATTGCTAAAGCATTCCAAGTTACCATCAATAGGATCTGAATCATGGGAATAGGGTGGAGGTTGAATGAATGGATCAAAAATTTGATTTTCAGATTTCCTAGCTTTAACATCATCACAAGGAGGTACCCAAAATAGTACTAGAAAAGGATGAGGACAAGGAACAAACATAATATTAAGTTCCTTGTCGCAACTATGGGGTGTCACATGATAAAAATAAGTTGGGAGAGCAACGTCATCCAAGGGTATGGATTCGAAAAATTTCAAGGAGAGAAGAATCAAGCTCTAAAACGTTTCATTGACAAAATTGGAATAAATCTCTCCCTCGGGAAATTCATAGCAAAGGTGAAGAAACCAATTAAGAAAATCCTCTACAGATTCACCAGAATTAATTATGAGTAAATCATTCCTATTATATACATTTTGACAATCATGTTTTCCTAATTCTTGAGGATGCTCCTTGATTAATTGATCAAATGAATGAATGAAATTGGATGGTAGACTGTAGCGCCACTTCTTAACTTGAACATCACGATTAAGGGTGAATAATATACAAAAAAAAATATTCATCATCAATTTCATAGATTTACAAAAACTAATAAAGTGTTATATATATTTGGATATTAATGTACCACCCTCACCATCAAACTTAAATTGAGAGAAGTCATCAAACTTTTCCAAGAAGCTGAAACATTTACTAGGGGATAGGTTAGAAAAACATTACAGGATTATGATTTTGGAAATATACATTTAAGACCAGAGATTCAAAATAGAGTCAATAGACAAAACCTTTCATCTGTTCCTCTATCTTATGATATCTACTAACGGTGCTGGAAATCCATCAACCAAGGGGGTCTCTTTGATGTGAAGTCCCAATAATAACTCACACCATCTAGAGTAATATCCCCAACAAGAAATATGATTAGTTTCCATTATGCTTAATTATTTTCCTTGGCTATCATTATTAATATAAGAGGTTATACAAACATTCTTTGAAACAAGAAAGTACGTTGACACACTCAGTCATACTATTGCATTGAATACAAGGTACTTTCACATTTGGGAGAAAGAGAGTGAGCCTCTAGAAGAAAATTAATAGTACCATCCGAAAATACTGACACACAAGAGAATAAGGGAATCATAAGTTAGTATGCAAAGTATTTCAAAGCCAACCATGATCGTACAAGAAAATACAACACACCTTCAACAAGACAAGTACCAAAGCAAACAAAATTGTTCAAATTCCTTGGTACATATGAACAAAACACATACCACAAACATATATAGAATATTCTATGATATTCATGATACATGCATGAAAATGTGATTTCTCAACGAGCTTCATATATTAAGTGGAAGTGCCAAGATATACAACTACAATGTTGTCACACTAGCCCCAATCATGGAACATTAAGTCACCACTTCCTTCTCCAAAGGAATATGTTCTCTCCTATGCCAACCTAGAGAAGCCAAGGTGAAAGTTGAAGTCCCAAAAGTCCCATTTCTTGAGTTCTGAGGATGTATTTATATCAAATGAGGTGACTCTTCACCTCCCATGTGACTCTTGGGATACATCATGACTATTGAGCTTCTACAATGACCTTTTGAATTCTTACATGACCTTTGAACTTCTATATGAATTTAAAACTCAATAGTGACTCTTCATATTCCATGTGGGACCCTTACTCTTTCACATATTTCACATTTTCTCATTTTGGAATATTACATAATTACATGCTACAAGTGATGTGGAAAGACACTATGACATGTTAATCTTGAGATGACTCTTCACAATGATGACATGAAACTTCATGATGATGTGGCATTACTAATTTTTCTCCCTTTTTTTCTTTATTTGCATCTTAATGATGGATATTAAAATTTATTTATATTCATAATCTAAGGGTTTGATTGGTATGACGTCTTCATGTGATCATGGTCTTTGATCTCCTGTCGAAATCTATTGTCTCTTCACATTCTCTTCAATGATTAGCATGCCTTCAATCTTCGAATGTGTCTTCGAGTAGGGTCTCTTTATTCTCATTCATCATCATATTGTCATATAAAAATATAATACATGCAACTGAAATCCAATCATAAAAAGATGACATCATTTTGAAAACACTTAATCTAACATGCTTTATCAAAATCATTGGTCGAGCTAGAACTATGTGCTAGACTAAGAGATTAGCTCAGGTATTTTGGAGTTGTGTGATTGAAGAGATCAAGTTCATGGACTGAGGCTTGAGACTATGGATTTCATAGTTAAAGAAGGTTAGGGAAAAATGACTACGTAGTTGAGGGGCTCAAGGAGGCAGGATTGAGGCTTAAAGTTTCCCACAATGTAGTTCTATAGGGAGAGAGTATTAGGGCTTATGCAGTTACGTAGTTAAAGGAGTGAGGATGGAATCTTGAGGCTTGATACCACATAGTGAACAGAAGAAGACTAACTCGAGATTGATCTCCACCATATGGATCTTAAGGAATTAGGATTGGGTACTGATACTGCAGAATGCACAGTTCTAGAAGGTAAGGATTATGCATTGCACATTTCTAAGAGGAAAGGAATGAGCTTGAGGGTTGAGACTGTGCAATGTGTAATTTAAGAGGGTTGAGTGAAGCCAAGTTCTTTGTGAAATAATATTTTACAATTTCGCTAAGTGAAAGATCAATGTGGTCAAAATGAACAACTAACAAAAATTAAATTGATCAAAAACTAAGAAAAATCACTGACACAACATCAATCACGCATAACATGGGAAGAAAAAATTCTCTCAATGCACCAAAAATCCGACAACTTCTTCCAAGTGAGACACTAAAGATACACTTTGTGACTACAACGACGAAACTTGTGTGAAAATGTATAAAACTTTGGGAATGACTGTAATACATTTCTACATGATAATTATGACTCACTAGCACCAGATTTACCCCTTGAAATGAGTCAGAACTATGCTTATGCAATATGCGACACTTCCCATACCAAAATACAACATTTCTGAAAGTAAGAGAAAATTGAAAATGACACTTGAAAAATGTGAACAACATTGAAATTCACACATTCCAGAGTGAATATAGCATGAAAATGACACATATTAAAGTGAAGGAAAGTGAAAATGATAAACATGAAAGTGAATCTTGTGAAATTGAAGGTACGAAAGAGTGATAGTTGGAACAACTCACTGAAATAGAATTTCAATCGCAAAAAATAGTGTCAGACTTCCAATTGAAAGTGCACAGTGACTATCAATATAGTTTTAACATTGCACATGAAATATCTTGATGGAATGTATTATGATTATTCAATCTTGTGTAAAGAAATGTGGTCATGAGCTTACTATGGACTAAACATTTGTGATAAAGTGACTTCAACACTTAGAAACCGAGAAGAGAACTTAACATCAAGTGGTCTAGGACACACATAATTACATGTAGGTTCCCAGTCATTCCTTATGTAGAGGAAATTGAATGGATCCTATCACATATGGATGATTCATATATGGTGCTTTGTAGTGAAAGTGGTGTATATCTTGCCAATTACCATAGAGACAACATGCATACTTATTACAACATGTTGAAAAAAATAAAATATTCTAATAATGGACTCTATATTAGATGGGCCAGTCTTAACACAAGTGATATCGTCAATTCCTAGTGTTTAGATCCTGCCAAATTTTGACATTTCTCAAGTGAAGTTTACCTAACCAAGATTCTGAGTGAGGTGTAGTAGTATGTTATTACTATGAGTTTTAGGATGCAAGGGAGAAATAATGCATAAGTATTTGAAGAGAATTGGATATTCATGCTCAACATGGTTGTGACCTCAAGAAAAATCTTCAATTGGGCAGATATATGTTCTTTTGAATTGTAGCATCATGTTGGGCTAGCCAAAGAAACATTAAATGAAGATAAAGCACTGGAGTTTTATATGTGATCACATATATTAGACAGGACATGTTCTTGGTATGCATTCTCAAGGATGTATTGGAACTAGACCCCATAAGAAATGTTTCCAGATTAAATTCATTATAGGGTGTCATCAGAGTTAAGTTTCAGAACAACATATGATAGATTGACAGAGAATTTCTTTGCCCTCATATTTCATGTGATTGATGATATTGACCCTCCCTGCATGATTGAACAAGTGAAAGAGGAAAATTGTGATATCACTTTTTTTTTTGCACCATATAGTACATACATTGGATTCTTTAGATGCCAAATTTCTCCCCATGTGTATGCCACGATATGTGATGAACAAGGTGGTCCTGCAAGAGTTTGATTATTAGTTGAATAAAATATTTCTAGAAGATATTCATAGAAGGAAGAAGGCCCCTCGACCCACATTCCATTTGAGGATTGGAATGTACGAAATGAAGAGCCTCAAGGCAGAAGATGTTGAAATACAAGAGCTAGACGACCACACTTTGTAGGAAGGGACTTTCATGAGTATTACTGTAGGAATGTGTGCAAGCAACATTGTTAGAAGAATATATTTTTTTGGGAATATACATCAATGGATACTACAAATTATGAAATGGAAAAAAGTTGGCACAACACATTAAAGAAGACACACCAAGGAATTGAAGCTACACCCTCGCAAGTTCCAGAAGCTCAATATGTATAGACACAGGAGGCACCACAAGTAAAAAATCTAGTAAGCATTAAAACTCCTAGGAAAAGGATCAAGTGTGATCCAAAATTAGAAAGTATTAGAAAATTTAAAGTTGATCAATTCAATACAAGAGTTATTGAGGTCGAATAGGAGAAGATAGAATTGGAGGCACAAATGTAATAAGAGGAAGAGGATAAATAAGAAGAAGAAGAAGAAATCAAGAGAATAGAAGAATAACAACAAAGGCACTCATAGGAGGAGGAAGCATGAGGAAGGATAGAAGAAGAAAACATGACTTAGGAAATAGAACAAAAATTGGAGAATGATGATGTCATCCAACCCATAAATGATGAACTAGGGTCTTGAGCAAAACCTCCTCTTATAGGTGGTCATCTACCATTTAATGGGATGAGAAACACACCTCCACCACAAGACAGAGCCATGGACGTATGTAATTTTACATTTGATTATCTGAAGAAATCATTTGATCCATGGACGTATGCAACAAAGATAAATATTCTTCTTGAATGATCCCCAAAATCCAGTATCTGTATCCACAGAGATGGTGATAACTGCAAATACTAGTATGAATCGTGAGAAATTATGGAAAATAATCTTTCTTTTGCTACAAAAGCAAAGGATAAGTCAAAGTATACTTTGAGTTAGAATGCATGATTGATGAAACAATTGGTTTCAGTAAAGCAACAAGTGGAACATATTGCTTCAAAAAATCAATGATTATCTTCTAACTGCTTGAACTTAATAGAATGGAATTTAGCTATACAGGAAGAATTGGGGCCAATGAAAGACACCATGTCATAGTTGTATGATGAAATGATACTTCTACATGACGTAGTGTAACCATTAGTTGGTATACATAAGAAAGCACAAGAAGCCCTAAAACTCCTAAAGGTGGAAAATAGTGTTTTCGGTAAATTACAAGAATGGGGTGCCAAATATCCAAATATTCCATAACAGTTGGTCACAACAGACATGTATGCTACTGAGGTGAACATAGTGGAGTTGAGACTACACAATAAAAATTACAATTGTCTCAGTGAACAATTCGTTAACACTGTAACTTCTTATATTTGATTGCATAAGGGTTTGGATTCCCTGATGGAGAAACACATGGTGCATTTAGTGGCATTACTTAGAGGAACAAGAGACATAGATAACATATTATGATAAATGAATTTGTAAATTGATAAAATCAAACAATCATTATAACAAGAGATATTGGAGATCACTAAGGACATTACTCTATAATATTCCATTTCACTAGAGAAACTCACATAAAAATTCCATGGCTACGGAATATTGTACAAACTAGCTCAAAGTCCATGTTGATAGAAGAACTAAAGGAAAATGTGGGGTTTGTACCAAATTTTCTGGTCTAAATCAAATTCATTGCCACATAGTGGCATTCATACATGACCAATGAGATCCATGAAGAAGCAAATGGATTATCTATTAAAAAGTTGTTTTGTCCTATTAGAAACTTTGTTTTATATAGGCATCATCCTATATGTATTTTGTGTCTTGTATAAATTTTAATGTAACGAATTCCAAGGGATACGTGGAATGTGAAAAGATACATGTGGAATGTAAAAGGTCATGTACATAATTTGAAAGGTTAAAAAATTGAAAAGACATAAGGAAAATCAAAATTCATTGTCATCTTTTATAAATAACTCCTGATAACTCAAGTAAAAGGATTTGATTCTTATGTTTTTCATTGGATTATCTTGTGTTGCATATGAGGTTAATAATTATTTGGAGAAGCAAGTTATGGTTTCATGTTCCACTACTGGATATAATGTTTCACCTATATAATATTATACTTGGAACCTTTCATTAATAAACATATTTAACATATATCGGTAATGTCTTTCATTCATCCCACACACATAACGTGAGAGGAAAACCCACAAGATTGATATTTAAAAAATGAAGGTTTTCTGAACCTCAAACAATTGTGAAATAAACAAAACAATATCCAACACCTCCTGTGATTCTCTTCAGCTAAATGAAAATAAATATTATATCTAAATTGACAACGTAATGACGAATTGAAAAACCAATGAATTGATAAACCATGAAGGATTGAAAAACAAATTAATTTAACCCTAATCACTAATAACATTTCAATTGAAAAAAAAAATGGAAGGCAATGCAAAAATTCAAGGTTTTATGTTAATGTCGATGTGGTGAGGACCAACATACTATTTTTTCATACAGATTCGATAGCTAAGTGGAGATATTTTTCCGTCACCTTCTGCTACCAGCTTTTAATAGATGTAATGTTCCACCTGCTTGGGAGTGTTGAGTGCTCGAGAATTGAATTATCCTTAACAAAATATTTTTCAATTGATGTTAAACGAAAGTTGTGGACTGTTGGAAATTAATCCTGACCACCGCGTTAAATAAATTGGCAGCAACCGTACCTCAATTAATTTTTTTTTGTAGGTTCTAGATAGATCTTAGAGAGAAGGACAAGTTCCGAGCATAGTAAATCTATATGGGCAAACATTTAAATTTGCAAGCCTATTTACTTCACGCAACTTCTGTCCACCCATCACTATGTATTAAACATTTCCCACCACATTACATACCTCTTGATCACACTGCGCAACTCGCAAGGTTTAGCCTTTTCCTCATAACACAATTGTTGAATCTTACAAAATTCTTGATGAAATACAGTGGCACCCATTTAATATATATTATATACGTGATATCATTTCCGCAATAAACCTTTCATCTTTCCCACTTTAAATTTACCCTTGCCTCTTCGCATCGCCAACTGCTCAGCACGACATACATCGCACTTCGCAAGATTTAGAACTTACACTTTTTTCCTATGTCCCAAACCATGCGATGTTGTGATGTGATATCACCGTCGCATATCTCAAATCTACGAGTTATAAATTTATGGTTAATTCATCACACTAAAATGTTGTAAGTTTCAATGTGATCCAATCACATATCGCACGTCGCAAGCTCAGGAGGATATGTACAGAAGTAAATGTTGAAACCGTTGAAATACGATTTGCGATATGGGCACAGATGCGATGCGGTTCAAAGCTAAAACCTAAAGGATTTCAAGTCCAGGCGTACAATGTTTGTGTGTTTTTTTATGAAGAAAAACCTAACATGACAGAAGGAAGGTTTGTGTGATTACCTATCCGGTCAAGCATTGAATAAGCATCGAATTTTCAAGCTCTGCCACTCTGTACTTAAAAATATGTTTTTCATATGTTTTTGTAGCAGAATAAGTAGAATGAAAAAAATATTTTCCTTATTAATATCTCTCTGTGTGGCTCTGTGAAATTTTTTTTCATAACTATGTTGTCTTTGTTTAAAGTAATTTCCACAAATTCGATGTGAAATGTGTGTCGAGGGAAAATAATTTCCCTTATTCCTTAAATTTCCCAACATGGTATCGTAGTGGGCTTAATCTTTGATTGAAAGAAAGTGTTTTTACTAAAGAGTTGAAAGTGGTTTTGAGAAGCATATTCTCCAGTAATGAGAAATTTTTTTATATAGTTAGAAAGTTCTTGTTTACATAGTGAAAATGGCAGCAACAAGCACAAGCTTGACTAATCCACAAATACCATATTTGAATGGAAATAATTATGATTATTGGGCTATTACAATGAAGGCTCTATTTTCTTCTCAAGTTATTTGGGAACTAGTGGAGAATGGATTCCAAGAACCTGCAGATGCAGCTGCATAGAATTCTTTAACACAAGCAGAAAGAGATTTTTTGAGGGACAACACGAAGAAGGACTCCAAAGCCCTATTCTATATTTTTGAAGCAGTTCATGGAAGTATTTTCCCAAGGATTACATCAGTAACGAAGTCCAGGATACCCCCCATATAGCATAGCAAGGCATGAAAAAGGTGAAGACAACAAAACTACAAATGCAGAGAAGATATTTTGAAGCATTATCTATGAAAGAGTCTGAAAATATAGACTCATTCTTTACACATGTGATTGGGTTGGTTACCCAAATCAGGTCTCATGGTGAGACACTTGAGGAAAGAAGAATAGTTGAGAATGTTTTGAGAAGTCTGCCAACAAGGTTTGACGCCATAGTTGTAGCCAAAGAGGAGAAAAAGGATCTCCCACCATTTTTAGTGGATAGCTTCATGCATCAGTAATGTCTCATGACCACATATTGAACAGAGCAAGAAAATATTCATTGCATCATGCATTCAAGACACAAGTTTCCTTTGGTCAAGGTAGAGGTCGAGGAAGACCAGACTATAGAGAAATAGGAAGAAGCTTGCACAGAGGTGGAAGAAGCATCCCTTTAAGCTCAAGTGGAAGGGGCAGCAATCAAAATCCAAGTCAAGGACCAAGCCAAAATCAAGCACAAGGTCAGAGGTATGATAAATCTCAAGTTCAATGTCATTATTGTAAGAAGCATGGTCATTATGCAAATCAATGTAGAAAGAAGGAATATTACATGTGTAGAAAACCAAGTGAAAATTTCATAAACGAAAATCAGGACTATGATAGCATGTTTTTAGCTTGTAATGTAGCACAAGAAAAACAAGGGGATGTATGATTCTTAGATTGAGGGTGTAGCAACCACATGACTGGAAACATAGAAATGTTTTCAAATCTAGATGAAAGTGTGAAATCAGAATTAACATTGGGGACTGATAGAAAGGTATTTTTCATGGGAAAAGGAAGAGTAGACATACTAATAAAGAAGTGAGAGAAGGATTTCATGTCAGATGTTTATTTTGACCCTGGTTTGAAACATAACCTCCTAAGCATTGTAAAATTCATGAAAAATGGGTGCAATGTATTTTTTAATTATGATCTATGCACAATCTTGGATAAGCCTCCAACTACACAGCTCATTGCAAAAGTTCATATGACAAACAATAGAATTTTTCCTGTCAAGCTAAGATAAGATTTGAAGGAAGAAGGCATTCTAGTAGTTGTCACACAAGAAAACTTTCAAGAAGAATTCAAAGATTAAAATTGGTTATGGCACTTGAGATTTGGTAATCTCAACTTTGGAGGTTTGAATTTGTTGCACGTGGAAGGTATGGTGAAGGGATTTCCACTCATAGAAAAACTGGATAGCCTATGCGAAGGATGCATCTTGGGAAAACAACACAGAGAATCATTTCTAGCATGAAATTCAATAACGGAAAAGGCACCTTTGGAGATTTTCCACTCAGATTTATGTGGACCAAAGCAAACACAATCATTTGGTGGTAGGTATTACATTTTCACATTCATAGATGACTACACAAGGAAGACATGAGTCTATTTTCTAAAACATAAAAGTGAAATGTTTTACTGCTTCCGCCACTACAAAGCTCTTGTTGAGAAGTAAAGTGGACACTACATATACTTGTTGAGGACTGATAGAGGTGGTGAATATATCTCAAGTGACTTCCTACATTTTTACAGGGAGCATGGAATTCACTACCATTTTACAGCAAGGTATACAGCTCAGAAAAATGGTGTCACAAAAAGAAGGAATAGGACCATCATGGAAATGGCAAGGAGTATGTTCAAGGAAAAGCATTTTCCAAATAATTATTGGGATGAAGATGTTGCTTGTGCAACGTATATCACTAATAGGTGTCCAACCAAAACTGCCATGAATAGAGTTCCTAAAGAGGCATGTAGTGGAAGAAAGAAATATGCCAGTCACATCAGAGTGTGTGGGTGTGTGGCATATGCACATGTCACGAATGGGTTGAGGAAGATGTTGGACAGAAAGGGGGAGAAATTCATATTTTTTGGATACAATGATGAATCGAAGGCATATAAGCTTTACAATCCATCAACCAAGAAGGTAATAATCAACAGAGATGTTCAGTTCATATAAGAGGAAGCATGGGATGGAATTTTAGAGAATACAATCAATGTGAAGACATGTATGTCACATGAAGGTAAAGAGGAATTGACTGCATCAAGTAACTCCTCAACAGTGACTACTCCTTCACCCACACAAGCTCAAAAAAGCACACCGCAAGCAAGTAATAGGACAACATTACGCCATTAAGTAATTTCTTCTCCAATCACACCACAAAGATCTAAAAATCCATCTACTTCAAGCGCAACACCAAGCTCATCTTTAGAAAGCATAAGAAGACCAAAATTAAAAAATTTAAGTGAAATTTATGAGCAAGAAGAAGTTGACAATAGTGCTAGTCTGAATTGTTTATTTGCATTATTTTGTCATGTAGATGACCCAATACATTTTGAAGATGTAGTCAAATAAGATAAATGGATTGAGGCAATGAATGAAGAAATAGGAGTAATAGAAAGGAATGACACATGGGAGTTATTGGATCTTCCGCAAGGTAAATAAGTCATTGCATTGAAATGGGTCTATAAGACCAAGAGAAACATTGAAGGCAAGATAGAAAGGCGTAAAGTAAGGCTAGTTGTCAAAGGCTACAAGAAGCTGCATGGAAAAGGCTATGAGGAAACCTTTGTGCCAATCACAAGGATGGAGACAGTGCATACTATGTTGTCGATAAAAGCACAACAAAAATGGAAAGTGTATCAAATGGACGTCAAGTCAGAATTATTGAATGGAGTACTAAAAGAGGAGGTGTATGTGGAACAACCTCCTAGTTATGAAGTAGAAGGCCAAGAAAAAAAGGTGTTTAAGTTTAGGAAATCTCTTTATGGGCTGAAAAAATAACCACTTAAATTGTACAACAGGATATATGCGTACTTGATGGAAAATGGGTTCGACAAATGTGATGGTGAACCTACTCTCTACATCAAGGAAAGTAACGATAAGATTATTATTGTTGTTTTGTATGTAGATGATTTGGTTTTCACAAGCACTGATGATTTTCTCACCATCAATTTCAAATAATTCATGAAAAGTGAGTTTTAAATGACTGACTTGGGGTTGCTAAGATATTTTTTGGGCATACAAGTAAAGCAAACATAAAATGGAATTTTTATCTCTTAAGAAAAATATATTGCAGAAATTTTAGAGAGGTTTAATATGCAGAACAAAAAGTCATCAGCAACTCCAACTGTCATGGGGTTGAAGTAGAGCAAGGAATGTTGCAGCAACAATGTTAATCTGACATTATACAAAAGCATGGTGGTCATCCTAATGTATTTGACTGCAACTAGGTCTGATATAATGTATGTAGTGAGTCTAGTGTCGAGATTCATGGATACACCCAAGGAGACGCATTGGCAAGCAACCAAAATAATTTTAATGTATGTTAATGGGATGAAGGAGTATGGTGTTTTGTACTCCGCAAGAAATGATTCTAGGCTGATTGGTTACATTGGCAGTGATTGGGCAGGAAGTGTTGATGACAGAAATAATACATCAGGATATGGTTTAATTTGGGTTCGGGAGCCATATCATAGGCTTCCAAGAAGCAGTCGATTATTTCATTGTCAAAAAAAGAGGCTGAGTATGTCACCACAAGAGCAACAGTGTGTCAAGAAGTTTGGATGAGAAGGATGGTGCGGGATTTATGTCATGAACAAGGCACAGCAACCACTATCTTCTGTGATAATAGTTCAACAATTACACTATCAAAGAGTTTTGTTTTCCACAAAAGGAAAAATCACATTCATACTAAATATCATTTCTTAAGAGAATTAGTTAACAATGGTGAAATAGTGTTGTAGCATTGCAGGTCAGCGAAACAATTCACAGACATCTTCACAAACCCATTGGCATGTGAAAATTTTGTTTATCTCAAAAATTGTTTAGGAATGGTCAACAACGGTAGTTACGATTAAGCGGGAGTGCTAGAAATTAATCCCAACCACTGCGTTAAATAAATTGGCAGCAACCATACCTCATTTAATGTTTTTTTTGCAGTTTTCTGATAGATCTTGTAGAGAAGGATAAGCTCTGAGCATAGTAAATTTGTATGGGAAAACATTTAAATCTACAAGACTATTTACTTCACACAACTTTTGTCCACCCATATATATGTATTAAAAATTTCCTATCACGTCACCTACCTCTTGATCACACTGTGCAGCTCGCAAGGATTAACCTTTTCCTCATAACACAATTGTCGAATCCTACAAACTTTCTGATGCGATATAGTGGGACCCCTTTAATATATATTTCATATGTGATATCATTTCCGCAATAAACCTTTCATTTTTCCCATTTTACCTTTATCCTTGCTTCTTATCATTTCCAACTTCTCAGCACGTCATATATCATGCTTCGCAAGATTTAGAACTTACCCTTTTTTCCCAGGTCCCAAACCTTGCAATGTTGCGATGCGATATCACCATCGCATATCACAAATAGGCAAGTTACAAATTAATGGTTAATTCATCGTAGTTAAATGTTGTAATTTGCGACATTATGCAATCACATGTCGCACATCCTGAGATCAGGAAGATAAGTTCCCAGGTAAATGTTGAAACCGCAGAAATACGATGTACAAATATGGGCATGGATGTGATGTGGTTCAAAGCGAAACCTAAAGGATTTCAAGTCCGAGAATACAAGGTTTGTGTGTTGTTTTATGAAGAAAAGGCTAACATGGAAGAAGGACAATTTGTATGATTACATGTAGAGTCGAGCATTGAATAAGCACTAAATTTTCGAGTTCCACCACTATGTACTCAAAAATATGCTTTTCATATGTTTTTGTAGAAGAAGAATTAGGATGAAAAAAATCTTCTCTCATTTAATATTTCTGTGTGGCTCTTTGTAAATTTTCTGCGTAACTATGATGTTTTTGTTTAAAGTAATTTTCACAAATTATGTGTGAACTGTGTTTTGAGGAAACACCATTTCCACTGTTCCTTAAATTTCTCAGCATGGTATCGGAGCAGGTTTAATCTCTCAGTGGAAGAAAGTGTTTTTAGTAAAGAGTTGAAATTTTTTTTGAGAAGCGTATTTTCCAACAACAAGAAATCTTTTTACACAGTCAGAAAGTTTTTTGTTTACACAGTGAAAATGGTAGCAACAATCACAAGCTTGACTAATCCACAAGTACAACAGTTTAATGGCAATAATTATGATTATTGGGCTATTACAATGAAGGCTTTGTTTTCTTCTCAAGCTATTTGGGAAATGGTGGAGAATGGATTTCAAGAACCAACATATGCAACAACATACAATTATTTGACACAAGAAGAAAGATATTTGTTGAGGGAAAATAAGAAGAAGGACTCTAAAGCCCTCTTCTATATTTTTCAACCAGTTCATGAAATTATTTTCCCAAGGGTTGCAACAGCAATGATGTCCAAGAAAGCATGGGATACCATCTAGATAGCCCACTAAGTCATGGCAAAGATGAGGACAACAAAACTACAAATTCTCAGAAGATATTTTGAAACATTATGTATGAAAGAGTCTAAGAATATAAAATCATTCTTACACATGTGATTGGGTTGGTTACCCAAATCAGGTGTCATGGTAAGACACTTGAGCAAAGGAGAATATTTGATTTTTTTTTTTTAAATTCTGCCATCAAGGTTTGATGGCATAGTTGTAGCCATATAGGAGACAAATGATCTCTCACAGTTTTCAATGGATGAGCTTCATGCATCACCGATGTCTCATGAGCATGGACTGAACAAAGGAACAAACCCTTAACTATAGCATGCATTCAATACACAAGTTTCTTTTGGTCAAGGTAGATGTTAAGAAAGACCAAACTATAGAGGAATAGGAAGAAGCCCACACAGAGGTGGAAGTAGTAGCCCTTCAAGATCAAGCGAAAGGGGAAGCAATCACAATCCAATTCGAAGCCCAAACCAAAATCAAACACAAGGTCAAAGGTATGATAAATCTCAAGTTCAATGTCATTATTGTAAGAAGCATGGTCATTATGCAAATGAATGTAGAAAGCAGAAATATGACATGGGTAGCAAACCAAGTGAAAATTTCATAAAGGAATATCATAACCATGATAGAATGTTTTTAGCTTGTAATGTAGCACAAAAAAAACAACGGGATATATGGTTCTTATATTCAGGGTGTAGCAAACACATGATTGGAAACATAGAAATGTTTTCAAATCTAGATGAAAGTGTGAAATCAAAAGTAGCATTGGAACTCATAGAAAGGTCTATGTCATGGGAAAAGGAAGAGTAGACATACTAACAAATAAGGAAGAGAATAAGTTCATCTTGAATGTTTATTATGTCCTTGGTTTGAAGCATAACCTCCTAAGCATTGGACACCTCATGAAAAACAGCTACAATGTATTTTTTAAAGATGATGTATGTACAATCTGGGATAAGCCTCCAAGTAGACAAATAATTGCAAAATTTTATATGGAAAAAAATAGAATGTTTCCTCTCAAGCCATGATCAGATTTGAAGGAAGAAGGTGTTGTAGGAGCTGTCACACAAGAAAACTTTCAAGAAGAAGTCAAAAATGAAAATTTGTTATGGAACTTGAGATTTGGCCATCTCAACTTCAGAGTTTTTCATTTGTTGCACATGAAAGGTATGGTGAAGGGATTTCCACTCATAGAAAAATGGGAGAACCTATGTGAAGGATGCATCTCTATCAAACAACACAAAGAATCATTTCCAGCATGAAAGTCAATAAGGGCAAAGGCACCTTCTCATATCATCCACTCAGATTTATGTGGACCATTGCAAACACCATCATTTGGTGAAAGACATTACATTTTTACATTCATATATGACTATACAAGGAAGACATGGGTCTATTTTCTAAAACATAAAAGTGATGTGTTTGACCTCTTTCGCCACTACAAAGTTCGTGTTGAGAAGCAAAGTGGAGACTACATAAAAGTGTTGAGGACTGATAGAGGTGGCCAATATATCTCTAGTGACTTCCTACATTTTTGTAGGGAGCATGGAATTGACAAGAAATTTATAGCAAGGTATACACCTCAACAAAATGGTGTCGTGGAAAGAAAGAATAGGGCTATCATGGAAATGGCAAGGAATATGTTGAAGGCAAAGCATTTGCCAAATGATTATTGGTTGAAGCTATTGCTTGTGCAACATATATCATTAATAGGTATCCAACCAAAATTGTCATGGATAGACTTCCTGTAGAGGCATGTAGTGGAAGAAAGAAATATGTCACTCACATCAGAGTGTTTGGGTGTGTGGCGTATGCACATGTCCCAGATGAGTTGAGGAATAAGTTGGACAACAAGGGGGAGAAATGCATATTTGTTGGATACAGTGATGAATCCAAGGCATATAAGCTTTACAATCTATCAACCAAGAAGGTAATAATCAACAGAGACATTCTGTTCAAAGAAGAGGAAGCACGAGATGGAAGTTTAGAGAAGACAATCAATGTGAAGACATGTATGTCACATGAAGATAAAGAGGAATTCACTGCAGCAAGTAATTCCTCAGCTGTAACTCCTCCTCCACCCACACAAGCTCAACAAAGCATACCACAAGCAAGTAATAGGACATCATTGCATAATCAAGTAAGTGCTTCTCCAAGCATACAACAAAGATCCGCAACTGCATCGACTTCAAGCACAGCACCGAACTCATCTTCAACAAGCATAAGAAGACCAAAATTTAGAAATTTAAGTGAAATTTATGAGCAAGAAGAAGTTGACAATAGTGCTAGTCCGAATTCTTTATTTTCATTATTTTGTCATGTAGATGACCCAATACACTTTGAAGATGTAGTCAAACAAGAGAAATGGGTTGAGTCAATGAATGAAGAAATAGGAGAAACAAAAAGGAATGACACATGGGAGTTAGTGGACCTTCCGCAAGGTAAAGAAGTCATTGGAGTGAAATGAGTCTATAAGACCAAGAAGAACATTGAAGGAAAGGTAGAGAGGCATAAAGAAAGAACAGTTGTCAAAAGCTACAAGCAGCAGCATGGAAGAGACTATGAGGAAACCTCTGCGCCAGTTGCAAGGAGGGAAATAGTGCATACAGTGCTGCTGATAGCAGCACAACAAAAATGTAAAGTGTATGAAATGGACGTGAAGTCAACATTCTTGAATGGTGTACTGAAAGAGGAGGTGTATGTAGAACAACCTCCTGGTTATGATGAAAAAGGCCAAGAACGAAAGGTTCATAAGTTGCAGAAATCTCTTTATGGGCTGAATCAAGCACTGCATACATGGTACAAGAGGATAGATGCCCACCTGATGGAAAATGGGTTCGACAAATGTGATGGTGAACCTACTCTCTACATAAAAGAAAGTGACGTGAAGATTATTATAATTGTTTTGTACGTAGACGATTTGATTTTTGTAGGGAGTGATGATTTTCCCATCATTTATTTCAAAGCAGTCATGAACAGTGAGTTTCAAATGATTGACTTGGGGTTGTTAAGATATTTTTTGGGCATACAAGTGAAGCAAACATAAAATGGAATTTTTCTCTCTCAAGAAAAATATGTTACAGAAATTTTAGAGAGGTTTAATATGCTGAACAAAAAGTCATCACCAACTCCAACTGTCATCGGGTTGAATTTTCACAAGGAAGATTGCAACAATAATGTCAATCTGACATTATACAAAGGCATGGTGGTCAGACTAATGTATTTGACTGCAACTAAGCCTGATATAATGTATGCAGTGAGTCTGGTGTCAATATTTATGGAGACACCCAAGGGGACACATTGGCAAGCAGCGAAAAGAAATTTAAAGTATGTCAATGGGATGAAGGAGTATGGTGTTTTGTACTTTGGAACAAATGATTTTAGACTGATTGGTTACACTGACAATGATTGGGCAGGAGGTGTTGATGATAGAAAGAGCACATGAGGATACGTTTTTCATTGGGGTTTAGGAGCTATATCATGGGCTTCTAGGAAGTAGCCGATAGTTTCATTGTCAACAATAGAAGTTGATTACGTTGCCGCAACAGCAGGAATGTGTGAAGGAGTTTGGATGAGAAGGATGTTGCAGGATTTATGTCATGAACAAGACAAAGCAACCATTATTTTATGTGATAATAGTTCAGCAATTGCACTATCAAAGATTTTTTTTTCCACAAAAGGACAAAGCACATTGATACTAAATATCATTTCATAAGAGAATTAGTTAACAATAGTAAAATAGTGTTGTTGCATTGCAGGTCAAAGGAACAATTTACAGACATCTTTACAAAGCCATTGGCACGTGAAGATTTTGTTTAATTCAGAAATTGTTTGGGAATGGTCAATAGCTGCAGTTGCGATTAAGGAAGAGTGTTAGAAATTAATCCCAACCACCACGTTAAATAAAATGGCAGCAACCATACCTTAGTTAATGTTTTTTTTGCAAGTTGCGGATAAAGTTTGCACAGAAAGACAAGCTCTGAGCATAATAAATCTGTATGGGCAAACATTTAAATCCCAAGTATATTTACTTCACACAACTTCTGTCCGCCCATCACTATGTATTAAACATTTCCTACCACATCACATACCTCTTGATCGCACTGTGCACCTCGCAAGGTTTAGGCTTTTCCTCATAACACAGTTGTCTAATCCTACAAACTTCCCTATGTGATATTATTATTTAGTAAACTTAGATACGTTCTTTGCTTCATTTCTTTCGCAAACAGTAATTAGCTTGTTATCTAACATCTCGCTGTGTTTTGAGCACTAAACTACGCTGCTAAGACTTTACACCATATGGATCAGCGAATTCCTTCAGGATTACTGCAGAGATTGATGTACTAATTGCTTCAGGATTTAGTGTACAAACTTCTCTACTATTTAAATGTCGTGTAGATTGAACATTCTCAATAAATTATGGTTTTATTTTTTGGTTATAAAATTTTACATTGACAGTTCGAGACATTGTTAGAAATTAAATGAAATTATAAAATTCTCGTGGATTAAGCAGCATTGTCTTTTACCTATTTTTTGGATTCTCATTTGGTAAATAACATTCTCTTTGTTCTGATTTGGTTAGGTAGGGTGAAGTTCTATGAATAATAAAATTAGTGTTTTAATATTAGGATAATTATTTTATAGATATAATAATATTATTTTTAATATTAAAATAATTATTTCACATTTTTAACATTTATTTAAAATAATAAATTTGCCATTTTTACATCTGGAAAGATAATTTGGATTTAACACTAATGAACTCACAAGAATAGGATGAAAATTATTCCTATATTTGTGAACTTATTCTAAGTGACCACACTACTATGAAAAACAATTTATACTTTCCTAATATGTGATGGTATCTTGAAATGAAAACATAGCAGTCGTTTTTCATTCCCAGACTTATCATATCATAAATTTCCATGATGGGAGGTACTCTTCAAATTCTTAAGACTTTGGTTTGCATAAATAGTATATGAATTTACTCATATTTTAAATCCATATTTTAATATTGCAAGTTAACCGTGATTTTTTATTGGTTCTCGAAGTGTCAAAGAGAGCAGTGATCAGTTTAATGTCGAGGGTCCTTGTGAAGAAAAATATCAACGAAGAAATGATTGTATATTTAAAAAGAATGGGTTTGTAGTTATGCATAAATTAAAAAATTATTTAAAAAAAAACTCAAATTTGATAGCTATTCAAAAATTAAATCTAATCTGAACATAAAAATTTAAATTTAAATTAGTGATGCTTATAAATTTAAATTATTAATGCTTATATTTTTTTAAGTGTATGTCAATCACATTTATTAATATAGTTATACTCATTCTTATATTTGTGAAGTTATAAGAAATAACTAAACCATTAATTTCTACTTTTTAGTCATATTATACAATGCAATCGTATTATACAATGAAAAAATTGAAGAAGTCATTAATTCAGAGACTTATGATATCATAAATTGTCACGAAAGTAGGTACTAAAAAATTAGTAAGTATTTGGTTTGTATAAATAGTAAAGGGATTTTCTCATATTTTAAGCATAGTTTTAGAAATCTGAATTGGTAACGTGACTACCCGGTAACCTCACCAATCCATCTAATAAAAGGGGTTTAAAACCAGAACTAGTTCAATGAACATGTTTACAAAAACACATGAAATAATTATTTTTTAATGAAAACAACTATTTTGAAGATTTAAAACTATGTTTCCAAACCAAATCAAACAAAATATACGAAGGTTTCTTATATATATACCATGTCAAGCTGAATATATCAAAATGGCACCAATTGCAATATATATCAACAATAAAATATATAATCAATGAGGCTCTAAATGGCCTCTAGAGTTCAAAAAAAAAACCTACAAACTATGGGGCCACTACCCTACCACATATCTACATATATGATATTAGTGATCACTATTATCACTTGAAAATTTGGAACTTCTCATGATGATCAAACTCAATTGGTAGAGCCCAGAATTCCAAACTTTGCAGTTGCTCGAGTCACAAACTTTTGTACTCACTTAGTGAAATTAGTCTCAAAATTATGAAGGTATTCTACCCTAATATGCCCTATTACTTCATTTGGTGCTCCACATGGCTTTACATGGCCTCCTATCCAAGTCAAGTATTGTGTGAACCAGTTAATACGCCCTCCTTCACTAGATATTTGGGAATATTTGAAGATCATTTTGACATCAATCATATCACAATGAGCCCATGCATTATCTTTGGCTTTTGGAAGCATGATGACTACTACTTAGCTCAAAATTTCTATTTTTCCACTACTCCAACAAAACATCAACACTCTCCAAGCTCCCAATTGAACTCACAAAAATCCAAATGAGATGTGTGAGGAAAATGAGGGGGGTGAGCTCCTTTTAAAGCCTTGGAAATGGAGTTTTTGGAGGGAAACAACCCTTACTTTCCCTCCAAAACACCTAGGAATGTTCCAAAAAGATGTTCTGTGGGTTTGTCGCGACCTTGGCAATGAACTGACCTATTTTGGATGGAACCGGTTCGATTGACCAGCAATTGGTCAGTTCCATACTAAACCGATTGGTTTGGTCCATTTTATGTGGTTTTTCGGAGAAGATGGCCCTTAAACCAAATTTTTTATCATGTTTGACTAGTTTCTAGTTTATTCCAGTTTATTTTTAAAACTATGATTTCAATACATATTTTTTTATTAGTTTCGTAAGTGTCAAAGGGATCAGTTTAATGTGGACTGTAATTAGATTTCATTGAGAGGAATAATGTCAAAACTTAATGAAAATTGTGTAGAAATTCCTTGTAGATTGAAACTGCTACTTGTAATTTACTAAAATAACAGACTTTAATCTACTCTACTCATAAGCCAAAAAAATGAAACAGTCATGAAATCATAAAGCATACATGAGAAAGACCTAAATCAAGAAGTTACATAATTATTTCCTGGGGAAATCCATAGCTAAAAACACCTGCTATCTATACATTGAATTAGTTAGAAAATATGAGAAGATTACAATTCTTTCCTCAAGGCCCAAAAACCTTTGCACTATCTCATTTTATCTCACTGCTTCCAAGACTGACTCTGGTCACACTTAGCCATTTTCCTAACCTTCCAAGCTCCTACTTCCATACAATTTTCAATGAGGAATTAGACCCCCATATAACATGATTTTTCCTCCATTAGATTCTCGATTTGAAAATGGGTTGGATAGCTTGTTATGTATTTCAAGAACTTCCCACTCAGTTTAACAAATAAAACATCTAGCTTATACTTGAAAATTTGCGGAATTTATGCTTGAAAGTGGTGTACAATTTTTAATTTTTAAGTGTCTTAAGTTCATTTGTTCTTGCTGAAATTTAACATGTATAACTACAACATATTGCAGCAATAAAATATCCACACATAAAAGAAAAATCAATCTAGGAGTTCACCCGAATATCATGGGCTACATCTCCTTTAAGCTTTTTCATCTTGCCTTGGTTCTTTGGGATTATGGTAAAGTTTCTTTTACAAGTTCCACACTTAACTCCAATGGATCCTAAACTGATCCAAAGGGCTTATAATACCATCTATCTCCCTTTCATGGCTGTCATCAGTCTGCAAACAACTTTAGGCTTCCTTAGACACGATTCCTTTTGTTGGTGCACTCACCTACACTAAGATTCTCCTTGGCACTAACTCCTTCAGAATTATTCTTTTGTCCCTAAAACCACACCTAGTGTCTCCAGCACACATCAGACACCAAATATTGACTGATAATTTTCTCAAAAATAGCACTTCATCCCTAAACTGGGCCTTCCTCCAAGGTTTGCCCAGGGGTGCCCAAAAATTCCCTTTAGCTTCTCGAGCTCTAGAAGTTCTCAAATGTCTCTAAAAACTGATTAATTGGATGATAATTCCAAAATTAGTCAGGATAGACTATTTTTTCACTGAGACTAGCCTACAGCTACTCTGGTTTCGCCTCCAACACCTGTCAGCACCCCTTGGCACTAGGGACCCCTGGCTAGGCCCTTAACTGCTGCTAGCAAATGCTGGCAGTAATGGCCACTGAAACTTTATTGAAGCTTCTCAGCCTTAAAAATTTCTCTAAAATTTGTGAAAACCATACCATTAGTTCTATAACATATGAAACATCCAAAATTGACTATTGGATTTCTGAATAAAGCCTCTAGCTCCGCTAGCTAGGCCCCAAACTATTGCTGCCCCCTGCTGGCCCCTTGAACTTCACTAAAGCAAAAGCCTACTCAAAAGCTCTCTAATGGATTTGAAACCCACTCCATTAAGTTAGGGATGTTGGATATAGTATAAATTGACTATTGGCACTCCAAAATTAGGCGAGTCTAGCTCCAGATAGAGCCAAAACAAATTTTGCACAGTGTCCCCTAAAGAAGCTTCACTAAATGTTGAGGACTGGAGTTAACTCTAGTTAAAAGTAGAAATTCCAAAAAAATATGGCATGCCCGCTCGAAATAGACTGTTAGGATAACCATTGGCATAAATGCTACCTCCAGAGTGGCCACATGGTCCCTTTCCCCGCGGTCTCCATGGATAGTTAACTCTTTATCCGTGTGGTTTTATTGACATTTAACTATAGCCTTTTGAAAATTTTAAACCATACACGGAACTATCAGAGGATATGGATTTAGCCATTGGTCCCTGGTGCCTGGGCACATCAGTGGAGGGGGGCTGGCCCTTTAGGGCTGGCCTCCAAAATCCCCAAACAATAATGTTTGAAAATATAAATATACCCGCCCTGCATACTCGGTTAATAACCAACAATTAGCGCAATAGAAAGACTTGGGCCTAGTGTGCATGAGGTCATTTATTCAATTCCTGACGACTCCAAAAAATTTGGTAGACTAGACCAGGGCCAGGTGGCGGCCTCCGGGCTTGCCACGTGGCAGCCAATGATTGGCCCAATTTAAAACATGTCAATCCATTTCCCAATATCTGGTTTCCACCTGTCAAACATCAATTAGCCCATATGAAATATTCCGGGAATATTCCTAGAATATTAATTTTTTAATTTCTAAAAAATTTCAAATCAAACATGGTCAAAGTCCAGTTGCAGTTTACTCGACTTTTTAAAACAAGATAACTTCTTCATACTATGTCGGTTTTTCGAACCATTCACGGAGTTGGAATCACAACGACAAGACCTTTTCGGTCACTCAGGTTCGGCACACTTCCAAAAAATTTGAATTTTGAGCTATCATTCTGGTCCACGATACATTTCTAATCAAACCTCCCCATTAGGAATCTTTTGGACCCTAAATACTGATATACTGATCTGTACAGTAGATGAGAGTATAGCACTCTATTCTCTTCAGCCTCCATACACTTGCCTTTCATGGCTAGTTCCTTTGAACCATAACTTGAAGGTAGTCAATATTTCCCTTTCTGGATGCGCTTGTCCTCCTATCAAGAACCATCTTCCTTGCACTTAATCAGAAATTTTTGGAAATAAACTTGGAGAAGGTAGCTAAACATCGATGCCTTTATCATTGATCCAAGGTGGCTCAAAGAAACGAGACATTGAAGCATAAAATACATGCATACAACCTAAATTTGCATATGTACAAATGAGTATGTCTTACTGTGTTAAGAAGCCTAACCAATTCTTACCAATCCACTTCCACGACGAATTTTCTTGTTGCAACTCTTCTTCATGTTAAACATCCATTCTCACATCAATAATGGAATCCTTGCTTCCACCCTCACCAACCTTTCTGTTCTCTTGCCTCATGTGATTGGGATGATTAGTTTGATGTAAAGTCCAACATTTGGAGACAACATGTCCCCTCTTCTAGAAATATGTGCAAATCTTATGCACCTTCTTTGAAAGTTGTCTTTGCTTCTTCTGCTTCCTATATGCCATCTTCCTCATCCAGCATCTCGAAACATCATGGTTGAACCGACCACAATATCCACAACAACTCTTTCTTCATTTTAAGGATGAAAAATTGTCATGCCTTGAATAAACATAATCAAATTGACTATGGGAAGAATTATACCTCTTGTGTTTTTTTGCATGTCCATCTTTTTTCCCTTTTTGAGGAGATGAACTAGTAGAGGTTCCATCTTTCTCTTGCAGACTAACATCATCATTCTTGTCTTGAAAATTGTCTGAACTTGCATGCTCGCCATAAACTGCATGTCTACAATCTTCTTGCTACAACAAAAGCTTCAAGCAATGGTAATCATCTTGGAAACAAACTTGACATGTTTTTATATTAGAACTTGGAACAAAAATTCTCTTTGAAGTTGCCTCACATGCCTTCATGGATTTGGAGTCTTCGCCATTATATTTCTCATAACCAAGGCCAAATTTCTTGGGTCTCTTCTCAACCAAAATAGGTTCAACCATGCCGTGTGCATGCTTGCCTAAACACTTCCCTTCATAGCTTATTTTAAACATTAACTTGGACCCTATACCTCTAGTGTGCTTTTCAAAAGAACCAACACATCTTTCTAATGAGGAAACCAAAGACAAATTAGAATGGATTACCTCTTCATCACACACGTTCTTGGTTAAAGCCTCTTGGACTTGATGGTGCTACATCTCCATACCATGCAATATTTGAAGAATTTCTTCCTTCTCTTGCTTCATAGCAAACAATTTCTCACGAACTTCAGTGCTTTCTCTTCTATCCTCAAGTAGAATTTGCACCATGTCTTTCAATATGTAGAAGTCATGCTTCATGTCTTCATCGAAGAATATTGTGGAGGAGGATTTTGAACCCTCACTTGAAGAAGTTGTCATCATGAAAATGAACCAGTTAACTTCAACAAAGCTCAAAAAGCTTTCAAAACAAATGACCAATTTTTTAACAAAAAGGCTGTAGAGACAAGCTCTTATTCAAGCAGCCTTTGCAAAAAAACTTGAGCTTCTTAACAAACAATCATCAAGGGGGTTTGTGCTTCAAGGGTGACATTGAGGACCTTTGGGTAAAGAAGATGTTTTCAGCTCTTTCTTGCTTCTTTTCTTCTCCTATACTTACCTAGCAATAGCTCTCCCTTCACCTCTAACAAACTCAAGCAACATTCATTTTGCAAACAGTAAAATAGTCAATATTTTGCACTGTTTAAACACCTTTCAAGTTATACAATGTTAAAAAAACACATGGTGTGGAGAAAGATAAACACACACACACAACAAGAAACTCAACACAATGAAGGATAAACGTGTAGTTCATATTTTCCATTATACAGAGATGTACATTTATAGTACAATGGTGTGACTCTTGGTTTCATATTCCAAGGTCACTTGGACTCCATTGTGACTTTTCGCATTACACACCTACCCATGGAGGATTAGGTGTTCCAACATCCCCCCTTAATCTGAAGGGGTATGTGTGAGTCCAAGAAGAGAGTTGTAATACAAATCTGCAAAGTATACATGGTAGCACTTGGGCTGAATCAACTCTTCGAAATGTTGGAAAAAAAGAGGTGGTTTAAGGATGACCACGAACAATGGAACACAAAACTTGTTGCAGTTCCTGGAACTCTTTCAAAACTGGCAAGAAGCTGAAGGCTTCTGCTAGAGGAATTGGCCCTCATAAAAAGGGGAGACCTTCAACCTAAAAGAAGGGAGGTCTACCACCTGTGATGGTTTTAGGATTACCAACAACACTGGAATGCTTGAAGCATTTCTTAGAACTCAACCAAAGTTGGCAAGAAGCTGAAGGTTTCTACTAGAGGAAGTGTCCCTCATATATGAAAGGGAGACCTTCAACCTAAAAGAAGAGAGGTCTACTACCTGTGATGGTTTTAGGATATCCACCAACCAAATATGATGGTTTAAGGTTGTCCACCAACCAAAGGAATGGTCATGGGCATCCGTGTCTCTGGCTACATCTCTGAATCTGGAATGACGAATTGTGGCTCAAGCTCGCTTGAACTGCTGCATCTCTGGCTACAAATCTGAACATGGAATGAGAGATTGTGGCTTAGGCTCGCTTGATCTGTCGTCGAAGCTTGTACATGACCACCATTTCCCCCCCTGTCAGGGACAAGGTGAGATGATGGCGAAAAATCAACTGCAAGTTTGCTCAATATCCGTGAACAAGTTCTGACATGTGTCTTAAACATCTTCTTGGTTGTTGATGCCCATTGCCAAGAAGCGATCCATCCAAGATGAATCTTTGTTCTTGCAAGAGGCTTGTGTCTCAAGCATCTGTCTGAAGAATGGGTGTGTCGACCATAGTGCTTGCATGGATGAAGATAAAAAAAATGATCTTTCATGTGGCCAACTCGATCATAGTGTTGGCATTTTAAGATCTGTGATTGTTTTTGTGGAGTAGGATCTGGAAGAGCTGCAGGTGAAATGTCATACAGGAATCCGGCACTTTGAATTTTGATGGGCTTGGTGTAGTCTGGATTATGAAATGATACATCCTTGTCATATCCAAGACCAGTTTTGTGCTTGTTTTGGACAAGCTCTTCCCAAGGTCTGATGATGGGCTTGAGGAGTGCAGGTTGAGCTACTGCATCTGCATGTACATCTGCTCTTGTACAAGGAACTGAATGGGAATCAACTGCAACTTTACCTTCTTTCTTCTGATGAGAGTCCTTCACAATATTCTGAACAGAAACATGTTCAGAATGGTAACTCTTTTGCTTAATTTCATCTTGTTGAAGCTGAGATTCCAACTGAAAAAACTCAATATTTTCTTGTGCATCTTGCAAACAAATTTGAATGTTACAAAGAGCATGCTTGCTTATTTTTACCATGTCATCAACATTGGAATGAATGAGGTTTTTCAGCAACTCTAATGCCTCATTGATTTTAGCCATTTTCAACAACTTAGGCTCAAAAAATAAAAGGGTGTCGGCTTCAACCGAAAATGCACCCGTTACAGTGTGATGCAACTTTCTTTCAAGAAATACAAATGACTCAAGAGAATTTCCAACTATGGAAATCTCAAAGTACAAAATCTTCTCCTCAAATGATGGAGGACAATCAACAATTTTTTTCAACAACTCAAATATATTTCAAATCTTGATTGCAACTATGAATGAAGAAGCAATATTCACTCACAATGTGAGTTCAATACAAAATCTCTGCAAAAATATTTGAATGTGCAGCAAAAACACTTGTGCAAGAAGCCTTTAAGGCAGCTGAATTTTCTTTCAAAGAGTTGTTTTGCACCAATAACAACTCGTCTTCAAATGTCAATTTCTTCAAAAAATCACCCTTATGCCACAAATCACACAATGTCAAATATGCAATTTTCTCTATGTATTCAGTCCATCAGCTCACATGTCATTTCCTCTTTTTCTGTTGTTCATATTCTCTCCTTCCTCTCTCTCTCTGCTGTTTTTTTTTTTAATTAATTAAAAAATAATTAAAAAAAAATTAATTAAAAATGGAGGGGAAGGGGATTAATTAAAAGGGAGGGGGAATTTTCAAAAAAGGAGTGGATTTAATGTAACAAAAATTAAGAAATAAATATAAAAATTGAAAATTTTTAAAATAGGGAATCGAATGGTGGGAGGGGAGAGGAGGTAAGGGTTTGCAAGGCGAGGGGCATGAGCATTGAAAGGGGGATGGGGTAGCGGCATAGGGAGGGTTGTTAAGTGGCAGAGCCGAGGGGCCAAAAGGGAGACGGGGGAGAGGTAGTGTTGTAAGGGGGAGGGTCTGGGTTCGTTAACGCGGAGAGGGAGCACATAATGTGAGGGAGGGGTTGCGTAGTAAGGGTAGGGAGTTTGGATTGTGAGGCCACGCAGGGGGGGTTTCTGTGAGGGTGGACGCGTGAGGGGGTGGGCGAGAGGGTCGTGAGGACATGGTAGATGCAGCAGGAGTGAGGGGAGGGGGCTCGAGCGGTGTGAGGTGAGGTATAGGTAGCGTGGGTCGTAGGGAGTGGGGGCCGAGAGGCCACGGATAGTGGGCTCGAGTGGACTGTAGAGTAGTGACAGTGGTGTTGTAAGTTGGTGAATGCGCGAGGAAAGAGCTGTTCTGTGGGCCGAATGGTGGAATTGCAGAGATTTTTATTTTTATTTATTTTTATTTTTATTATTTTATTATTTTTTTTAAACAGAGAGGAAAGAAAGATAATATCGATTTTCTTCTAGCAGCAGATTTTTTTTCAAATATACAGCAATCTACTCGATTACAGAATTTAACAGTATTCAGAAATATTTTTCATTAAAAAACTCAGAAACTTGCAGAGATTTTTCAATGAAAAACTCAGAAATTTTTCTTTCAGAAACCCACTTGAAACACAATTCCAACAACACTTCAAAATGCAGAATTTAATAGTTATAAATTGCAAGAAAAAAGAGTAGTGAGAAAACCTTCAGATGCACAATGCTGCTTTTCTTCAAAACCAATTTCTGAATGCGGCAAAATGTCAGCTGCAGAGATTCTCTAAATGCTGCAAATTTTTGCAGATATGCATAGGCCATAAACAGAAATGGCTCACTCAAGGTTGAGCTGTTTATGAACGTATCAGCTCTGATACCATGTTAAACACACACATGGTGTGGGGAAAGATAAACACACACACACAACAAGAAAATCAACACAATGAAGGATAAACGTGTAGTTCATATTTTCCATTATACAAAGATGTACATTTATAGTACAATGGTGTGACTCTTGGTTTCATATTCCAAGGTCACTTGGAATCCATTGTGACTTTTCGCATTCCACACCTACCCATGTAGGATTAGGTGTTCCAACATACAAGAAAGCTATTTGTATGTAAATCAAGCAACCAACCAGAATCTGATACCAACCTAATCTGAAAATTGGGTTGGATAACTTGTTATTTATTTCAATAACCTCCCACTTAGTTTTGCAAATAAAAGATCTAGCTTATAATTGACAATTTGCGGAATTTATGCTTGAAAGTGGTGTACAATTTTTAACTGTTTAAGTGTCTTAAGTTCATTTGTTCTTACTGAAATTTAACATGTATAAGACCATTATAATGCAGCAATAAAATATCCACACATAATATCAAAATTAATCTATGATTTCACTTGAATATTGTGGGCTACATCTCCTTTCAGCTCTTTCATCTTGACTTGGCTCTTTGGGATTATGGTTAAATTTTCTTTTAAAATTTCCACACTTAACTCCAATTGATCTTGAAATAATCCAAAGGGCTTAGAAACCATCTATATCCTTTTCATGGCTGTCATCACTCTGCAAATAGCTTAGGCTTCCTTAGAATCGATTCCTTCTTTCGATGCACTCAGCTACATTGAGCTTCTCCTTCACACTAACTCCTTCAGAACTCTGTTTTTGTCACTGAAACCACACCTATTGTCTCAAGCACACATCAGACACCAAATATCAACTGATAATTTTCTCCAAACGAGCACCGCATCCCCAGACTAGGCCTTCATCCACTATTTACACAGGGCTACCCAAAACTTCCCTTCATCTTCTCAAGCTCTTGAATTTCTCAAATGGCTCTGAAAATCCATGCATTAGATTCATAATTCCAGTTAGGAGAGACTATTTTTTCACTAAAAATGGCCTCCTGCTGCTCTGGTTTCACCTCCAACACCTCTCAGCACCCCTTGGCACTAGGGTCCCTAAAAACTTCTATGATGGGTTATCGACCTCTAGAATTTGTAAAGAGCTTCTCGAACCTCCATAAATGGATTTATATTGTTTTTTATATTCAAAAATGACTATCGTTTCACTGCATATGGTCTCTAGCTGCCTTGGCTAGGCTCTGAACTACTGCTGGAAACATTTGGCACTGATGGCCCCTAGAACTTTAATGAAGCTTCTTAGCCTTCAAAATTTCTCTATGGGCTCTGAAAATAACACCATTAGCTCCATAACATCAAAACATCCAAAATTTATTATTTGGTTTCTAAATAAGGCCTCTAGCTCCACTGGCTAGGCCCCAACATGTTGTTGCCCCCTGGTGGCCCTCGTGGCCCCTTGAACTTCACTGAAGAAAAAACTTGCAAAAAATTTCTCTTATGGCGTTTCAACCCACTCCATTAAGTCTGGAATGTTGGAGATAGTCAAAATTGACTATCGACACTCCAAAATCGGGCGAATCTAGCTCCAGATAGAGCCAAAACACATTTTTCCCAGTGCCCCCTAAAGAAGCTCGACTAAATGTGGAAGACTAGAGTTAAATCCAGTTAAAAGTGGTAATTACTGCCAAATATGGCACACCCGCTCCAAATATACCGTGAGGATAATCTCTGGCATAAATGTTATTGCCTAGGTGGCCACATGCCACCTTTCCTCACAATCTCCGTGGACGGTTAAATCTTTATCCGCATGGTTTTATTGGCATTTAACCATAGCCTTGTGACATGTCTAAACCATACGCAGAAATGTCAGCATATAGGGCTTTAGTCCTTGGTTCCTAGAACCTACACACATGGGGGGGAGGGGGTGCTGGCCCTTCGTTGCCAAACCCCCAAACCCCCAAACCACAATGTTTGAAAACATAAATATATCCGCCTTGCATACTCAGTTAAGAACCAATAGTTAGTGGAATGGTAAGACATGGGCCTGGCATGTATGAGGATCACTGTTCAATTCCCATTGGCTTCAAAAAAAAATATAGACTAGACCAGGGCCACGTGGCATCCTTTGGGCCTGCCACGTGGCAGCCCATGATTGGCCTGATTTAAAACATGTCAATCTATTGCACAATCTCTAATTTCCACTTGGACAACATCGATTGGCCCACATGGAATATTCTAGGGAATATTTTGGGGATTATTCTGAGGAATATTCTAGGAATATCCTTGGAATATTCTTTTCTCTAATTTCCCAAAAATGCCAAGTCAAACTTTCTCAAAGTCCAGTTTTTGTAGTTTACTGGACTTTTCAAACTACGATAACTTCTTCATACAATGTCGATTTTTCGAACCATTCATGCTGCCGCAATCGAAATGATGAGAGGCTTTCGGTCGCTCAGGTTTGGTACACTTTAGAAGAATTTTAAATTTGATCTATCATTCTTGTCCATGATCCAGTTTTGATCAATTTTTTAGTACCTTTAGGATCTTCCTCTAATTGCATGCACCATATGTACAACTTGGATAATTATAAAAGAGATAGAACACTACCCTTGAAATCCAATCTCAACTGGGTAACTATCGGTTCACACATGAATGTGTTATTTATGGTTGATTTATGAGTTACCTGGTTGATCACTAAGTATATGAATTAGTACTAGACCTCCCACTAGTTTTTCAAACAACTGGATCTAGTTAAACTGACTTTAAGCGAGATAAATTGAAAAAATTAGTTACAACTCAAAATAAACTCAACCATATCTCCTAAAAAGTATTAACCACTATACATGACTCAAGCTAGACCCTCAACTCAAATTAACAGAACCAACTGAGTCAAAATAACTTAGTTAAATCATACAAGTTGTCTTGTGATGTGGAATTACAATTTCCTACTAATTTAATTCAAGGGAAAATTTAAATTAAGAATTTCTTGTTGCATTTTCAACAATCCCTCTCGATAAGAAATGTACTCACATCTACCCAATCCAGCAACTTTGGAATGTATTCCATGCAACACCTCTCACTTTTTTTTTGTTATTGCAACATCTGCAACTGAGAATAAAAAATAAAAAATAATCATTGAATCAATCTACAACTATCTACTCAGAAAATTGTGTTGTTTTGACTATGCTACTAAGTCGTAGCTTCGTTGTCAACACTGCTCTACACTCCTCAGTATGTTACTGACATTGACCCTCCTACTATAGAATATTGTTGGCCCCCGTAGCATGGTAATGATCCATGAGACAAAAAAACCCCAATGGACCCTGCCCAAATTTATGCACTTATAGGACTATTTCTTCACATTGCCCCACCTCACACCTGGACATATGGTTCCATGTGCTCCCTCTTCCCTTGAAATATCCTCCTACTGGAGGTGTTTGACTTTTTCTCTTCATCATCATCCTCATGGTCAACCCAACTACAAATTGGTTGAGGCTTTCTCTTGAGAGTTAAATCATGCTCCCTCTCAACTGCAACATCCCTAATCCTTGCCTTGTTCCTCAAGGTTATACATGCATATTCCTCTAATGTGTAGAGGCTCTCGATCCTAACACAAAATTTCTTGATTTGACATGAAGAAAAATGCTTGAGCTAGGCTTTCCCATCTCTAAAGACTACCTCATACCCTTTGCCTTGAATTCTCAATTTCTTCATCATTTCACATTTATGAGCTTCATTTCTATTACCAAATAGTTACTCGAGCATATTCCACATAGAAAAGGGAGTCTCTTTTCCATGTAGTTTCTAGACTATGTGGTCTCTCACAACCTCCACGATGATCCTCCTCCTTGTTTCTACACACTTCTTCCACTCTTCTAGATATTTAGCATTGGATGTTGGAGGATTTGAGATATAATGCTCTATTAATTCGTGCAGCTGATTATATTCCAAAAATTCCTCCATATTTTCCTTCCAATAAATGCAACTCGAGCTACCCTCAGAGGAATACTCGAGTCTGAGGCCATAGAATGAAATCCCTCTAGCTCTTGATAATGATATTGCAAATTCGATTCATGTGCAAGGACAACTTTGAATGCTTCTATTCTGTTGTGATTCTATGACTGATACCATGTAGAAATTCCTTGTATATTCAAATTGATAATTGTAATCTACTAAAACAATAGACTTTAATCTTCTTTTCTCATAATCGAAAAGAATTAAAATATCACAAAATCACAAAACAAATATGAGAACGATTTCAATCAACACATTAGAAAATTATTTACTGGGGAAAGCCACAATTTAAAACCTTTGGTATATGTATATTGCATTAGTCATAAAATATGGTAAGATTACCATGATTTTCTCAAGACTAAGCAACCTCTGCACTATCTCAATTTACCTCACTGCTTCTTAGACTAACACTTGCCAACACTTAGCCAATTTCCTAGCCTTCCGAATTCCTACTTCCTTGCATTTTTTAATCAAGAATTAGTCCCCTATTTAATAAGGATTTTCCTCCATTGGATTTCATAGTTCCTTTAGGCTCTTCCTATGACTGCATGCATCATTTGTACAACCCAGATAATTATACAACTGATGGTGCACTACCCTTGAACTCCAATCTAAACTAGGTAGTTCTCATTTCACAGATGCATGAATTATTTATGGTTTATTTATCAATTATCAATTATCTAGTTTATCGTTGAGTATACAAATCACCCCCTCCCCGAGTTCCTCCAATAGTTGGAAGTACTTAAACTGAATTTAACTAAAATAAATTGAATTAATTAATTAAAACTCAAAAAAAATTCAACGAGGGCTCCTAAAATGTAGGAATCACTCTACATGACTAGAGTTAGTCCCCCATCTACACTCTACTTTACTCTAGTCATACCCTCAACTCAAATTAACTGAACCAACTAAGTCAATCTAACTTACTTAACTCATACAACTTGTCTTTGTGGAATTTCATTTTCCTCCTAATTTAATTCAAGGCAAAAAATAAATTAAAAATTTCTTGTTACATTTTCAACAAAATGATTGTATATTTAAAAATATATGGATTGTAATTAAATGTCATTAAAAATATATATATATATATATGAAAAATTAATGAAAAATAATTATATATTTAAAAAATATATATATTTATAATTATATATAAATTAATTTTTTTTTTTTTTTTAAATTATCAAATTTAACCGACATTAAAAAAACTTACATAAAAATAAGTATAATTTAAAAAATATATAAATATATATTATTGTTACGATGGCTTATATAACCACATCTATATTAATAATAATTGTGTATGTAATTGATATAAATATATTCTTTTCTATCAACTATATTTATTAATAACATATCATAACAAAATGCATTGGAAAGAGTTAATTTGTTTTCGTTTTCGTTGGAGTGGCATTGGAAAGAGTTGTGGAAAGATTGGCATGATTAAAGAGTACTCTGCAGCTATTACATATGATGTCAATCGTATGATGAAACTCAAGAATGAAAACTAGTAATTGGGTTTGTTGCAAAATGTATGTACAATCATCTAGCTATGGTATGCACTACTGTATAAGTATCAACATTTCGATATTCAAATGGTGAGCTTTATTTTTATTATTATTTGTGAATTTCCATGTGTTTGATTATACATTATTAATTATTAATTTAACTATTTGTAAATTAGGAAAAATTGTAGATGTTAGTATTAGCAAATAGTTAAAATTTTATAAGATAAAATTATTTTACTATAAGAATAGTCAAAAATTATATTTTATAAAAAATATTAGAAATTTAAAATTCACGTATTATAGACCAATAAGTTGTAAACCTTAAGATAAATTTCTATTCTTATAGTATTCCTTACTCTAAACAAAGCATAACCTAGAGTTTATAGATTAAGTAATGGTGTATTAAACTATACAATTTAATTTAATTAGCTTAAGCAATTTATTCATTATGAGAATCACAAAATCGCTAGATCGATATATAAGTTTCTTTCATTTAAATTTAGTTTTTAAATGTATAAATAGATACAATGTTTTAAAAATATTGTTGGGATTTGGGTTCGGCATTTGGATTGACAATTTAAATTTTCAATTTCAGCAAATCTTTACTAGATTATAAACAAAATTTCTTCAAAAATATATTTGAAGAAAATGGCAAAACATAAAATAATGAGACTAAAATGTCTTAGAATGTTTTAATGATAAGAATAATTTAATGAAATTGTCCTATTAGAATTATTTTATGTTATTACTATATTTTTAAATATGTGTCAAAATTACTTAACCTTACATAGTAAAATATTTTTTCCAAAATCTATATTAAATAGTTTTTTTACTATTAATATTTTTTAATACTACATATCAATATTATATTAAATATTAAAGGAATTAGACACTTCTCTCTTATTAGGAAATAAATGAATTATTTTACTTTTAATTAATTTTTTTAATTACTTCTTTTCAATCACTTATTTACTTTTTCGGTATATTTTCTCTCTGTATATGTATCAAGTTCATATTCAAATATATTAATTGTACAGGTATTCAAATATTTTATATCAAATTCATTACTTAACATAAATATAATATAATATTATGATATTTAAAATAGACAATGTAATATTTTATTTATAGTCCTATGAGTGAAAGTGAAATATTTTTACCGCATATCATTTGTATTAGGTTGTAATATTAACAACGAACTAAGATAGTGATAGTATCTATATTTATAATACTTAAAATATAACTAACCAAAGATGTATATTTACTTGTGTCTTTATTATAGCAAATATTGTATTTTTATTTAGGATATATCTTATTTTTATTTATGAATATACGTGTTAACTCAACCTTCAACATGGACTAAATCACACATCAAACTTATACTAGGCTGTAAAATGTGTCTATCCGCCCAATAACAAGAAATTTAATGATGATTGACACTATGTGATTAATTTCACTAGTTTCAATCCCACTTTTTCACCCTTATGAGCATCACCCAATGCAATGGGTGCTAAGTGGACTATTCAAAAATCATGAGAAATTAGACATTTACAACTACCTCTCATGGAAATATTCATAGATGAATGACTTACTTAACAAAGTTGAATCCCAAAAATCAATGTCTAATATAATGCACTGCAGAAACCCCTCAATACTTAAATACAAATAGTGAATGGAGTTATCCTTGAATGGTTCATGAGGCACAATACTTGCTAAGATTTTTCAAATGGGGTAGCAAGCTAAGTGGGCTTGATTGTGGAGAATACTCCACAGTTGAGTGCGCTTGAGCCAAAGGCGATCTAGGATGGGTGACCTCCCAGGAAGTCCTAGTTACTAGGTGCAAGCCTCGGAAGTGATGATTGACAGTATGTGATTGATTTTACTAGTTTTAATCCCACTTCTTCAACCCTGTGCGCATCACCCGATGCAATGAGCACTAAGTGGTATATTCAAAAATCATGAGAAATCAGTCAGTTATGACTACCTCTCATGGAAATGGTCATGGATGAATGACTATTACTTAACGCAGTTGAATCCAAAAAATGATATCAAATATAATTCACTACAGAAACCCCTGAATACTTAAATACAAAGAGTGAGGGGATATATACTTGAATGATTCATGAGGGACAATAATTGTTATGGTTTTGAGAATGGGGTAGCAAGCTAAGTGGGCTTGATTGTGGGGAATACTCCACAACTAAGCGTGCTTGAGCTAGAGGCGATCTGGGATGGGTGACCTCCCAAGAAGTCCTCATTACTGGGTGCAAGCCACGGAAGTGATGATTGAATCCATGTGATTCATTTCACTAGTTTCAATCCCACTTCTTTAGCCCCATCAGCATCACCCGATGCAATGAGTGCTAAGTGTAATATTCAAAAATCATGATAAATTAGTCAGTTACCACTACCTCTCATGGAGATGGTCATATATGAATGACTTACTTAACGCAGTTGAATCCCAAAAAATGAAATCTAATATTATGCACAACGGAGAACCCTTAATGCTTAAATACAAAGAGTGAAGGGATTTATACTTTAATGGTTCATGAGGCACACTACTTGATAAGGTTTTGCAAATGGGGTAGCAAGCTAAGTGGGCTTGACTATGGGGAATAATCCACAGTTAAGTGCGCTTGAGCAAGAGGTGATATGGGATGGGTGACCTCCTGGGAAGTCCTGGTTACCAGATGTGTTGGCTTGTGACCACACACAAAGTTCAAAAGGAGAAATGAATGGAAATACTAATGGTAAAAGAGCTTCAAAGGAATCAATCTGCCTTTCAGTTTAGTAGAAAAGGGAAAGTGTTGATGATAATGTGTAATGGTGAGAAAACTTAATTTATGCCGTCATTCATCTCACTTATCCTCTTTGCCTTCATTTAAACTTTTTTACCCTTCACTTTTCCATTTCTAAATGTCCCGTGGTATATTTATTTATTCGCAGCTCCACCCCCTACTTTAGGCCACTTGATACATATATATAACATATATGGCATAGATAACACCTTACCGCTTCCTTACCTTCTTGCATCACAAGACCACAAACTCATCCGTTAAACCATTTTCCACTTATAACTCCACCGATGTGATATAAGGGGACCCACCTTCCCGCACGAGCCTTTATCATAAACAATCCACTCCTTTCCATTCAAAACCTTTATCAGCACTCAATTGCCTTTTCTCACCGCCAAACTCTCCACTCATTGCATTTCACACTCTGGAAAATATAACCATTACCCTTTGCTACTTCCATGAAAATACTGCGGATTACGGTCTACGGGCGGGCCCATTTCCTTGCCATGTCATCCTCCTCGTATTGCGCATCACCCATCACAAGTTATAACTCTTACCCCCACTCCTTATAGAAAAACATCCCTGATTTCGATTTTGCGGGTGGTCACACCTCTGCCACGTCACTTCTGCCCATCGCATATCGCTCACCGCAAATTTTAACATTTACCTCCACACTCTTCACACTTCGCAAAACATAGTAGCTACCCTAGGATTCTTATAAATAAATTCTCACACTTGCAATTTGTGATGTGCAGGCAGTCCCACCTTCATGCCATGTCACCTTCCCCGCTCACCGCACTTCACTCCTTGCAGGTTTTATCTCTTACCTATTGCTGCTCATATGTAAAACCTCCGCTCTGCAATTTTTGATATCAATTCGAGCCCCACCTACATGTCACATCATCAATAGCCCTTCCATGGCCTTTTTCCCTCTCTTCTCCATGCTAATTATCCTAGTAGCGTCACCATTGCTTCAACCATCTCTCGCACAAGAATTGGTTTTTGGTGGAACAACATAGCTATGGCTTATCTGGTTGATCCAAGAAACCTCCGCTAAAGAGTGGAGCCCGCACAACACAACTGTTCATTTCATATCTATCAATGCGAATCATGAGAATGAGAGAGTGGATGCCTTTCGCCAGTAGGTGGAATCATGTGATAGAAACCTGACTACCCAGTTTTTCACTGCTCCTCCCCGCTGCACCATTTGAATATTCTAGGACTATGCCTCCATGTCCAACTATGCAGCTTCTTTTAATGTTTTGTTTATGATGTTTTGCTGGTGAAATCACATTTTCACCTAATTATGTTTTGATTCTATGTTTATGGGAGTGATTTCTTAATGCATGCTCTGCTAGTGAGTTAGGATATTTTTATTTCACATGTGTGGATTGATCATGAAAAGTTGCCTTGATCGTAAACCCCTAGAGGAACTCTATACGTAGAAATTTCACTGATGTAAGAAAGGTTATGAATTTTGGAGAATTTTGTTGTAGTTTTGTATAGTTGTGCTCCCTATGATTTGAGATACATATTTGGGAGAGTAGTTTTGAATTTAATATGATACAACGCTATTTATTTGGATTCTAGATGGGCCACTGAGTAGCATGTATCATTTCTCTTTGTTTATTAGTAATCTCCTGTTTATGTGTGGTCATCCTTAAATATTATTATTCTTCGATAATTTTTGCAATGTAGTTTACGGAAATATGAATTTTTTTTCATGAATTCGTTTATATATAACGTTTCTGTATCAAAATTGTTGAAATTCCTTAGTTCACGCTCCAAAAATATATATTTTTTTTCATATTTCACTTGCATCCATTTCCTCTAAGTTCATTGGAGACAGATTCTTAAGAATATTAAGTGTGTCTATTGTATATTCCTCCTTCATTATTCCTCATCACCTCTACATGATTTGAAAGTCTCTACTTATTGTTTCATACTTGGCCCATTTGAAAGCCATGCAGCCATTCAGCCTCTTCAGCCCTCTTTCAGTATAGAGCAATTCACAGGAATCAGACTCAAAGGTATTTTGCATTCCTGGACCACCAAAACCATTATTTCTCTTGATCCATGTTCTGTTAGAGGCATCTATACAATTTTCCACATTTAACCTCTAATTTTAAGATGTCCTAAGCATTGGTCTTTAGCAACTCAAGGTTGTCTCTAGAGCTACAACATATTTTTGGCATCATTGTGGGGGATACAAATGAAGAAATATTTTCCTTGGGAGACGACATAAATTCCACCCTTCAGATATGTGAGCACGAAGGGTTGGGAGTTCTATATTCCTCACCTTGGCAACTCCACTGTAAAATAGTGTTAATCAGAAGTAATCCTGGCCTTCACTAGGCCTCACACCAGATTCAGATCCACTATCTACACCCACCTCTAAATTAGATGGTTGTGTCGAGTTTCCTTTTGAACAAGTATGCCTCCTTGGCCCTCCCTCAACCTATAAATGATATGCTTCCAGAATATCTAGAGCGGTTGCCTCAGTTCACCTGGGAATATAATACTTCTGCACATAGACATATTGAAACCATCTATTCCTTCACTGAGAATTTGAATGTAGAGAATTTATATGTGTTATTAAGGCCTTTCATACAATCCTTGGATGGAGAAGCCCAGAAATGGTTCAATTATCTAGCCAACAACATAATCCACACTTGGGAAGAAATGGAAAATTTATTCACATTGAAATGGGGAGAAAGGAGGAACCATGGATACTTTCTCACAGAGTTCAATTCTCTCAAGAAGAGACACACTAAGGATGTCATAGAATTCATAAATAAGTTCAATAAGCTATATAATAATCTTCCTGCTGAAATAAAGCCTCCCCAAGCAACTGTTAAGGTAGTTTTCGTAGTAGCTTTCAAACCAGAGTTTGGGTTCACCTTAAGAGAAAGAAAATCCACATCTCTCGATTAGATCTAGACTGATGCATTGAAGGTAGAAGAAAATTTTTCTTCTACTGGTAAATTTAAGGGGAACACAGAACATGAATTCATAAGAACGAACAGGAAGGAGACTTCCACTTCAAATCAAGAAAGGGAATCTCAAGAGTATAGAATTGAAGAAATGAATAAAATAATCAATAAAATCTCAAGCAAGCTGGTTAAGCTTGAGCTAGAGGCTAAAATTTCCCCTCCTCATCTTAACCAAAATATTCCTAACCATGGGTTTAATCCCTAGTATCGGAAGCCCCCTCTACAGTTGTTGCAGCGGGAAAGGAAGGAACAACAAGATCACATCCAACCTCCTCTATACTTGGAAGCGGAGTTGGACGAACAGGCCGAGGAAGTCACAGTCAGTCAGGAGAGTCAATTCCTTTCTTACTCTGATGATGAGGAGAGTGCAATCATCCTGCAAGAGGAGCAAGAAGAGAAGGAAGTCCCTCCACAGGATCAAGAGATTAACAGTTGTTGTAGGAAGTTCATGGATTTCATGCAAGCTCAACTCCACAAGAAATATGACTTCAAGTCCTACAGAAAGAGAACTCGAGGGAAAAAACAAAATGAAGAATTGATATCGAGAGAACAAACCCCTCCTAGTCCTGCTAGTAAACGGAAGAAGTTGTTAGAAGAATCATCCCCTAATAAGGCCACTGCATCCTCTTCCAAAAAATGAGAAGTTCGTCCTCCCAAATATAAGAATCCCTCATCTATACCCTTGAAACTGCGTGACCCTCCTAAAGAGCAGTCCAAAGAAGACATTAAGAAGAAGGGCCCACACCCTTCAGTCTCCAAGAAGAACAACCCATGGTGTTTTTTGGACCAAATGTAGAAAACCAGATTGTAGCATATGTTGAAGAAGAGGGAGGTGAGCTTACCCTCCATGAAGAAGGGCAAGAGCTAGAGCATTTCCTAGAGGAGAAAACTAAAAATAAACAACATTATGGTGATCCACGAATAGAGGCAGCAGAGCTTAATTGTCTAGATCCACAAGAGAACCTTCAGCTAGTAGTGTTGTATTCAAAGATTGAACGCCAATCAAGTGTGCCCAATGAAATCCAAGAAACCCTGCGAAAAGAAGACCAACCAGGTCCACTAATTGAAGACCACTCAGATATTATTTCTGAGTGGGAAGAAGATCATAAAATTTCTTCATCGTTAAGTTCTTCTTAGGATGTTATGGAGGAAACACAACATATTGTTATTAGTCGTGATCCTTTACCCAAGATGATTGAGAGTTTTCAACTCCCCTGCAAGCCTCCATATGACAAAGGAAATGATCAAGAGCATGCAAAGAAGCTAATTATAATGGAAAAGGAGAAGAAACAAGAGTCATCAGGATAGGTGTAGGTAGGAGTGCTAATAATCTTAGTACTATGAGCATCTTTCCAGTTTCAACATAGTTCAGACTTCAACATTCAAGATTTTCATAGTGTGCCAATGATTTCCATTTTGTTAGTTGGTAGTGCATAGCTCAGTTGTAGTTTCGATTCAGGCTTATAGTACGCATTTGCTACTCCATGAGCCAAATAAAGCACAAGAATTCAGGTCTATAGGTTCTCAATGCTAGCACGTTGTCCCCAGATGGAACCAATGTTGGTCTATGACTTCACACAAAGTGGAGAAGGAGAAAGGAAGGGAAATCCTAACTCTGAAAGAGCTTCAAAGGAATCAATCTTCCTTTCAGTTCAGTAGAAAGGGGAAAGTGTTGTTGATAAGGTGTAATAGTGAGAAAACATTGAGATCATAGGTTTACATAAAATATTTTTTTCATAATTAACTTAAATTTCAAGGTATAAAAACATGAGAGGATTCAATTTTTTAGTTTATCATTCTTTCATGGATATCAGTGGAAGTTAGAAGATTCTTTTTTTTTGTGTTTCTCCTTCTATTTTAATTTATAAATCGTCATCTTTAATTTCACTGTCATTTCATTATTACTAGTTCGTTAATAAAGAGAACATGTGAAGCAACAAAATTATCCATGCCACGCACCATTGCATAAATAACTCAACAACCTATTTACTACCATGCTTATTATTTCGAGTGATATTTTCTGATAGAACTTGGGAAGTTATCTCCACATGGTTAAAGAGCTTATTTTACTATTTTGATTATGATGTTTTTCTGGTGAAATCGCATTTTCACCGGATTCTATTTTAATTCTCTGTTTATGGGAGTGATGTCTTGATGCATGCTCTGCTAGTTAGTTAGGATATTTTTATTTCACATGTGTGGATTGATCACAAGAATTTGATTCGATCGTAAATCCCCAGAGGAAATCTATATGTAGGAAGCTCAAATATGTAAGAAAGGTTCTGAATTTTGGAGAAGTTTGTTACAATTCTATATAATTGTGCTCCCTACGCTCTAAGATACATATTTAGGAGAGTTGTTTTGAATTTAATATGATACAATGATGTTTATTTGGATTCTAGCTGGAGCAATGAGTAGTATGTATTTGTTTCTCTTTGTTTATCAGTAATCTCATGTTTATGTGTGATCATCTTTCAATGTTATTATGCTTTGATAATTTGTGTAATGTAGCTGCTGGCAATATGCATTTTTATTCATGATTTCGTTTATATATATCGCTCATGTATCAAACTTGTTTCACTTCCTTAGTTCGTGCTCCACAAATTTGTATTGTTTTTCATATTTCACTTGCATAAATTTCCTTTGAGTTCACGGGTGACAGATTCTTAAGGGTATTAAGTGTGTCTATTGCAGATTCCTCCTCCGCTATTCCTCAACACCTCTACATGATTTGAAAGTCTCTACTCATTGTTTGATACTTGGCACATTTGAAAGCCATCCAGCCATTCAGCCTCATGAGCCCTCTTGCAGTATAGGATAATTCATAGGAATCAAACTCAAAGTTCTTCTCCATTAATGAACTACCATAACCATTATTTCTGTTGATCCATATTCTGTCAGAGGCATCTATACAATTGTCCACATTTAACCTTTTATTTTAATATGTCCTAAGCACTGGTCTTTAGCAACTCAAGGTTGTCTGTAGGAGCTACAACATATTTTTGGCATCGTTTCCAGGGATACGAATGAAGAAATATTTTCCCTGGGAGGTGACATAAATTCCACCTTTCAGATAGGTGAGCATCAAGGGTTGGGAGGTCTGTATTCCTCACCTTGGCAAATCCACTATAAAATAGTGCTAACTAGAAGTAATCTTGGATTTCACTACGCCTCACACTTGATTTAGATCCACCATCTACACCAACCTCTAAATCAAAAGGTTGTGTCAAGTTTCCTTTTGAACAAGCATGCCTCCTTGGCCCTCCTTGAGCCTCTAAATGATATGCCACCAGACTATCTAGAGTTGTTGCCTCGGTTCACTAGGGAAGATAATACTTTTGCACATAAAAATATTGAAATCTTTTGTACCTTCACTGAGAATGTGAATGTAGAGAACTTAGATGTGGTTTTAATGATTTCGTCCAATGCTTGGGGGGAGAAGCCCAGAAATGGTTCAATTCTCTAGCCAATAACACCGTCCACTCTTAGGAAGAAATGGAAAATTTATTCACATTGAAATGGGGAGAAAGGAGGTACCATGGATAAATTCTCACAGAGTTCAATGCTCTCAAGAAGAGACACAATGAGGATGTCACAAAATTGTTAAAGAGGTTCAATAAGCTCTATAATAATCTTCATGCTGAAAGAAGGCCTCCCCAAGCAACTGCTAAGGTGTTTTTGCAAGAGCTTTTGAATCGGATTTTGGGTTCACCATAAGAGAAATAAAATCCACATCTCTGGATCAGATCTATATTGATGCATTAAGGGTAGAAGAAAACTTTTCTTCTATTGGGAAATTTAAGGGGAAGACAAAACATGAAGATAGAAGAAGGAACTGGGAGGAGGCTTCCACTTCAAATCAGGAAAGGGAATCTCAAGAGTATAGAATTAAAGAAATGAATAAACTAATCAAGAACCTCTAAAGTAAGTTGGTTGAGCTTGAGTTTAAGGCCAAAAATTCCCCTCTTCCTAAAAAAAATATTCCTAACCGTGGGTTTAATCCCTAGTATCGGAAGCCCCCTCTATAGCTGTTGTAGTGGGAAAGGATGGAACAAAAAGATCACATCCAAATTCATCTATACTTGGAAGGGGAGTTGGAGGAACAGGTTGAGGAAGTCACAGTCAGTCAGGAGAATCAATTCCTTTCTTACTTTGATGATGAGAAGGGTGAAATCATCCTGCAAGCAGAGCAAGAAGAGAAGGAAGTCCCTCTAAAGGATCAAGAGATTGATAGTTTTTGCAGGAAGTTTGTGGATTTCATGCAAGCTCAACTCAAAAATAATATGACTTCAGGTCCTCGAGAAAGAGAACTTGAGGGAAGCAACAAAATTAAGAATCGATATCAAGAGAACAAACCCCTCCTACTCTTGCTAGTAAAGGGAAGAAGTCATTAGAAGAATTAGCCCCTCATAAGGCCATTGCATCCTCTCCACAAAGCGATAAGTTGATCCTCCCAAAGATAAGAAGCCCTCATATATACCCTTGAAACTTCCTGGCCCTCCTAAAGAGCATTCCAAAGAAGCCATTAAGAAAAATGTCCCACACCCTTCAATCTCCAAGAAGAACAACCCATGGTGGTTTTTTGACTGAATGCAGAAAACTAGTTTATAGCCTATGCTGAAGAATAGGGACGTGAGCTTACCCTCCATGAAGTAGGGAAAGAGCTATTGTATTTACTAGAGGAAAACACTAAAAATCAACAACATTCTGGTGATCCGAAAATAGAGGTAGCAGAGTTTAATTTTCTAGATCCACAAGAGAACCTTCAACTAGTAGTGTTGTATTTATAGATTGAACACCAATCAAGTGTGCCAAAGCTTCCAAAAGAAGACCAACCAGGTTTGTTGATTGAAGACCACTCAGATATTTTTTCTGAGTGGGAACAAGATCATAAAACTTCTTCATCATTAAGTTCATCTTGGGATGTTAAGGAGCAGACACAACATATTGTTATTAGTCATGATCCTTTACCTGAGATGATTGAGAGTTTGCAGCTCTCCTACAAGCCTCTGTATGACAAAGGAAATGATGAAGAGAACACAAAGAAGATGATTATAATGCAAAAGGAGAAGAAAGAAGAGTCATCCTTGTTTTTTGAAGACAATCAGCAGAAGAAAAGAAGAAAAGTATCATATTGGAATGAGGTTTGTTTTCTTATTTCAAATCCTCCAAAAAAATCATGCTACATGTTTACCATGATCCTTTGGTTAGTATATTCTATCCATAAGTGCAAGAAGAATTTTCTAGGTTCATCAATGGAGCTATGAAATTCAGTGGAAGAGATAAGTTGCCATGTTTTAAATCCATTTTTCTACCTATAGGAATGGGATGTAAATTTCAATTAAGCACTCATTTGCTTGACTGGTTACAATGGAAGTATGATTATTATTTGATGGGATAATTTTTTATCAGGATACGTGTAGGCAGGAGTGCCAATAAGATCATTACTATGAGCATATTTCCAGTTTCAACATAGTTCGTATTTCGGCATTCAAGATGTTCAGGGTGTGGTAGTGATTTCCATTTTGATAGTTGGGAGTGCACAACTTAGTTGTAATTTTGATTCAGGCTAATAGTATACATTTGCAACTCCATGAGCCCAATAAAGCACAGACCTTCAGGTCTGTAGGTTTTCAACACACTGAGAATAGCACGTTGTCCCGAGATGGAACCAATGTTGGCCTATGACTATACACAAAGTGGAGAAGGAGAAAGGAAGGGAAATCCTGACTGTCGAAGAGCTTCAAATGAATTAATCTGCCTTTCAGTTTAGTAGAAAGGAAAAAGTGTTGTTAATAAGGTGTAATGGTGAGAACATTTCATTTCTGCCCTCATTCATCTAATTTGTCCTCCTTACCTTCATTCAACCTCTTTTACCATTCATTTTTCCATTTCTAAAAGTCTCGTGCTACATTTCTTTATTCGTAGCTTCGCTTCCAACTTTAGGGCGATTGATATATATATATGACATAGAACACACCTTACCCCTTCCTTACCTTTCGTGCATTGAACGACCGTAAAGTCATCTGTAACACCATTTTCCACCTATAACTCCGCTGATGCAATCTAAAGGGAGCCACCTTTATATATGTGTGTGTGTGTGTGTGTGTGTGTGTGTATGTATATGTATGACATAGAACACACCTTACCCCTTTCTTACCTTCGCACATCAAAAGACCGCAAAGTCATTTGTAACACCATTTGCCACCTATAACTCCACTGATGCGATCTAAAGGGACCCACCTTACTGCATGAGCCTTTATCATAAATAATAGACTCCTTTATGTTCAAAACCTTTATCAACACTCAATTACCTTTTAGCACCACCAACCTCTCCACTCATCGCATTTTTCACTCCACAAAATATCACCTTTACCCTTTACTGCTTCCATGAAAATATTGCGGATTGCGGTTTGTGAGCGAGCCCACTTCCTTGCCATGTCATCCCCTCTCATCACACATCTCCCATCTCAATTCATAGCTCTTAACCCCATTTCGTATAATAAAACTTCCCTGATTATGATTTTATGGGCAGTCCCACCTCTGCCACATCACTTACGCCCCATCGAATATCGCTTACCGCAACTTTTAATATTTACCTCCCCACACTTCGCGCTTCAAAAAACATAGCAGTTACCCTTTGATTCTTACAGCTAAACACTTCTACTTGTGATTTATGATGTGTGGGCAATCCCACCTTCATCCCGTATCACCTTCCTCGCTCACAACACATCACTCCCCGCTGGTTTTATCTCTTATCTATCACTACTAATATGTAAAATCTATGATCTACGATTTGCAATATCAATTCTGGCCCCACCCACCTACCACATCATCAATATCCATCCCATGGCCTTTGTTCCTCTCTTTTCCATTATAATTATCCTGATAGCCTCACCATTTCTTCCACCATCTCCCCTTCATCTCCAGCACAAGCATTGGTTTTTGGTGGAAAAACATAGCTATGGTTTATCTCGTTGATCCAGGAAACCTCTTCTAAAGAGTGGATCACAGGAAACACAATTGGCCATTTCATTTCTGTTAATGTGAATCATGAGAACAAGGGAGTGGAGGCATTTTTATAGTAGGTGGAATCATGTGATGGAAATCTGACTACCCAACTATTCACGACTCCTCCTCGCCGCACTATTTGAATATTCTAGGACTAGGCCTCTGTGGAAAACTATGCAACATCTTTTACTATTTTTTTTATGATGTTTTTCTTTTGAAATATCATTTTCACCCTATTTTGTTTTGATTCTCTATTTATGGGTGTGATTTCTTGATGCAGGCTCTGCTAGTTAGTTAGGATATTTTTATTTCACATGTTTGGATCGATAATGAGAATTTTATTTGATCGTAAACCCCTAGAGGAACTCTATATGTAGCAAGTTCATATATGTAAGAAAGGTTCTAAATTTTGGAGAAGTTTATTGTAGTTATGTATAGTTGTGCTCCCTGTGCTCTGAGATACATATTTGGGAGAGTTGTTTTGAATTTAATATGATACATCATTGTTTATTTGGATTCTAGATGGGGCAATGAGTAGTATGTATTTGTTTCTCTTTGTTTATTAGTAATCTCTTGTTTATATGTGATCACCTTTCAATGTTCTGTTGCTTTGATGATTTGTGTAATGTAGCTACCGACAGTATGCATTTTTATTCATGAATGCATTTATATATAATTCTCATGTATCAAAGGTGCTGCACTTCCTTAATTCACACTCCAAAAATCTCTATTGTTTGTGATATTTGACTTGCATCTATTTCCTCTTAGTTCACGGGAGACAGATTCTTAAGGATATTAAGCATGTCTGTTGTTGATTCCTCCTCCATTCTTCCTCAACACCTCTACAGTATTTGAAAGTCTGTACTCATTGTTTCATACTTGGCCCATTTGAAATCAATCCAGGCATTCAGCCTCTTGATCCCTCTTGCAGTACAGGCTAATTCATAGGAATCAGACTCAAAGGTCTTCTCCATTCCCGAACCACCAAAACCATTATATCTCTTGATCAACATTTTGTTAGAGGAATCTATACATTTTTCCACATTTAACCTCTGAATTTCATATGTACTACGCATTAGTCTTTAGCAACTGAATGCTATCTCTAGGAGCTACAACAAGGTGCAAACCCCAGAAGTGATGAATGGTGATGCAATGAGTGCTAAGTGGAATATTCAAAAATCATGAGAAACTATTTATTTATGACTACCTCTCATGGAAATGGTCATATATGAATGACTTACTTAATGCAGTTGAATCCCAAAAAAGATATCTAATATAATGCAATGAGGAAACCCTTCAATACTAAAAATAAATTTAATATCTATATTACTTTTTGTCATTTTTTTGTTTTTATTTTAATCCCTTAACTAAATTAATCTATATTGCTTTTCCCAATCATTTAGTTTGTGAGTTTGAAATCCCTTTTACACTAGCAGAAAATAAACGAAATAAAACTAAGGTGCCTCATATTTGTACAATTGGAAAGCTAATTAAAGTTTGTAGATGAGCATACGCAAAAATAAATAAATAAAATTATTGTGAAATATATTGAGATCATAGGTTTACATAAAATATTTTTTTCATAATTAACTTAAATTTCAAGGTATAATAACACAAGAGGATTCAATTTTTTAGTTTATCATTCTTTCATGGCTATCAGTGGAAGTTAGAAGAAAACATATTTTTGTGTTGTTCCTTCTATTTTAATGAATAAATGGTTAGCTCTAAATTCACAGTCATTTCATTCTTTATAGCCTTTTAATGAAGAGCACATGTAAAGCGACAAAATCATCCATGCCACGCATCATTGCATAAATAACTCAAGAACCTATTTATTACCATGCTTATTATTTTGAGTGATATTTGATGAGAGAACTTGGGAAGCTATTGCGACATGGTTAAAGAGCTCTAACCGTCCCTAAACTCCTTTAAAGTATTGAAACAATTGAGGGATGATAAAGCTAAGTAGTATATGTTCTCATATTCTATTGATCTTGGGAACTTCGAGATATGAAAAAGTAGTCCGATAAAAAATTACATATATCGAATCTTTCATAATATGCACTGACAACAGTTCTCGTGTCAACAAACATAAAAATAAATCCATCCACCTATGAAATTATAAATTAAGGAATGAACACCTAGATAAATAAGGAAGAAAAAAATAATCTTGGTGAAAAATGAATCCACCTATGATTGTATGAATGAAGGAACAAACACGTACATAAATAGGGAAGAAAAAACCAATCTTTGTGACTAAGCTCTATAGGTGTATATTTTAGTTGTAGTAAAATTAAAATAAGTTAGCACAAGCACAAAAATACTAAGTTTCTAGAGTCAACTATTTTATAGATATAGGTGAAAATACAAGGTAGGTGATCAAGTGAGTCTTGATTTTCTATGTTATTATAGATGATTCGAGAGATGGAAGGAGGAAGAAATCACCTAAATATCCATTGCAATTACTTATATATATATATATATATATATATATATATATATATATATATATATATAGCTCAGGTGTCACGTTGAATCTCTCTATTTCCTTGCACAAGTAGATAATGGATTTGAATTATTGCTTAAAAAACCAAAGGGGATATGGCTTTGAATAAATGTGAAATTGGTTTCTAGGGAATTATGTAGTAGATATGATCATGGAAATGGGAAAATCGGGAGTTATGTAGTATAGATCCAAGGGAAAATAGAAAAATTTTCCATCTTCATAGAGCGATGATCTCTCCCTAACTCAGAGGAAGAAAGGATAATTCAAGAATAATATTAGCCTTAGCATTCAAGAAATAATCCCATGGGTTATCTAAACAACTAGGTTCCATAAATAACAATATTGAGGATACTTCAAAGTTGATAGAAATATTTGATAAGCATTGGTATCTTCACTTGATTCGAGGAATAGAAAAACCCAATATGTAGTCTTCCACATATGAAACTCAAAATGGTGGTTGTGGGAACACAATTTCACATCTAAAAAAAATGTTGGATTATCCCATATTATTTATTTGATCTTTCTGTTTCCATTAATTTCGAAATATCTATGTTTGATAGGGCTTCTGAATGAGGCTTGATAAAAACCTTTTTTTCTTCTTGATCTACAATATTTTCCTTTCTGGACAAGTTAGGACAAATAAAACAATATCCATTAAAGAAATATGAGTACTTTCATCTGAATGGTATTCTTAGAGAAATAGATACTTTTAAAAGAATTATATTTTTTTCAATGCTTCCTTCAAGAAGTTCAAACTTTTTTTTCTTTCCTACTCGATCAATACTTGCAGGGCTGATTTGAATTTGCTTTAATATCTTGGCTTTCTATTCTATTATATGTGTGGCTTGCTTCATCAATATTATGTTGATATTTTTATTTTTCTTTTTCACTTTTTTTTTTATTGATCAATGGTTCCTTTAAGAACACTAACAAATATCTTATGCTTTTTCTTGGCTTTAATGTACTTGCACTAGATTCTTCATTGGAAACTTCGTGATAATTCATGCATATTATAATAAAAGAGGATATGTAGCGTATGTGCATATTGTCAAAGATTTGAGAATTCCTTCAAAAATTCAATTGATTATTTGTCTTTTGAAGATCATTTCTTGGGGAAAAATATCATATCCTAGTTTTTCATAATTTCCTTCATTTTGCTTCCGCTCGCTTGTTACAACTTCCTTTATTTCCCTTGCTTATTCTAGTTTAGTTTAAAGGTTTAAAAATATTTTATTTCTCTCATAAAGATCGTGACCATTATATTCATACTTTTGAAATAACTCCATATAAATTTCTTTTATTATTGTGAGTACCTTTATATCTTCTAGGGAAGTAGAGAGACTACCTTGAAAATATTTCTTTCTTCCAATTTCTTCGTCTATTTTTATCTTCTCTTCCAAGTTATATTTATTTTATTGATTATTATTTTTCTAATGTACAAATATAAATTCATATTCATCATCATTTCCTTCATATTTTTCCTATGTACATCTAGAGGTAAAATGAGCTTCACTACCTCAACTAAAACAAAGTGGAAGATTACTTCTTCCTTTTTTTTTCATGTTGAGATAGATTGCAATGCATCCACAGACACATATTCATCATTATATTCTAATTATCAACTATGTTTATTGCAATATTAAATTCTCTTATTAAGAGATATTCCCTTCCTATTCTATGTTCTTTTTCGTCATTCATATATTCCAATTTCCCATATGGATATTTTGAAAAATAATGGCCTATTATGATACACTTAAATGGTAGCTTCCTTTACTCTTTTTTTTTTCTTTGTTTTGTTGAGGGATGCTTCCTTTAGTCCAAACTCATGTTTTCTCATTCTCATCCCATATCCAATAAGTAATCCATGTAGTTCATCCATATTAAAAAAAATTAGGTATTTTGTTTCTTAAATAGCTAAGACTATTGGGTTGAAAATCAATGGATGATGTCTCAATACTTTATCAACACTTTTTTATTCTTCAATATTTTCACACTATCATTTAATAATTTATAGAGTTTCATTTGCTTGGAGGAGAAGATATGCAATGTATTCTTCTTCATTCATCATTAAACATTCAAATTGTATTCCATGAGCTTGAATTTTAACACTTTTTCCCTTTTCATCTCCTCCATAGATGTTATAAATATTATCCCAAATTTATTTGATAGTCATAATGCATTTCTTTGACAAATATTAAAATATAAAGACTCCTTAAGATGGAATATGTTTCTTCATCATTGTTTACATAAACTTTATTTTCATCTACATCCATTGGAGGGATTTTTAAATCTTTATATCCTTCAACCACAAAATTTGATGCATTAGCACCAACATATATTGGATGTTCTCTCATCCTTACCTTCCAAAAAGTATAATTTGTTCAATCAACAATAGGGGATGTATTATCCTTGCTAATCAGTTTTCCTTGTAATATTTACCTTCTAATGGTTAAACTACATTTGAAGGAAGCATTCATGATTATATTGAGATGGGGTGAATTAGTATAATCACAAATTTATTTTATTGAATTTCATTTAAACTTCAGAAAACATTAATGTCATAAATTGAACAAATAACATGGGGTATCGATTGAAACCCTTATGGGAGTAAATTTTCAATTTCGTGTTCTTCATTCATATTTAAATGCTTAAATTGTATTATATGAGTTTTAATAATGTCCCTTTTTACATTTTCATCCCCTTCATAGATGTTTTAAATGATATCCCAAATTTTTTTGACATAATCACATTGCATTTCCTTGAGAAATATCGAATTATAAAGAGCAATTAAGATGGAATATGTTACCTCAGAGTGATTTACATAAACCATTGTTTTCATCTACATCCTTCTGTTGTGATCTACTATTTCTTCATAAATCAACGCATAGAATGTTGTATGTCATACTTGATCTCCTTCAGGTTTTAGATTTGAAACCATATCTCATCTGTGCCTTCATCGCATATCATACTTCGACGATGTGAAAACTTATCTGGGCGCTTATCATCCTAATATTGCACAATATGATATGCGATGGCTATCGTTATCATAAAATGCACGTTGTGACTTTTAAACTTTTACGCGGTAGAAATTTTAACTTGGAGCAATAACAAGAAAACTTAAAAATTTGTGATCGCAATATGTGTTGGCACTATCACATCCCAATTTAAAACAAATAACTCTGAAGTCCTTAAGACTTAAACATGTAACTTACCGATTGTGATGTGCTAAACTCTGACAAGTGTGAAAAGGCAGAAGGTAAGGAAAGGCGGAAATACAAAGATTTGTTGCAGTACTGTGTATAGGTAAGATGGGTCCCACCAATATCGTATAGGTAGAGATTTATGTTCGGTAATGCGTTAAGAATAAAATTTAAACAATGCGAGGTGTGCAGTGTGAGAAAGAGGTAGGTGAATATGATGGGAAGGAGCTTAAATGTAGATTGATGGTTGGGTATTGTTATAGAAAAATTGGGTGAGGTAAGTAAGCTTGCAGATATGGGCTTGTCCTTCCATGCAAAAACATTTAATTGTTGTATGGTTGTTGCCAGTTTATTCATGGCGGTGGTTGGGAGTTCTTTTCAACACTCCCCCTTAATCACAATTGCTTCCATTGACCATTCCCAAACATTCTCTAAGATAAATAAAATGTGTTCATGTCAATGCCTTTATGAAGATGTCTACAAATTGTTCCTTTAACCTACAATGTTGTAACACAATTTCACCATTGTTAACCAATTCTCTTATGAACTGATATTTATCATCAATGTCCTTTGTCCTCCGATGGAAAAAATAGTTCTTTGATAGTGAAATTGTTGAATTGCTATCATAGAAAATAGTGGTTTCTTTTTCTTGTTCGTGACATAAATCCCGCAACATACTTCTCATACAAACTGCTTGACATGCTACTAATGTTTCACCGACATAATCATCTTTTGATGTTGATTGTTATCAAACCAACTCCAAAAATATACGAAAAGAGAGATCAATGCCTTAGAAATCACCCACTTCGAGGGGGAAACCTCCAATACATTACATAAATGAACAATTATTGGATGATACAAATGACAAAACCTCCTTCTATATATAGGATTCCATGGGGTCACAATATAATCCTAGCCGACCTAAAAATAATAATGTAAGTAAACAATAATAATAATATGGAGGTTATAGGGGTACAACAACAATAATAATGGGGCTACACTAATAAGAATAAGGGACTACATGAGTAATAGGGGGACGTAACATGCCCCTCTCCTTCAAAAAAGTGTTTTCCTCAACTGTTGAGTAGCTCTAGATGCTTCTGTATAAAATTATAATCCTCCCATGTATAATCTTCATTGGGTAAGTTCTTCCACTTGATGAGATACTCTCAAATCGATCGATTTCCTAGCTGTCGAGTTCTTGTTTCCGTGACTGTTTCAAGTTCCAATATGATTTTTCCTTCTTCATAAAGTTCTGGAAATATTGTTTGAACTGGAATTTTGTCACCTATAACCTTCTTTAAGCATGAAACATGGAAAATTGGATTCACTCGCGAAGAAGCAGGAAGCTCCAATTTGTATGCCATACTACTAATATTTTGCAACACATTGTAAGGACCATAGTATTTTGGTGATACTTTATTATCCTTCTTAGATTGCTTGAGGGTCATTTGTTTGTATGGTTTTAGCCGTAAAAATACCTAGTATCCTACATTAAAACTTCTCTCGCAGCGATGTTGATATGCATGTTGTTTCATTCGATTTTGTGCCAAACTTAGGTTATCCTTTAAGACTTGGAGAGCTTGTTTTTTATGCTCAATGTGATCTTCCACTACTTGCACCTTAGAATTTTCTCTTAAATATGATGTGATGGATGATGGATTATATCAATAAAGTCCCATAAATGGGGTCATTTTTGTTGCAGTATGGAAGGAAGTTTTATACCACCATTCAGCTAGAGGAAACCACTAGACCCATTGTGTTTGTTTATCAGATAAAAAACAATGAAGATATCCTTCCAAACATTTGTTCACTATCTTATTTTGACCTTATAATTGAGGATGATAAGATGAGATATGAGCTAGTTGAGTACCCAAACAAGAAAAATATTCCATCCAAAAATTTCCATTAAAAGTGGGATCTCTGTCACTTAACATAATCTTTGGATTTCCATGTAGCTTTTGAATTGTTTCCATAAATGCAGTAGCAACTGTACTTGCTTTAAATGGATGAGATAATGCACAAAAGTGTACATACTTGGTAAGTCTATCAACTACCACCATGATGACACTCCTTCCTTCAGAATCAGGTAAACCTATGATAAAATCCATTGAAATCTCCTTCCAACCCTCACTTGGAATAGATAAAGGTTGTAGAAGACCCTGAGTCTTAATTGTCTCAACTTTATTTTGCTTCAAACCAAACTTTCTACCAAAAAATTTTGAATATAAATTTTAAGGCCATCCCAAAAAAATTATTTCTTCACCCTGTGGTAAGTTTTTAAAAATCTTAAGTGTCCTCCTAAAGGAGAAGTGTGCAATTCCAAAAGAATATTTTGTTTTAGTTGGGAATTATTACAAAGATATAAGCGATCTTTGTACCATAAGGAATCATTTTTCCAACTAAATGTATCTGATGTACTAGGATCTTGCTTCAAGTTTTGAATGAGTGTCCACACTTCTTCATCCTTCTCCCATTCATTGCTTCCTTCGGTTATCCAATCTGGTTGGATAAGAGAAATTGCATAAAGAAATGCTTCCACCTCTTCATCCTTTCTTGAGAGTGGATCTAAAATAAAATTTAGCTTCCCTTTTTTGTAGATGATTTCAAATTCATAACCAAACATCTTTGAGACCCATTTTTGTTGCTCTTCTAAAGATAGTCTTTGTTCCAAAAAGTGTTTAAGACTATCATGACCAATTTTTACCTTGAAGTGCCTTCCCATTAAGTAAGGTCGTCATTTCTTTAGTGCATGTACTATTGCCAACATTTCCTTCTCATAAATAGATTTCTGTAAATACTTTCCATTTATTGGACGACTTTAAAAACCAATGGGTCTTCCTTCTTGCATTAAAATAGCACCAATTCCATTTCCTGAGGCATCGCCTTCAACAATAAAGGTTTTTTTGAAATATGGCATAGCTAAGACTGGTGCTAAGCACATTGCCTCTTTAAGATCTTCAAAGGCCTTAGTTGCTTCAGGAGTCCATGAAAATGCATATTTCTTCAATAATGTTGTTAGAGTTGCTACTATTCTCCCATAATTCTTAACAAACTTGTGATAATACCCTGTTAACCAGAGAAATCCTTGCAAATGCTTTATGGTAGGAAATTTCCATTTCTTAATGGCTGTAATTTTGTTAGGGTCTACCTTAAGACCCTCCTAATATACAATATGACCTAGATATTCCACCTCTTCTACTCAAAAGATATATTTGGAGGTTTTTTCATATAATTGTTTCTTCGCTAATAGCTTGAGCACCCTGTCAACATGTTGAACACGATCCTTCCAAGACTTGTTGTAGATTAGTATATCATCTAAAAATACTAACACAAATTTTCTAAGGAAAGGTTTGAAAATGGAATTCATCAACCCTTGAAATGTAGAAGGTGCATTGGTAAGGCAAAAAGGAATGACCAAAAATTCATAATGACCCTCACGAGTTCAAAATGTCTTTTTTTGGAATATCCTCAGTCTTAATTCTAATTTGATGATATCCTGAATGAAGATCCAACCTGGTAAAATAAATTGCACCATGTAACTCATCCAATAATTCATCAATCACAGGAATGGGAAATTTATCTTTAATAGTGAGCTTATTCATCTCCCTATAATCTGGACACATGCACCATGTTCCATCCTCCTTCTGCACTAATACTACTGGAGCAGAGAAAGAACTTTGACTAGGTTGAATTATACCAGCCTCTAACATGTCTACAATCATAACTTCAATTTCGCTTTTTTGAACATAAGGATATCTGTAAGGTCTGATGTTTGGAGGAACACTTCCTAGAATCAAATGAATAGCATGATTATCATCACGAATAGGTGGGAGTCCTTTAGGAGTTTCAAACACCTTGGAATGATTGTCCAAGACTTTTTGGAGATCTGGAGAAATAGATGATTTTGATGTTGGAACTTTTAGTGAGCATAATTGTGCAGTTTCACCTCATTGTTCTTTCTTTAGAAGCTTTGTCATGACATTAGAGCTTATTATATTTCTCTTCTTCCCTGTGATACCCTGTAATTCGATTTCATTTCCTTCCAAAAAAAATTTCTTGAAAATTTCTTGAAAATTAAAAGCTATCGTCCCTAAAGATTGTGACCATTTTACTCCTAGTACAACATCAACACCTCCCATTAGAATGGAAAGCATTAGAAAATTCAATACATATTGCCCCATGGTTAGCTTGATATTATGGCATTTTCTGGAGAAATTTTTAGTTCCTCAATTTGAAACCATCACCTGACATTCTGGCGCTTGTTATAGGAAACAGTTCAATTCCTTATCTACCTTAAAATGAATAAAATTATGGGTACTACCTAAATCAATCAACACTATTACCTTTTTATTCTTGATATGTCCTTCTATGTTGAGAGTTTGAGGAGTGCTAATTCCTACCAATGCATTACACGATATGGTCAAACTCATTTCTTCTTCTTCTAGGGTTGGTTCCTGGTGTATATCCTCTTCCTTTGAAGTTTCTTCTTCATTTTCTTCCTATTTCTCACAATCTATGTAAAATAATTTATTCTCAGCACACTTATGACCTTTAGTGTATTTTCTATCACAACTGTAGCAAAGCCATTTTTCTTTTTTATCTTCCAATTGTTGTGGTGTCAACATTGTAGGTTCTAGAAGTCTAGGAGTAACAAGACTTCCATCTTTATAGATGTGAGTGGTAGGCTTCCTTGTCGCCATAATTTTACATTCAATTTATCTTTCCAACCTAAATGCCTACTCTAATGAATTAGGTTCCCAAATGTGAACTTCATGTTGGATGTTATCCTTTAAAGTCCCTATGAATACATCAATCATGTGTTCCTCTAGAATATCAGTTACAGTTATATTCAATTTTTGGAAGTCCTAAATGTGCTTCACCATTGAACACTTTTGTTTGAGATATATCAATTAGCTAAAGAAGGTGTTGCTCTTTGTATCCTCATAATGTGCTATCATTTCCTCTGTAAAAATTCACCAAGTGACAATTTTTTTATGGGAGAAAAGCCATAGATACCATCCAAATGTATTTTGTTCTAATTGAAAAGTTTCAATGCATACATTTTGTGTTTTTTGCGCACTATTGAGATCAAAATATTGCTCCATCTGTAGTATCCATGTTACGAGATATTTTCCATATAACTTCCTCATATCCATCTTTCGAACACGGTGGTTCTTCCATCCAACATTAGAGTTCATGAAATCATGATTAACATTAATTTTTTTATCATCATGAGTTTACTCTACTACCTTTTCACCATTAGGAAACATTCCTTGTATCAACTTTGTCAAAACTTCCATGTCTAATTTTAGAGCATTCTTCATGTTTTCCATCATTTCTTTCAGTTTTTCTTCCATGTCATCCATCTTAGCTTCCATGCTAGCTTCCATGCCATCCATATTAGCTTCCATGCCATCCATCTTAGCTTCTACACATTTCTTTAAACTATCCATCTTCGCTTCCACACCTTTCTTCAAAACATTCGTTTAATTTTTTGTTGCTCTTTGCGAGAGTGAAATATGGTGCACTTGCTCTCGTAATTTTGATAGATCATGTTGAAGTTCTTCATCTTCATGAGTCATAGTAGAGTACTCTAAGGGCTTAATGGGTGTTCAATTCTTTTTAGGAGGAATTTTAGAACCCAATAATGATATCTATGCTCATTAAGCCTCTGGAATCACTGAAAAGTAATTTTCCAAACAAGACTTATGCAATTTGAAAAAACAAATACACACCTTTATCTTGATTTTGAGGAGCTAGACCTTGAAACTAAAATATCTCTATGATTTCAGATCTTCAATATCTAAAATTTGGCCATGTAGTATCCCTTTCAATATTCTTTCAAATGCTAGATGTCTAACCTGATTTGGATTCTTCAAGAAAACGTTATTCCCAATCTCCAACAATGACCTAATTATTGAATAGTTCAGTATAGAGAAATTGTATGATGTGCCACGTGTCAGTTTTTCCTCCTTCGACTGTGAAATTGATATACAAGAAACAATAGCTGTTTGGTTGTGACCACTTTTTAGAGAATTCCAATCCAATGCTCAGAGAGAGAATTATGATTATTTTCCCATGGTCACATCTTTGAGATGAAATTCAAGAGTCTCAAAAAACCCTAACTTCCACAAACCCTATTTCTGAAAATATTATGAATCAAGCTCTAAACTTTTTCCATGACATTCCTCATGATTTCAAATTTTCTCTATAAAAATTTTAGCTTCTAAACCATCGCAGAAAAATATTTATAGCGCAAATGCCACGATGCATGTTTAGGTTAAATTCAAGAACCTGCAAAGAGCCCTAACTTCCACAGATCATATCTCCGAAAATATTGCGAACCAAAATCTAAATTTTTTTGACGAGTTCCTTAGGATTTCAGCTTTGCTCTATAGAAATTTCAGCTTCTGGATATTCTTAGAAAAAAAATTATAGCACAAATTCCACGATGACATGTTTGGAGCAAAAAAACACTAGAATCCAAAGCTCTGATACCAAATGTTCTGAAACCAACTCCAAAAATAGAATAAAAGAGAGATCAACACCTTACAAATCAGCCACTTAGAGGGTGCAACCTCCAATACATTACATAAATGAACAAATCTTGGATGATACAAATGAAAAAACCTCCTTCTATATATACAAGTCCATGGGGTCACAATATAATCCTAGCCAACCAAACAATAATAATGTAAGTAAACAATAATAACAATATGTGAGTTACAGGGGTACAACAATAACAATAAGGGGGCTGACAATAAGGGACTACACTAGTAATATAGGGACCTAACATTGACAATGAAAATATTTTCTTCTTCTTGGAAACCCATGAAATGACTCCTGAACCCAAATGAAAAACATATCCTGATGCGCTCTTTCTGTCATTGACACTTCTAGCCCAATTAATGTTAGTGTAACCAAACCTCCTAAGATCATCAGTTGCGTAGTATAGAAAACCATACTCCTTCGTCCCATTGAAATAATTTAAAATTATTTTGGCTTCTTGTCAATGTGTTTCCTTGGGTGTCTCAATGAAGCTTGAAACCAAACTAACTGCATACATTATAACAGGCCTAGTTGCAGTCAAATACATTAGGCTGCCAACCATTCTTTTGTATAATGTTAGATTGACATTGTTGTTGTAATCTTCCTTGCTCAACTTCAACCCCATGACAATTGGAGTTGGAGATGACTTTTTGTTCTTCATATTAAACCTTTTTAAAGTCTTTGCAACATACTTTTCTTCAGAGATAAAAAATCCATTTTATGTTTGCTTCACTTCTATGCCCAGATAATATCTTAACAACCCCAAGTTAGACATTTCAAATTCAATTTTCATGAGTTCTTCAAAATCGGTGATGAGAGAATCATCACTACCTATAACAATCAAATCATCTACATACAAAACAAGAATAAGAATCTTACCATCATTTTACTTGATGTAGAGAGTAGGTTCAACATTACATTTTTTGAACCCATTATCCATTAGTTAAGCACCTATCCTATTTTACCATGCACACGGTGCTTGCTTCAGCCCATAAAGAGCTTTCCGCAATTTACACAACTTGTGTTATTGGCCTTCTACCTCATAGCCAGGAGGTTGTTCAACATACACCTCCTATTTCAACACTACATTCAAGAATGTTGACTTCACATCCATTTGATACACTTTCCAATTTTGTTATGCTGCTATTGACAACATTGTACGCACTGTCTCCATCATTGAAACTGGAGAAAAGGTTTCCTCATAGTCTCTTCCATGCTGCTACTTGTAGCCTTTGACAACTAGCATTGCTTTTTGCCTTTCTATCTTGCCTTCAATGTTGCTCTTGGTATTATAGACCCATTTCACTCCAATGACTTATTTTCCTTATGGGAGGTCCACTAACTCCCATGTGTTATTCCTTTTTATTTCTCTTATTTCTTCATTTATTGCCTCAATCCATTTTTCTTCGTTGAATGCATCTTCAAAATGTATTGGGTCATCTACATGACAAAATAATGCAAATAAGTAATTAAGACCGACATTGTTGTGAACTTCTTCTTCCGCATAAATTTCATTTAAATTTATGAATTTGGGTCTTCTATACTTGTTGAAGATGAGCTTGGTGTTGAGCTTGAAGTAGATGGAGTTGCGGAGCTTGGTGGTATGATTGGTGAAGAACTTACTTGATTTATCAATGTTGTCCTATTACTTGCTTGTGGTGTGCATTGTTGAGCTCGTGCTGGTGGAGGAGGAGCCACCATTGAGGAATTACTTGTTGCAGTCAATTCCTCTTTGTCTTCATGTGACATACATGTCTTCGCATTGACTGTCTTCTCTAAAATTCCATCCCATCCTTCCTCTTCTATGAACTGAACATCTCTGTTGATTATTACCTTCTTGGTTGACGGATTGTAGAGCTTGTATGCCTTGGATTCATCATTGTATCCAAGAAATATACACTTCTCCTCCTTTTTTTCCAACTTCTTCCTCAACTCATCTAGGACATGTGAATATGGCACACATCCGAACACTCTCATGTGAGTGACAAATTACTTTCTTCCACTCCATGCTTCTTCAGGAACTCTATTCACGACACTTTTGGTTGGATATCTATTAATGATATATGCTGCAAAAGACACAACTTCAGCCCAATAATCATTTGTCAAATGATTTTCCTTCAACATAATCCTTTCCATTTCCATGATGAACTTATTGTTTCTTTCTGCTACACCATTTTCGTAAGGTGTATACCTTGTTGTAAATTTCTTGTGAATTCCATGCTCCCTGCAAAAAAGTAGGAAGTCATTTCAAATATTTTCGCCACGTCTATTAGTCCTCAACACTTTTATGTAGTGTCCAATTTACTTCTCAAAAAGAGCTTTGTGGTGGCAGAAGTGGTCAAACACTTCACTTTTCTATTTTAGAAAATAGACACATGTGTTCCTTGTGTAGTCATCTATGAATGTGAAAACATAGTGGTTGCCACCAAATGATGGTGTTTCCATTGGTCCACATAAATTTGAGTGGACAATCTCCAAAGGTGCTTTTGCCTTTATTGACTTTCCTGCTAGAAATGATTCTCTTTGTGTTTTTCCCAAGATGAAACCTTCACATAGGCTATCTGTTTTTTTATGAGTGGAAATCCTTTCACCATGCATTTTCTATGCAACAAATTGAGAGCTTCGAAGTTGAGATGACCAAATCTGAAATGATATAAAAAATTCTCATCTTTGACTTCTTCTTGAAAGTTTTCTTGTGCGATAATTGCTATAACACCTTCTTCCTTCAAGTCTGATCTTATCTTGAGAGGAAAAATTCTATTGTTTTCCATATGAACTTTTGCAATGAGCTGTCTACTTGGAGGCTTATCTAAGATTGTGCACATATCATCTTTAAAAAATACATTGTAGCCATTTTTGATGAGTTTTCCAGTGCTTAGGAGGTTATGTTTCAAATCATCGACATAATAAACATCTGGCATGAAATTCTTCTCTCTCTTCTTTTTTAGTATGTCTACTATTCCTTTTCCCATGACAAAAACGTTGCTATGAGTCCCCAATGTTACTTCAGATTTTACACTTTCATCTAGATTGGAAAGCATTGCTATGTTTCCAGTCATGCGGTTGCTACACCTTCAATCTAAGAACCATACATCTCCTTGTTTTTCTTGTGCTACATTAGAAGCTAAAAAAAACTATCATGGTTCTGGTTTTCCTTTATGAAATTTTAATTTGGTTTGCTAATTATGTCATATTGATTCTTTCTACATTCATTTGCATAATGACCATACTTCTTACAATAATGCCATTGAACTTGATATTTATCATACCTCTGACCTTTTGCTTGATTCTGGATTGGGCCTTGACTTGGATTTTGATTGTTTCCCCTTCCACTTGAGATTGAAGGGTTGCTTCTTCCACCTATGTGTGGGATTATTCCTCTTCCTTAGTATTTTGATCATCCTCGACCTCTAACTTGACCAAAAGACACTTCTGTCTTGAATGCATCCCCCAATGAGGAGTTTGTTGCTCTGTTTTCCACTGAAAACTGTGAGAGATCCTTTGTCTCTTCTATGGCGACTACTATGGCATCAAACCTTGACGGCAGACTTCTTAAAAAAAATTGAATTATTCTCCTTTCCTCAAGTGTCTTAGCATCACACCTGATTTGGGTAACCAACCCAATCACATGTGTAAAGAATGAGTCTGTATTCTCATACTCTTTCATACATAATGTTTCGAAATCTATTCTCAACATTTGTATTTGTTCTGTCTTCACCTTTTCGATGCCTTGGTAGGCTGTCTTGTGGGTATCCCATGCCTTCTTAGACTTCGTTGTTGCTACAACCCTTGGGAAAGTATTTTCATGCACTGCTTGGAAAATTTAGGAGAGGGATTTTGAGTCCTTCTTCTTATTTTCCCTCAACAAATCTCTTTCTTCGTGTGTCAAATCATTGTATGATGTTGCATCTACTGGTTCTTGGAAACCATTCTCCGCCAGCTCCCAAATATCTTGTGAGGAGAAGATGGCCTTTATCGTAATAGCCCAATATTCATAATTCTTACCATTAAACTATGGTATTTGTGGGTTATTCAAGCTTGTGATTGCTGCTACCATTTTCAATGTGTAAACAAAAAACCCTCTCACTACTCAAGAATCTACTTCTCAAAACAAACTTTCAGCTCTTTAGTAAAGAACACTTTCTTTCACTAAGAGATTAAACCCACTTTGATGCCATGTTAGAAATTTCGGTATGCCTTGATACCATGTTAATAATTATGGTATGCTCTGATACCATGTTAGAAACTTAAATAGACAGGGGAAATTCTATTCCCCAACAACACACAGAGTTTACACAGTTATGCAAAAAATAAAATTTATAGAGTCACACACACACACACACACATAGAAAACTAGAGAATCTTTTCTATTTCTTTCTTCTTCTTAAACATGTTTTTCTACTTATTTTAAACATATGAGAAATAGCCCGCTTAATACAAAACGACAGAGCTTGAGAACTAAATGTAATTCAATGCTGGATGGGATGAATAAACTACAAAATTGCCCTTCTGTCATGATCTGCTATTTCTTCATAAATCAACACACAGAACTTTGTACGTCAAACTTGATATAATTCACATTTCAGCTTTGAAACCATATCACATCCACACCCTCATCGCATATCGTACTCAGAAAATGTCGAACATTACCTGGCCACTTATCCTCCCGAGCTTGCACAATACGATGTGAGATGGTGATCCTTAACGCAAATTGCACATCGCGACTTTTAAATTTTTGTGTGGCGGAACTTCTAACTTGACGCAATAAAGGGAAAACTTAAACTTTTATGATTGGGATATGCTCTAACACTATTGCATCACAACATAAAACAAATAATTGCGAAGTTCTTAAGACTTAAACATGTAACTTTTTGATTGCGATGTGCTAAACTGTGGGAAGTGTGAAAAGGAAAAAGGTAAGGCAAGGCGAAAATACAAAGGTTTGTTGCGGTAAAGTGTATAGGTAAGATGTGTCCCACAAATATCGCATCGAAAAATATTTATGTTCAGCAATGTGTTAAAAAGAAAAGGTAAACATTGTGCTGTGGGAATTGTGAGCAAGAGGTAGGTCAATACGGTCAGAAGGAACTTAAATGCAAAGTGATTGTCAGGTACTGTTACGAAAAAATTGAGTGAGCTAAGTAAGCTTGCAGATATGGACTTTTCCTTCACTACAAAAACATTTAACTGTTGTATGGCTGCTACTAGTTTATTCATGGCGATGGTTGGGAGTTATTTCCAACTGATGACCCTAATGGCTAATGGGGAAAATTCAATATAAAGATGCAATAATTATTGAAGCGGTGAATTGAATGGATGAGGAATGAGTTACTGAATTGGGAAGATGGGGAATGACCCTAATGGATGGCTGATGGAGAATGACCCTAACAGAGGGAGAGAGTGGTAACAGAGGGAGAGAGTGGAATGAAAGGAATGGAGGGGAAAGTGGAGTGTTTTATAACATTTTAAATTATATTTTGGAATTGGATACTTTTCTTAGTGGACATTTGGTACTGAAACTAGAAATATAAATATTGTTGAGAATCTTTTGATTCTTTTTATTGGATTGTGTATTTGATTAAGAATATTTTAGGATTGTTAAATATAAATTATTCATAATTTTTTATTAAATAATAAAAATTGTGGAAAGCTTATTGTAATGCATATGTTATTAATCTTTGAAATATTGAATTAAAATGAATTTACATATTTGGATTATTATTTATATTATATATTACATGTGATTTATTTTCAATAGTATTTATTTAAAATTATATTTTCTATTATATTTAAAATGTAATTTTATTTTATAAAGTAGTTAGTTATAAAATATTATTACATATAAAATTGCATTTTACAAATAGATATCCTACAACTAGATATTAAGGTGATGTGTGATTATTTTTTTTATAGCTATGAAAGTTCTGTGTGATTATGTTTTTATATGCTCAATGTTATGCTGTTTTAAAATAAAATTTATAAAAACTATTTGATTAATAATAAAACAACATCCAATAAAATAAAATAAAAATAAAAAATATTATATCTTTAAAGTACTTCAATATAAATATAAATATGGTTTGTTAATTGTATTGTATTTTCAAGTTCACAAGCATGATAAAAATGTATCCTAATATAAACTCTCTTTAAAGTACATCAATACAAATATAAATGTATTTTATTACCTTTTTTTCTTTTAAAGTTCACAAGCATTTAGGTTATCTCGCAGTGTTTTGTTGTTTATTGAGTAATAAATTATTTAAGATAAAGAAGAAGTAAAAAATTTATTAAACTTGTACTAAAATAAATACCTAAATATATAAAGTTAAATAATATTTATATATTTAAAAATATATATATAATATATTATACTACATAAATAAAATATTTAAATGTCAACTATATATTATATATGATTTGAAAAGAAAAAAGAAATTATGTATATATTATATAAAGCAATTGAAAAAATAATTTTTTTATGGTTACAACATTTCAATATTTTATTATTTTAGTTTTGGATTTTTTAATAATTTAAGAAAGATTTATTAGAAATGTAAATTTAAGTTGTAGATAATATATGTACCCAATAAAATTATAAATTCATTCAATCCATTTGTAAATTACAATTGAATTAATGATAATTAAAATAAAAATATAATGAACTCTTCAATTTCTATCCTACCCTAATCATATTGAAGACACACTACAAAGAATGAATTAAAGTAATTGAAAACTCATAATTTTAGTTTCTAATATTCTACCATTTCAATAAATTTTTGCAGTTTCTACACTATCTACCTAACAATAGAAGAAATAATTAATGAGTCTTAATTAGAAGATTATTTAGACTAAATGTACAAATTTAAATTAAAATCTCATTAAATTACATGATTTAAGTTTATAGTTTCATTTAAAAAAAGGACCGAAAATCTTTTTTAAACAATAAAAATCTTTATTATGTTTTTATTTTATTTCAATGGTGATAATAAAAAATGTATTAATAAGAAAAAATGTTTTTTCATAAATGAACATTTTAATTTAATTATTTAGGATTTATCATCTTAATCAAACATTTAAAATGATTTCTAGTTGACCATTTTTTCTTAAATTTAACCCAAAATAAAATGAATATAATATATTGAAACACACTACATAGAACAATGTATTCAATAATAGAAATATTTATTAGAGGGAAAAAATATATAAAAATTCAATATGACTATTAGTTAGTGGACTTGAATCCTATTTTTGTTATGAATAAATTACATTCAGTGGTTGGTAACTCAATTGGTCAAATTTCTAAGATTCCAGAGTAAAAATGGTAGAGGGAGTTTTGAGAGTTACCTTCTCTAAGAGGATAAGAAGGGAATCCTCATAAGGGTGGTAATGGGTTCTGTTCAAAGTGAAAAGAAAGAGGGTTTACAACATATAGTTGTAGGGAAGAGTTGTCCAGAGTTGGCTAGAACCAATGGAGCTCTGCAACTCGAAAGAAGTTTAGATTGGACAGAGGTCCCGAGGCCTAGTTTCTCGTGAAAATTGTTGCCTTATAGTCTAGTGCAGAGCACGAGGGTGTAGAGGACGTAATCGCCTCCCTCATGGTAGGGTGGTGAAAATCAATTGGAAAGAAAATTGAGATAAGTACTTCAGATTTCTGGTTGATATTTCTAGTTAATAAAGTTAATGAAAAAGGAAGTGTATTTATTCTCTATGTTGATGTTACTTTAAGTAAAGTTTATTGGATAAGCTATCTATGTCATTTATTAAAGATGGATTTAATATAAAAATAATATAGAAAGAATATAGTTTTTAGCATAATGAAGTCAAGGGAGAATATATATAGAAGTTATTCTTGTAAACAATGTGTATCTATGTGAAGTATTATTTCGCAGGAATATAAAAGCAAATATATTTATACATACTAAAATAGCAGAGAAATCATACAAGAAAAAACTCTACTATCCGAATAAATGTTTCTAACTCTCACAAGAAAGTAATATAAAAAATATGTAATTTGCATTGAAAACTTCAGATTAAGACGGCATGGGAAAATGTACTACGAAAAGGAAAATATCTAATGAAAATGAAAGATGTGAAAGTTATTTGAACTACTTATAAGACTTCCAATAACTTGAGAAAGGAAGTGTTAGGCCTCAAGGTTTATATCATGAGCTCTATAGGGAAATAGAGTAGGGGTCAATTTTCTTTGGTCGTGTAATTCTTAAAATACATAATGCAGAAATTTTGACAGATAACCAGAAGGAAATCATTATTAAAGTCAGAATGCGAGATAAAACTAGAAAGAAGAAGGCACAATAACATAGTATATTGAACCCAAAAACTATTTACTCAGATAACGATTCTATTATATCCACTATGGAGCTCTTTTCAAATAACATATACAAAATAAAATATTTTCCCGCTTCCAGCCAAATAGAAAAATTGTTCTACACTTTAAATAAAAAGCACTGGAAGTGAAAAAAATAAGTATATCTATAAATAGGATAGTCTGTACAACATGAGAAAATTTCAATAGGCGAACAAAATACTTTAGGGTCAAAACCCTCGAAATTTACATAGAGCACAAAAAAGCTTATAAAATTTAAAACTCTTAAGTATGGATGTAACTCTCATGAGGTTAATTAAAATATTCATAAATTATGGAACTAATATTCCCAAGGAAACCCCTTCTAATATGTTTGAAAACCATTTTTCACAAAGAAAACATTTAAGACTATCTTAGGCAATGATAGGGCTGGATCCCGGTACCTATTACAAATAGAGGGTTAAACCCTCAGAAAAACCATCAAGCCAAATTTTATAGCATCGAATTTATGTCTATAGTGTTTTATCTTACTTGTGGAGGCCATCAAGGAGGAGCGTAAGGAAACCGAGATGTTCTCCATTACCAACTTCTTCCAACCCTTGCATGTAGAAAGAACAAGTAAGGGAAGCATGAGATCACGATTAGAAAGGGTCTAGGTAAGTAAGAATAAATGGAGACAAAAGTTAGAAAAATACCCACCTAGTTTCCAGCCCTCGGCATGCATGGAAGGTGGCGATTTTTATTTTGGTAGATAGGAAAAATGGAAAACCAAACACTGAAAGGAAAAGTAACATAGAACTTCAAATGAATAAGATTCTAGAAATGCGTTGGAACAACGAGAGATGAAGAAGCAAAAGTGGAGTTACAAGTTGAATTTCAAAAAATTAAACCTCCTACTTTCTATGAAGAGGCTAAGGAATTAGGAGAAGCATGGATAATTAATATGAACAAAGATTTTCAAGTTTATGAATATAATGGAAAGCTCAAAGATTTCTTGGCTATTTATTAATTAAGGGGAAAAGTCACATTATGGTGGCAGGAGGTGAAAAATGTGTGGGGAAGTGAAGACTAGAATTGATCCGGATTTATGCAGGAATGCAATAGAATAAACAAATAACCATAAATACAGAGATGCAGCAGAAATAATGCGTCATTTCATTAATAACAGAAATATGCTTACAGACATAATGGAAATAAAATAGCTAGGGTACTAGTAGCGAATCTCTTAGAAGAGATGTGATGGCTACAGACCTCTGAACTGTGTCACAATGAGGCTCGAGGGCCTATTTATTATTGAGAAACAATGTAGAATCCGAAACGTCCAAAAACCTAACCGTAGGAGATGAGGCACCAAAACTGTGGGTGCCCGTTTGGGTAAATTGGTGGTTCAACTTCCCGAGGGCGTAACTTTGGCACCCGATCTCCATTTGATGCACTCAATAGCTCGTTAGAAAGATCTATCTGAGGACTAAAACTTTCGGGATGAATTTGATGATTGAATTCATTGGTAAAACGATGCCCAAAAAACGTCCTTTAGGGCCTCAAAATGGCTCCGGAAGTTCAGGACCCGAAAAACTGCTAAAAATAGTAAGTTTTGTTGCAACTTGAAAACTGAAAGAACTGATGATGGGGGTCCAAATGGAATAGGTGGGTGGCCACCAACATCCACCTGGATCATTAACCCCCCAAAACGTCTCCGAGAGTGGAGGACCCGAAAACCTGCTAAAAATAGTATGTTGTACTGAATGTGAAAAGCTGCAACAATTGATGGTGCCGGTCCAAATGGAATAGGTGGGTGGCCACCGATATCCACCTAGATCATTCCTCCCTCCTTAGGAAGAAATGGTCCCCAGTGTGTTGATATCCTCCATGAGATGAGGAAAATTCTGTTGAACTCAGTATTAGATGTATTGAAGATGTCATGGACCTGCGGGTGGACATGCTGGATGCGTTTAGTAAATTTGGTTTCTTTATCAGCCTTAGATAGTACATGTTTGGATTTTGTATGTGTAGTTACAGGATGTATGGCAACATCAAGCGGTGGCGCGTTGGGAGTCAAATCAATGGAGTGCTTGTCCTGACAGTGTAGAGGAACCTTTATGAGTGAGGAGAAATTGTCATCGTATTCCTCCATAACTTTGTCCATCTTCTGCAGCCGTGTAAGGGAGCCCTGTTTTGAGGTTGTGGCCACTATATTATTCTTTCCCTGGGAGTGAGTCATAAGTAAAATGAATTTCCTGGTTTGGGAAACAATCTTACTGCGTTGTTTTGCAGTAGTCAAAGAGATGACAGGAGGCGGTACTACCTCTGGTATCCTATACAAGTTATTTCCCAAAGTAATAATAACAGCCCAAGGCCTAGACTCATACACAGCATGTCGCCTCCACAAGTATGGTTGGCCCAATAATACATCAGCTACATCAAGAGGAGCAACATCACACAATACCTCAACCGTGAATGGCTTGATACTGTATGGAAGGTGGCACTGCTGGCTGATGCGGAGATATCTCCCTGGGTGGAGCCACCCGATGGTATATGACTGCGGGTGTGCTATGGTTGGTAGGCCGAGCCGCTTCATGACCTCTGGCCGAAATGGGAGGTTCTTTGGCTTCTTCATCGAAGCCCAGGAAAGGCAATGAGAACCCTTACCCACATCCGCGACCGGGAAGAGGCGCTCCCAACAACTAGATCCTTCTGACCCTCCTGTTGTTGCTTCGGTGTTGCAAATGAATGGCACTGGGATCCGCATCAATGATCTGCTTCCCTTTGTCATTGCCTTTGTCCGGTTCTAACTCAAGATCAGAAAATGCATCTGATTCGGGTGCCTTTAGTCTCGCCGCCACCAAAGACCTGCCGGCCCGACACTCATGCCAGGCGGTGAGCGGGACAAGCAGGAGCACACAGTCTACTTCGTATCCTTCTTTTTTGTATTTGTGGTTTTGTCTCCGAGTCACGTTTTGGCCTTGCCCCTTGTTCTTCGATTCGGGGGCACCTTTCGGATTCGCAGATCCAAAGTCTCGCTTCTTCTGCTTAAATTTCTGCTCGATCTTGGCGGCATAGCGATATTCCGTGCCAAGCGATGTAATGTCGAGGAACTCCATTTCCTCCTGAATGTGTTTGTGCAGACAGCCGCGGTACTTGAGCACCAAATGTCTCTCTGAATCTTTAATACCCAACTTTGTGTGCAGGGTATGGAACAGATTCGTCAGTTCGTGCACATCTTGATCCTTTTGTTGCCGCAACGTGGTCCATTGGATGTATTTTTCCTCATAGATCCCCACGGGGTAATATTGTTCCTTGATGCCGTCTCGGAACAAATTACAAGTGGGTGTGTATGTAGAACGTAGAGGTTTCCTACCGCCCGATGGCTGGGGGCGCCTTGAGGAGTGCAAACTGCAAAATACCTTTTTCTGGCCGCAGAAGTCAGTGGACCGCAAATACCTTCCAAAGAAATTTAACCATCCGTCTACTTGCAAGATTCGCATCTATTTTTCCTTCAAATATGAATTTCAAAGTTTACTCCAGCATTCTCTTGAAGGGAGTGGCACCTCCGTAGTGAATAAGGATGCGCATGTCATGTGGGCAAATGCTAAAGCACGTGAGAAAAGTTATCCATCATCGTGTTCCTTTGTTTCTCGAGGGCCTCCTCGAGCAGTATTTTGATAAGATCTCCTGCTCCCTCGTCTTTCTTTTCTTCCGCCATGGGAGGTCATCAGGGTTTGCGAGGTTGATCTTGCAAGGGTTCGACCAGATCGAGCCCTAACTCCTTATACCCTGACCGCGTTGGGGACATGCAAAGAAAAACAAAGAAAGAGCAGACCCGCTCCGATACCACTGATCTAGATTTATGTAGGAACAAAAAAGAATAAACACATAACCATAAATACAGAGATGCAGCAGAAATAATGCGTCATTTCATTAATAACAGAAATATGCTTACAAACATAATGGAAATAAAATAGATAGGGTGCTGGTAGCGAATCTTTGAGAAGAGAGATGTGATGGCTACAGACCTCTAAACTGTGTTACAATGAGGCTCGAGGGCCTAATTATGATTGAGAAACAATGTAGAATCCAAAACTTCCAAAAACCTAACCGTAGGAGATGAGGCGCCAAAACTGTGGGCACCTGTTTGGGTAAATTGGTGGTTCAACTTCCTGGGGGCGTAACTTTGGCACCCAATCTCCGTTTGATGTGCTCAATAGCTCGTTAGAAAGATATATCCGAGCACTAAAACTTCCAGGATGAATTTGGTGATAAAATTTTCTGCTAAAATGATGCCCAAAAAATGTCGTTCAGGGCCTCAAAACGGCTCCGGAAGTTCAGGACCCGAAAAAATGCTAAAAATAGTAATTTTTGTTGCAACTTGAAAAATGAAAGAACTGATGATGGGGTTCAAATGGAATAGGTGGGTGGCCACCAATATCCACCTAGATCATTAAGCCGCCAAAACGGCTCCGAGAGTGGAGGACCTGAAAACCTGCTAAAAATAGTAAGTTGTGCTGAATGTGAAAAGCTGCAAGAATTGATGGTGCTGGTCCAAATGGAATAGGTGGGTGGCCACCGATATCCACCTAGATCAAGAATGTAACTTGGGACATGTTCCAATAGTATTCTAAGGATAAGTACCTAACAGAGTGATTTTATGATGGAAAATCTCAAGAGTTTCATGACTTAATGTTGGGTCAACTTTCTATGGATGAGCTCATCACTAAATTAACCTCCTTGCTAAGGTACGTACCGTATTTGAGAGATTATAAGGAAAAAGTTTAGCAATTCTTGAGTACCCTACCAGCTAACATGAAGGACAACATCGAAATCATGAATCCAAAGAATATTGTGTTGAATATTTAATTAAACTGATAGGGGGGGGGGGTGAGTCAGTTTAATACATACATAAACCTTTTAAAATTTACAGCTTACTATGTGAATAGTATTAAAATGTTGCAGCTAATATTAAATTAATGTGACACAATACTTATGTTGAGAGAAACAAAAAATTAAGCAGATTGAAAGAATCACATCAACACATAAGAAACACACATAGAGACAACAGATGTAAGTGGAGCCTGTTTCAATCCATATAGAGCCTTCTTCAGTTTGCACACATAGTCTTCTTTGTCTATCAATGAGAAGCCTTTTGGTTGTTCCATGTAGACTTCTTCTTCTAGATCTCCATTAAGAAAAGAATATTTTACATCCATTTGATATACCTTGAAGTCTTGGTAGCATGCAAATGCCAAGAACATTCTGATAGCTTCCATTCTGGCTACAGGGGCAAATGTTTCATCGTAATCAAGTCCTTCAATTTGTGAGTATCCTTTGCAGACTAGCATGGCTTTATTCTTGATTAATTTTCCTTGCTCATTCATTTTATTTTTTAATACCCATTTTGAGCCTATGAAATTCTTCTCAGTCGGTCTAGGAACTAATTCCCAGGTATTGTTTTTCTCAATTTGGTCCAATTCTTCATTCATAGCATTTACCCAAGACTTGTCCTTGCTGGCTTCTTCAAATATTTTTGGCTCAATTTGTGACGACATGGCTATGTATACCTCTTCAGTTTGTTTTGTTCGCTACCTTCTTGTTTGGACCCCTACTCTCTTGTATCCAATGATCTGATCTTTAGGATGGTTCTTCTAAGTATATCTTGAGGGAGCTTTAGAACTTAGATCTATATCTTCTGTTGTCTTTCTTGTTTCCTCATCATCTTGGTTTTCTTCTTCATGGTTGTCTGATGGATTGCAGCAGTCAGTATCTCTTGTATTGTTTAGAAGTTCCTCATCAAATCTCACATCAATGCTTTTTATTATTTTCCGAAGAGTCTTGTTGTAGCACCTGTACCCTTTAATTTTGGATGCATATCCTAGAAATATCCCTTCATCTGCTCTTGCATCAAATTTTCCAAGATTTTCATCATTATTATTTATGTAACACTTGCTTCCAAAGATTCTAAAATGTTTGATTGAAGTTGGCTTTCCATGCCATAGCTCATAGGGAGTCTTGTCATTGCTTGGCCTTAAGTGAGCTTTATTAAGGATATGCACTGTTGTGTGTACCGCTTCTGTCCAGAAGGTTTGAGGAATATTATTTTCTTGCATCATGGCTCTGGCAATTTTTTGAATAGATCTGTTTTGTCTCTCTACTACTCCATTCTGCTGAGGTGTCCCTGCAATAGTAAATTTCTGTTTTATGCCATGTTCATTGCATAGGTCTACAAATTCATAATCAGTGAATTCACCGCCTCTATCTAATCTGATGCATTTCAGCTTGCATCCTGTCTAATTTTCTGCTAATGTTTTAAATATTTTGAATTTTTCCAGAGCTTCCAATTTATTCTTGAGAAAAGAAACACATGTCATTCTAGAGAAATCATCTATTATCGGCATGAAGTAGGATTCTCCACTTGGTGTTTTAGTTCTTGCAGGTCCACAAAAATCCATGTGCACAAGCTGGAGTGGTCTTCTTGTTGATAACTCCTCTTTGGCCTTGAAGGATGTGCGAGTTTGTTTGCCTAATTGACATGATTTGCATATGGTATTAGAAGGTCACTTTATTTATGGCATGTATCTGACAACTTTCTTCTTACTTAGTCTGATGATGTGATCGAAGCTGAGATGTCCCAAACTTTTATGCCATAACCATGACTCTTCTAGTTTGCTAAGATGACATGCTTCATCTTCCTCTTTCACAATGTAAACATTACTTTCTATTCAAACTCCTTTGAGTAGAGTCTTACTTGTGGTGCTTGATCTGACTTCACAATCTTGTGCTCTAAAAATAACTTCACAGCCTTTGTCACACATCTGACTGACACTTAGTAAATTTTCTTTCAGCCCATCTACAAATAGTACATCTTGGGCCTTTCCTCTGCCATTTTCTATGGTGACTGAGCCTTTTCCTTTGATCTTTCCTGACTTATCATTGCCAAAAGTTACATTGCCAGATTTCTTTTCATCAAGAGTTATAAACTTACTTTTGTCTCCTGTCGTGTGTTTAGAGCAGCCACTGTCCAAATAACATTGGCGTTTCAGATCTTGAGCAGTTAGATCCAGGTCACACTTATTCACCTTCTTTATCCACTGGAGGCACCCTTTTGTTTGGTATCTTTTGTGAGGTGATGAACTACATCTTCTTAGAGGACATTTGGAAGGTATATGTCCAACTTGATTGCATACACAACATTTGATCATAATTTTTGTAGAATTATGAGTATGAACATAATTTATTTGATTCATAAACCTTCTTGAGGTGTTAAACATCAATCTTTGTCCATACTTTCTACACTAAATGATTTTATGGCAAAATTCCTTACAATAAAAACAGTAACCATAGAAACTATTTGCATACCTGATGTAAGGTTGTCTCTTCCATTTTTTTTCTTAGGGTAGTCTCTTCAATGCTTGCATCTTTTGCTAGTTTGAATTACTCCTCCTTGCATGAAAATATGCAACAATGTGTCCCAGCTTGTGGCAGACATAACAGGTGGCATTGTTCATTGGAGGGAAGAATCTCCTTTGACGGTTTCCAAATTTTACATACTCAGGGGTCTTAGTATTTATTATATTCTTTTCTACTAGTGGTTTCTTCTGATCTCTGTCTTCCTTATTACAGGTTTCTTCTTTTGTAGGAATTGTTTGATTTGCTTCATCATTCTTATTTTCTTTTACAAAATCAATCTCTCTGTCAACCTTTTCTTTGCCTTTACTTGATTCTCCTTCATAGCCTATTCTAGTTTTTATCATAGGGGATCTTTAAGCAACCAGAATTTCATTCAACTTACTAGAGCTTGTTGTTTGAGAAGAGTTTATAACCACTTTCCTTTGAGCATTTTCTAGTTTCTTCTTGAGACATACTACTTTGTCTTCCAGCTTCTCTTGTTCTCAGGTTTTATCCTCGATTTGCTGAAGTAACATGTCTTCTATCTTCTTAGCTTCTCCAAGATCTACCTTTAGTTGCATGAGGACTTCTGACTTTTTTTCTTCTCTTACATACTTGAGAAGAATGCCCTTTTATTTTCTACACTTCAGTTTGAGTCTATCAATCTCCTCAAGAGCACTTCTTAGCTTCCCCTCAAGGTCGACCTCCCCTTCTTCTTCTTCATCTTCTAGCAGGAGTCCTTCAAGTTCTTCTATGGCCATCAATAAGAATTTGGAGGTTCCTTCTTCACTTGAGGGTTCATATGAATCTTCAGATGTACTGCTGTCTTGTTGAGCATAGAAGGATTTTCTGCTGAACTTCTTTCCTTTCTGCCAGTTTTTTGATTTATTTTTCTCTGACTCTTGAGCCTGATTCCTCACTTTCTTGTGAGGACACTTAGCAGCATAGTGTCCAACTCTTCCACAGTTAAAGCATTTGAAAGAAATTTTAGCTTTGTATTTACCTGAGCCTCTATCCAATTTCTTGACAAATTTTTCCTTTTCTTCATCCGAGAAAGAGCATATGTCTCCCTCTTCTTCTTTCTTCTTTTCTGTTCTAAAGGCTACCTCCCTTGTACTTGGCTTCTTCTGTGGGAGCCTCATCTCATATGCTCTTAGATTTCCAAGTAGCTGGTTCATGGTTAAGGTCTCCCAATTAGCTGTTTCTTCTATTGTAGACACCTTGGGATTAAACCTGGATGGAAGAGATCTTAGAATATTTTTCACAATTATACTTTCTGGCATGGTTTCTCCAAGAGCTTTCATATTGCTAACAATTTTTGCAACTTTTAAGAAGAAACTGGCAATGTCTTCATCATCATTCATTTTTAAGTTTTCAAACTTGGCTCTATAAACTTGAATTTTGGCAGTCTTTACTTTCTTGTCCCCCTCATGGATGTTCTCCAGAGTATCCCACATTTCTTTGGCAGTGTCTTTGTGAATTACTTTGATAAACTCTTCTTCACACAATCCGTTTAGGATGGAATTCATGGCTTTTGTGTTAGCCACAAAATCTTGTTTTGTTTCTTTCTCTGTGTCAGTTGACTTTGGGGCATATCCTAATTCCACAGCATCCCAGACTTCTATTCTTAGAGACATTATGTATGGCATCATTCTGATCTTCCAGAAAGCATAGTTTTCACCAGTTAAGAAAGGGGCTTTATTGATTGAGCATCTTTCTTTACTAGCCATCTTGGGAACCTAGGATCTCCTTTCCGTTGTTAGACTTGTGCAAAGGAACCCGCTCTGATACCAATTGTTGAATATTTAATTAAACTAAGAGGGGGGGGATGAATCAGTTTAATACATACATAAGCCTTTTAAAATTTATAGCTTACTATGTGAACAATCTTAAAATGTTGCAGCTAATATTAAATTAATGTGACACCATACTTATGTTGAGAGCAGCAAAAAACTAAGCAAATTGAAAGAATCACATCAACACATAAGAAACACACATAGGGACAGAAGATGTAAGTGGAAACCCATAAAGGGAGAAAACCACATCTTATTATTGTTGTGATGCAAAGGCAAGCTCCAACTCCCTCTCACCATTGTTTTTCTATAGGCACCAACCTACAGGAGGCTCCTACCTCAATTTTGCAAGCTACAACTTGCAAGGAAGCACCAAATCCCTTCAATTTTCTGCAGGCACCAACCTACAGGAGGCTCCAACCTCAGTCAGCTACAACTTACAGCTATCGAGCTACAACTTGATAGGGAAGCTCCAGCTTCCTCAATTTATCAAACTGAATTTTTGTTGATTTACCTCAGATATTAGCTCTGTTCTGTAGCTTCTCTTTCTGTTCTTCTTTTCTTAATCTTATCTGCCTCACACTTCTATATTCTAACTTCTCTAGATTTACTCTCTCTAACCTCTTTGTGCATATCAAATTTATATTATATATAGATATCCTCACATGACTGTTTGTATTTCACAAGGAATTTGGAGTGAACAATCATGACTCTTTGGCTTCTATCTTCTTATTCCTTTATCCAACTCAATTTTAAAATTATAACAATATGTACAAATTTCCATGCTACAGTGGAAGGTTTTCTTTTCCTTAGGATACTTGCCTTTGCATTACAAACAACAAAAATATTTACATTTTCAGTTAAACATTTCAATACCACTCAGCTCCTTTTCTGAACTTTTGCTTTACTAGATTTATCTTTTCTGCTGTTTTTGAGTGACTGTTTTGTATATCTTGGTTCACCTCTGTGTCTATTCATCTGTTCACTGTACTTGTGTGCACCAGCTAGATATATAACTCCTTTTCAGGTTTATTCTCAAATACATATACATCTGGACGATATGTATTCAGAAAGGAGAGTATAATGGCACTTGATGCAGCGGGGTCACCCCAAAGCCCCGATCCAACATCACAGTCCCAATTTAGCTCAACCTTTTCACCA